>CANTUR010000317.1:0-361474 GCA_947683625.1 Mallotus nudiflorus
ATCATTCATTCTCACATTCTCATACTCTACATCAAGTCATCATGTCATTATCTCATCATCCACAATCATCCAACATCCCTTTATTCTACTCTATTCTACTCTACTTGCTTTATTATTTTCCCCACATACAAATACTGACCTAATATTTGAAGTGTTTATGAGGGAAACCCCACCCATTCACCTAATTCTTCTTATTGATGCAAGTTCCATAGCAAGAGATTCAATTTGAAGTTATCACTTGTATTGTAGATTAACCATTTGTAATTTTGAACAACTGAAAATTAAAAAGTACTTTCCATTTTCAAAATTTAAGTAATAGGAGTGTTGGGGTCATATTAACTTTCCGTTAAAGTTTAATATATATAGATGATTAGGAAGAAGGATAAGAAGAAGAATACAAAGAATGGGAAGAATGACCCATTAAAATCAGTAGATCTAATTGAACATAATCTTAGTCTTTTTATTTTGGATGTTGAATGCAAGACAGAAATCTATAAGACATTTATACTACACTTAGTTAGATTTGGTTATTCTATCATTAGAGGATATAAATTATAAATTAATAAATAGATAATGAGAAATAAATGAATTTTAATGAAAAATGAGTTAGAAAAATAAAATGAGCAGAATTTGGTCAAAATTAGCTAAAAAATAGTTAAGGTCAATTTAGGTCCATGAAAATCAATACAAACAAAGTTAGTTAAAATAGGTCAAAACGACACCGAACATAATATTAATTTGAACAAAATATACCTAAACCCATTTTTGTCATATTTAGACAAAAATCATATGAACTAGAGAGTAGACTTTATAACCGTTTTTTAGAATCAAAAACTTCAAAATTCAAAGAAAATATTCAAAATTTGGGGGGGGGGGGGGGGGGGGGTGGAATTAAGCTTTTCTTGAGAAATAAGACTTTTTTTTAGACTCAAAAACTTTAAAATTCAAAGCAAAACTTCAAAATTTGGAGAAAAAAATCAAATTTTTCTACAAAATTACAAGAAGCAAATGAAGCTCCATATGTGTTATGTAGTAATAGAAAAAAGATGAAAGAAATTGTATATTTTTTCTAAACGTGTTAGATGTACTAGTCTGGTAATAAGCAATCGTTTGGGTATTTTTTATGTATAGGTTTGGATACTGGGATAGGATTTTTATAAATTTAATAAATGTCTCGTAGATTTTCTTCTTGCATTCAAAATCCAAAACAAAAAAAACCAAGATTCTGCTCAATTAGATCTAGTAATTTCAATAGGTAATAATTCTATTTTTTTCCATTCTTATTCTTCTTCCCTGCAATCTATTATATTAATTTTTTAACATTCTTAAATTAACATTACGAAACTTTAGTAATGAATTAAATGAAACCCAGCACTCCAATTACCTACTTAAAAATTAGTTGAAATCTAAAAATGCAAAATACTTCTTAATTTTCAGTGAGACACTACTATAAATAGTTAATTTACAACACAAGGTAAACATATAGTTAGCACAAAACAAATATAAAGCACAAAAACTTAAACATAAAAATAAAAAGCCCAAAGAGTATAGACATGGAGAAAAAAACTAAAACCAAATAGAAGTGATATAGTAGAGACCAACATAAATGAGGGAGAAGTGAAGCAAAGAGAACTTACTTAACAATCGGCGAAGAGAAAAAAAGTAGCGAAGAGAAAGAACCAACCATTTCAAAAAGAGCAAAAATTACAATTTGTAAAAGAAGAAAAAAAGATTCAAATGGGTTGAAAAGCACAATAATAAAAACTTAAACCCAACACAAAAAAACTAAATAATATTTTTCTAAAAGAATGTTGGTTCTCATTAATTTATGATTCTCAATTATTAAAATCATTTAATCAACATATTTAAATTATCATATTTTATGTATATTTTAAAATAATTAAATAAAAGATATATTAAAGCACTATTTATATTGTTTTTATTTTATTTATTGATATATTATTTTTTATATTTTCTATTGGTAAAAATATAAGTGATCTTTAAGTAAATTAAAAAAATTTAATAAGTGATAATAAAATCAATCTTGTCAAAATATTAATTAATTATTTACAACAAAACACAATTAATTAACAAAAAAATGAATTCACTTAACAGAATATATACATATGAAATACATTTATCATTAAAATGTATTTTTTTTTAACCCATTAAAATGTAGATTATTAACTAACATAACAAATAATAAATAATCAAGTTTTAAATGAAATTTGAAAATTTTACACTAGTTGTGAGAATAAAATAAATTTTACAAATAAAAATAAATAAATTCAAAAAATATTATTATTTTAACTCACATGATTTATGTAAAAATGAAGTTCATTTACAAAAAAAAATACACTTAATTAGCGAAAAAGTGAATCTACTTTATGGAATAGTATGTATTAAATGATTTTATCACTACATATATATATGACTAAATAATTTTTTTTTAAATAACAAATATTGAAGTTTTTTTACCTTTAATATATAATTGATTATAAAAAATTAAATTATTTATCTTTTACGATCTTAAATTTACAAAAAAAAAAAATAATAACCTTACAAAAATTTATCTATTTATTTCATTTTTTTCATAATTTTATATTTTTTTTTCTTAAAGTGTTATAATGTATAAGATTTTAGTGTTACTTTAGTTATCTTAGAATTTCTAATCATTACCTGGTAACTTGCTATTTTAGCTATGAAGCACCGACACTTCAAATATGGTAGAGTATCTATATCTGACACTTTTGGACACCGACATGCTCCTGACATGGTTGGATACATGTCCTATTATTTTATTTTATTTTTTTAGAATACAAGACGGACATGACTGAGACTCATGTAGGACACGATATGACACTTTTTAGAACACAACAAGGCAAATTTGAATTTATAAAATATGATAAGGACTATTTAGAAAAATGTCGAATTATTGATTTTACTTGCACTGTATATATTAGTTAAAACAAGACTTAAAAGTAAAAACACTAAGGGTGTGTTTACTTATAGAAAATTATTTTCTGTTTTCATTTTTTAATTTTCAAAAAAAATTGAAAACTTTTCATTTTCATAGAAAATTTGTAAAACATGTTTAATAGGTTAGAAATTAAAAACTATTTTTTATTTTTTGAAAATAGAAAATGTGTTTTCAAAGTAGAGAGATAATAATAAGTATCAAAGTATATATATAATTTAGGGTTTGAAAAATAAAATTTGTTTTGTCTTCTAATATTAAAATAAAATAATAAAAAATAAATTAAGAAAAGTAGAAAAGACACCGTAAAGAAAAAAGCATGTTTTCAAATGAAAACACCATATTTTCACTTTATATGTTTAATGAGGAAAATGTTTTAAAATAATAAAAACTTATTTTACACTTTTTTTAAAATTGTAAAAACTGTTTTCAAAAGAGATTTTTATGAAAACACTCAAAGTAAATATAAAATTCTATTTTCTATTTTCATTTTGCAAAATTTTCTAAAAAAATTGGAGTAATTTTCTATAAGTAAACACATCTTAAAAAGTGTCATTGGTTTTTGTTCCAGAATAGGAAGCAAATATTTTTTCAAATGAAAATGAAGCATTGGAAAAAGGAAAAGATAATATTGAAGTAGGATTGGTCTAATTGTATAGGAATGCTTTTGTTTTTTTGGTCACTTTTTGTAGAGGTCATGTATATAGTATTGATAGCTAGATTATTAGTTGAATGATTATGATCAATTTTTAAATTATTTGAAGTTTCTCTTTGTAATAGTAGCTGTATTTTTTTTATAAATCATGTATATTGGCCACTTTTTATATATGTCTTATATATAACAATGATAAATAATTAACTAAATAATTGTAGTAAGTGTTTTAATTTCATGGAGATTCTATTTTATCACACTAACTTCATTTTTTTTAACAAATTATTTTTATATAATAGAAATTAATACACATTTTAGGTGAAATATATATATATATGTAAAACATATCTCATCTGTGTTGTATCTTTAAATTTTAAAAATTATCATATTGTTATGTTTTTGTCATATTGTATTTGTGTCTCATGTCCGTACCTATGCGATTTTGTTAGTGTCTCAGGTTAACAACTATTTTAATATTTTATTTTTTATTTATAAATAACATGTGTCAACTTTTTTTACTGGATCAAAGAACTAAAGTATGTTACTTTGTTTTAAACAAAGTAAGGGTAGAAATAGTCGAAAGAAAAAACTTTAGTTATTGATGTTGCTATTGAAATTTAATGTGCTGGGTTTTTTTTTTTTTTAATAAAATATAGTATTTAATTTAAAAAAAAATTCAAAACTAAATTAATTTTCACATTTTAATATAAAACTAAAATAAAAACTATTACCAATTTTTATTAACAAAAATATTACTACCAAGCATTAAAGTTCACTTTTTATTTTTTTAAATAAATTTTAAAAATAAATAAAAAATTTTACAACCAAATAACTTCTTTTACTCCCTAGAGCAAATTTTTATCCGTAAAAAACAAAGAGTTAAAAAATTTAGAACTAAATTTATTTGTTTTTTTATTTAAATATGTGAACTTTTAATTAATATTTGAAAGTTTATTATCTCATTTTTTCTATATTTTAATATCTTATCTATTAATATTATTAAAAATACATGTATAATACTAAAATTATTTTAAAATAATTTTTTAATAGTTAAATTATTTATGAAATAATAAAATATTTAACTAATTAAAATAAAATCATAATAAATAAAAGTGAAATACATTTTTAAAAAATTAAATAACATTAACTAATAAAATATTAAAAATAAAATCATGAACCTCTAGTAAATTTTCAATTTTTTTAATGGCAATTTGATTTTGTGGCATTTAAAAACTATAAAATGTTAAAAAAAAACTATATATAAAAAAAAAAAAAAAAAAACTTTTGCTAACATTACTTCGTCTTCAGTCTATCCACCCACCACCCCCACTAGTTTTACCACACACGATTTTATGTTGGAGGATTTCGTTAATATAAGGAAAATCATTTCTTACTTTTATATTAAATAACAACTAAACTTTTTTTATTATTTTTATTGGCTAAATTACTCTTTTTTATCATAATGTTGTTTATTAATTAATACGTCATTTTTGATGGGCTATTCTTAAAACTCAGGGGTGTGCAAAAATGACCAAAAACTGAATTGAAGTGACATTTCAATTCAGTTTTGGGTTAGAATTTTTTAGAACCGAAAATTTTGATTATAACCAAAATTGATTGATAAGAAGTTGAATATAAGGTGTGGTCAAATGGTAAAAGTAATCTCCATCGTAAAAGCTGTGGACATTCTATTTAAAAAGATCAAAAATTGAATTTCTCACCTCATTATCTTTTCCCTTTATAATGTTGGGATTTAATTAGTTGATGTAATTGTTAAAAAAAAATTGTTTAAAGTATTTGTTGGATGCACTCCAACCTTGCATTTTTAATTTTTTTTTGGTAAAAGGAAAAATCATTCGTGGCTAGGTTTAGACCCTTATCAACAAGTTGTTTTCAACACATCCTTACCACTACGCCACACATAAGAAACATGATATACATTATGATATAAATATCGCATAGTACATATGTGGCTTCTTGTATTTGTCATTTTTTATCAGTTAGCACTTTAATTTATAATTTTATCATTTTAATACCTAAATTTGGGGAAAATATAATTTTGAAATCCTGTCAACATACATAGCATGGAATAACGAATCAATATGTGTTATATCATAAGGCTTGACTGATAAACTATAAGTAGAGGTGTCAAACTAATAAAAAGTAACAAATACAAAAGACGCTAAATGCATTAAATCATCATGTTAGTGCAAACTAATACATTTTAGCTAAATTCATATGTCAAAATGGTAAAACTATAAATTAAGCTATCAAACTGACAAAAAATAATAAGTATAGGAATATATATAGGAATATATATATATATATATATATATATATATATATATATATATATATATATATATATATATATATATATATATAATTATAGTTGGTTCAACTTCAGTTTCCCTGTGAGATGAGCATTTGGTTCAATTTAGTTTGATTACAACTGAATGCCTAACTTAAGACCATAAAGAGTTATGTCCTCTCTAAAAATTTTTAACATTAAAATAGTTTTTCAAGTTTTTTAAAATTTTGATCCTCTGAATGAATTTCAATTTTTAATTATATAATTGACATTCCAAATTTACATAAACTAATTAAGAGAAATGTGGTAAGATTATTATTCAATTGTATTGTACTTATAAATTATAATAAGTGGTCAAGGATTAAATAGTCAAGTGGTAGACTTTCCTTCTAAATATTAATAGATTAAAAATTCGATCCTTATCTTTTTTTTTTACAAGGTTTAAAAAAATGCTTTTAATAAAACTACAAAATAAATTTCCATAAAAGAAACTATAAAGTAGAATTGAATAGTTGCAATTGAAATTCGAGAACTATATAGATATCATTAATTTTAAAACTTTAATTTGAATTTTCATGCTAAATTTTATTTGATTAGTTTTGTGTGTGATGAATTGTATATTAGTCATTGATAACTCCGAATTGATATTTTTGCTTGTGGAACCTGCATCGACAAGGAGAATGGGTAAAGGGGTGGGGTTTCCCCCATAAATACTCCGAAACTTAAGTCAGTAATAATATGAGGAAAATATAATAAAGCAAATAGACATAATAGAGTAGAGAATAAAGAATAAAAGAGTAAAGGATGATTGCTTGTGATGATGAGGTGATGGAATGATGTCTTGGTGATCTTGTATAATGAGAACATGAATGACATGAGATGTATTTATAAGAGAAAATATTACTCAAACCTTTTAGGAATATGATTCCTTAGTCTTATAGGATTGCCCTATTTAGGAGAGAAGAATATTTCCTTTGTAGAGTAGTCTTCCTAATTGAAATAAACTTCCTTATTAAGCTTTCTTCTTATGCAAGTAATCCTCCTTTTGGGGGGAATATATCCCTTATTATAATAGAATACCAATATGGGTTATCAAGAGTCCCCCCTGAAAGTTTGTTCGGATATTTATGTCCGATGTATCCAAGTCCATAAGATGATGGAAATGTCATTGTATCTGTCTGAAGAGAGAGACTGCTTGAGTAACTGCATCTGATATAGAAGGGTAAGCTGAGGTGGCTAGCCTCAATCACAAGAAAAGATAGAGCTCAGTACCGAGTCTTGAAATCATCATATAAGAACATTGCTTGAAGTGTTAGCTGGACTTAAGTACACAAAATCTGCAATAAAAATGCTTTGAGGTAAAAGATTAACTTGTCAGTGTGGAAACAACATAACAGAACCAGTCGTCACTGGAGTTTTGATGCTCGGTGCAAGGACGCGAGGCTTATGAGCTCAGAACCTCAGTACTACAGAAGCGACTTGAGGGTTCCAGCTTCAGTCGCTGGACTTAGATACTTTGAGGCTTAGACGCTCGATGCAAGGACACAAGGCTTACATGCTCGGAACCTCAGTACTACAAAAGCGACCTGAGGGTGCCAGCTTCAGTCACTGGACTTAGATACTTCGAGGCTTAGATGCTCAGTGCAAGGACACGAGGCTTACATGCTCGAAACCTCAGTACTATAGAAGTGAACTGAGGGTGTCAACTTCAGTTGCTGGACTTAATCTTGGTGCATTAAAAGAGTAGCCCAAGTGCCATATAGTCTCAGTGCATTAGAAGCACGGCCCGAGTGCTGTATAATGTTACTTGGTTCATGAACTTTAGCAACTCTTTTGATGGCAGCTGCCTAGTCAGAATAATGATTAATGTTAAGTCCGGACAATATTGCTGCAAATGTTTATTTTTCTTAGCATTTATTATTGGTAGTATTTTAGCAAAAGATAGGATGTTAGGATCCCAATAGTGAGTCTGAGCCCTTTCAATCTGAGCTCCATAATATGGGATAGTAATTTAGTAAGAGTGTTTGAAATGATGGAAGGTGGGTTTTAAATGACCAAATTTGGGCTTGCCCAATCTGAACTATGAGATGAGCATTTGTAATTTTGGTGAAGGGTCAATGTTGTACCACTTCTAAAATAGAGGATAGTGTGTGATACTGGCTAGGATGTCTTGGAATTGCATTTACCCGGCTATGTGGCAGATATACTTGACTCTATTCTTGAATTTCCTTTGTCGGGTATTCTTTGAAATTTTAAAGATCTGAGGTAGAGTAAGATTTGCCCGAGTGCTGTTTGATTTAGCTTTGGCGAGAACCACCATTTATTATATGAGCATGAGTGAGTGCTTGTTTGCCTTAGAGTTGCCTGGCAATGTGTCTAATATCTTTTGACAAACTTTGCATGTTGATGCTGAGTGAGATGATCAGAGTGTCCGATTGTTTGGACTGATGGGTGTTTAAAGTAGCATCTTCAATAAATACGTTTTCCTTATCTGTAGTAATAGATAAAAGAATAATAGTTTTGAGAATGCATAATTGATCTCATTTGATGGTCAGTTCTTGTGTAATAAATATATCAAATGTAATTGATATATATTTTGCATGAATAATAATCATGTATATATGGACGAGCATCTATATGTAGATGTGTGAGCGTGCTTGTGTGACAAGTTATAAATGTTCATATAAGAATAAATAAGTTGTGGAAATAAATTAATTAAATAATATCAAGAGAAACTTATCTCCTGATGTACTCTTGTCCCTCTTTCAAATTCACGAATATTTATATTCGTTGTTTACTTCAATTGTTGCTTGAATGACCTTGTCTTTAAAGATGTTGCCTAAGTTTGTATGTGCCCAATTTATTGGCATTTTGTATATATCCAGCTTCGCGAAAATATACCGTCTAAATATACAGCTCCAAGATTGTTAGTTGGATCAAGTTCCCAAAGGCCATGATGATTTTTTTATTGATACTCATGAGTATTGACGTTGAGGTGCTCATGGTAACATATACATTTGTATTGTTTTACTATAATAGTAAACAATAAAAGAACGAGAATCTCGGGATTGCTTGATCTATCTCAATTAATGATCCATCCATGTGATAATAATTTAAGAAAAATGGATGTGAAAATAAATAATTAGGAAACAAACTTATCTTGGTTGTAATGCTCTTGTTTCGCCTCTTGAAGTAACGAATATTTATGTTCGTTGAAATTGTCTAGTTGTTGTGGAGTATTTGAAGCTCTCTCCTTAATCTGTAGTGTTGATGTAATTTGACTATCCAATAACGTCTATGTTGCTGTCTGAGTTTTGAGTTTATTATACTCTTTGGCACCTTGTACGTGGTTTAAACTCTATGTGTTCATACTCGAATGCTTAGACTCTTTGATGCTCGGACTTGGATGCCCAGACTCCTTTGATGCTCGGACTTGGACACCCAGAATCCTTGATGCTCAAATTTGGTTGCCCAGACTCCTTGATGCTCGGATGCCCAAACTCCTTGATGTCTAAGACTTGGATACCCAGACTCCTTGATGCTCGGATGCCCAGACTCTTTGATGTCTAAGACTTGGATACCCAGACTCCTTGATGCTCGGAATCCTTGATGCTCGAAATTGGATGCTCGGAATCCTTGATGCTCGGAATTGGATGCCCGGAATCCTTGATGCTCGGACTTGGATGCCTAGAATCCTTGATGTTGGGACTTGGATGCCCTGACTCTTGATGCTTGGACTTGGATGCCCGGAATCCTTGATGCTCGGACTTGAATGCCCGAAATCCTTGATGCTCAGAATTGGATGCCCGGAATCCTTGATGCTCATACTTGGATGCCTGAAATCCTTGATGCTAGGGCTTGGAGGCCCGAACTCTTAATGCTCGGACTTAGATGCCTGGAATCCTTGATGCTCGGACTTGGATGCCCGGAATCCTTAATGCTTGAACTTGATGCCCGAACTCTTTAATGCTCGGAATTAGATGTCCAGAATCCTTAATGCTCGGACTAAGATGTCCGGAATCCTTGATGCTCGGACTTAGATGTCCAAAATCCTTGATGCTCGGACTCATATGTCCAGAATCCTTGATGCTCAGACTTAGATGTCCGGAATCTTTGATGTTCGAATTTAGATATCCGAAATCCTTGATGCTCAAACTTAGATGCCCAGAATCCTTGATGTTCGGACTTGGACAGACCATTATAGAATCTTAACTTTGTAAAACCTTATGCAACGTTTTATCGTTACCCTTTCTTTTATTACTCCTTCCACTGTTGTAACCTTACAATACGGAGTGGATTTTGTAGTAATGATAGGAAAGAATAATCTCTGCAACATTTTAATATGAATTTATTGTTAATGACTAAATTGAAATTTTTCACAATCAGAAGTTTGATTTGGCTACTTTCGTTGAATGATCGAGCTAGATTCCAAACAAGTAAAGATAATTTGGAATTGAATTTGATTTTTTCCCTATAGACAGCACCACTTGATAACTCTGAATTGATATTTTTGCTTGTGGAACCTACATCGACGAGGAGAATAGGTAAAAGGGTAGGGTTTCCCCCATAAACACTCTGAAGCTTAAGTCAGTAATAATATGAGGAAAAATATAATAAAACAAATAGACATAATTGAGTAGAGAATAAAGAATAAAGGAGTAAAGGATGATTGCTTGTGATGATGAGGTGATGGAATGATTAATGATGTCTTAGTGATGTTATATGATGAGAACATGAATGACATGAGATGTATTTATATGAGAAGATATTGCTTAAACCTTTTAGGAATATGATTGTTTACTCTTATAGGATTGCCCTATTTAGGAGAGGAAAATATTTCCTTTGTACAGTAGTCTTCCTAATTGAAATAAACTTTCTTATTGAGCTTTCTTTTTATTCAAGTAATCCTCTTTTTGGAGGAATATGTCCCTTATTATAATAGAATACTAATATGGGTTATCAGTCATTATATTTTGAAAGCAAATTTTATGTTACTTTTACTTTTAGTTTAAATTATAATTGAAGTGGACAAATATATATGAATATATTTTATATTGTTTTTATATGTTGTAGCAGCTTTCAATGGTCGAATTAAAAAAACATAAAACATTTTTCATAATTTTAATGCAAAATTGGAGATTTTTCTTATAAATAAGATAAAACATACATATAAATTAATTTATTTTAAAATATATACTCACTATATATATATATATATATAAACATACACATTGATTTTTTTTTTTTTTTTTTGAACTCATTGTTTGAAATTAGGGCAAAGGTACAATTTTTGTCATTAGTATTTACATCGAGGAGCACATTGGCTCATTTAGATAAAAAAAATTTGAAAAGTGAAGTTTTTAGCCATCACTTAGCAGATGATTAACAGAGTCCATTTGTTCATTGTACTAGATTATAATTTTTTAAAATTAAAAAAAAAATCAAATAAACCCCAAAACTTCATCTCTTTTAATCACTCTTACCCTCTTTCTCACTGCCATCATCTATGATCTATCCATTATTAAAGCACCAAATCACACCCTCAGTCACTACCACAGAGTGAAGAGAAGAAGGAGCTGTAATTCATGATTAACTCGCAGAAGAGATGACTATTGTTTTGATTATAGCATCATGGCTTCCCAATTTTCTAGCTACGCAAATCAAGTTTTTAAACAAGCAATTGAATGCCGAAACAACAAAATTTCAACTGATATTCATTTGCCTAAACAACAAATTTTTCATCATTCATTTTATACTAAATCATCATTATAGGATAGGAACACTGTTCTTAAACACAAATAATCCAACTTTATTTTTACATTACTTTCATATCATCAATGAACTTAGCCTTCATATTACTGATGGCTGCTGCACAACATTAATGTTATGCTCTGCCTTGGTTGAACTGGATGATGTATGATAAAACCCATAAATTTAAATCAGTGTATTACCACTGACCTGATCAATTAGTTACGCTCGGACTTGCTTTTTAAGTGGGAACGATAAACAAATTGTCAATACACACAAGAAAAGATGTGTGAGGGTTATAAATGAACCCAGAAAATTTTAAGCCAATCCCGCCACTGGCACACTATCTCACTGGAGAATAATCCCATTTCCCCTCCCTGTACACTTATGGCCAAAAAAGGAAACACTTGAAAAGTCTCACCGTTGAATATTAGTGCCGTGGGTTTCAGGACGTTGCCCATTAAAAGCACCGAATTGAGTTGACATTCCACAAAGTTTTATTTTAATTTGTTTAAACTCAAAGCTAATTCGACACTCGTGTTTTTTTCTTTTAAATTTGAATATATTTAATTTGGATTTGATTAATTAAATTAAAATTTTAAAAATATATATTTTAAAATATTCAAATATAATTTGAATTCAAACTTAATTCGGTTTCATAAAATATATTTATAATTATATTAAAATAAAGACGTAAATGATAAATATATATAAATTTGATTAAATTCGAAAAAATATAATCACATAATTAAAAGTTCAATTTAGACTCAATAAAGGGGGCAGATATTTAGAAGTTGGAGCCACGTATTTAGAATTCTAACTCAAGTTGAACCGGAGCAGATATGTAGTATTTAACTGGCCAGCGCCATTAAGATAAAGCAGTGGTCTTAGCTAGGAGTACACGTTATGAAGAAGAAAATGCTCCGGCATCTTGTTCAAGTAATCTTGTTTCTTTTACATTGTTTCATAGCTACTAATAATATGGCTGCAATGGCTACAGCAACCAACTTGACCACAGATACATCTGCACTTCTGGAATTAAAAGCTCTTATGACTCTCGACCCTCATAACATCCTAATACACAACTGGTCAAGCTCTAGCTCAACCTGCAACTGGTTTGGGGTATCATGCAGTGCTCGCCATAAAAGAGTGACAGCACTGAACCTCACAAACATGGGTCTTCAAGGCAAGATTCTACCGCACCTCGGAAACCTCTCTTTCTTGACCAATCTTGTCCTTGACGGCAACAAGTTTGAGGGTAGTCTACCGAAACAGCTATCTCATTTGCGACGCCTGAAAATCATCAGCTTCGGTGACAATAACTTCATCGGAGATTTGCCCCCTTGGTTTGCAAACTTAACTTCGCTTCATTCTATTCAACTTTACAATAATAGCTTCTCTGGTTCGATTCCAGCTGAAATTGGTACTCATCTTCCTAGACTCAGGGTACTCAACTTGCAGTACAACAACCTCTCAGGGCCAATACCTGTGAGCATCTTTAACATGTCGTCGTTGGAGATTCTTGCTTTGACATCCAACAGATTATCTGGAACCATACCAGATGATCATATCTGCCATCAATTTCAAACACTTGGAGCCATGTACTTATCTGTGAATGAGTTAAATGGACGAATTCCATTAAGCTTGGCAAAGTGTAGCAACCTTGAGCTCTTATCCTTGTCGTTAAATGGTTTCACAGGAAGCATCCCAAAAGATATTGGAAACTTAACTACCGTCAAGGAACTGTATCTGGGTTCCAATAACCTGACGGGTACGTAAACTCTCAGCTGGTTATTAGATTTTTTACTTCCTTATAATAATTGGAAGCTTTTTATGCATGTTTGTTTCAATAAATTAACAGTTTCAAGTAGACATCGTAGGTATTAAAAAACAGTAGAGGTAGAAGAATTCATTTTTTCCATATAAGGTGTAAAATTGAAATATTGTAGTTATTGATTGTGAAATGTATTTTATTTTTATTTAAATTATTTAATTTTAATAAAATAATATGAAATGCTTAGTATTCGTTATATATATATATTGGTATTCAAAATCTACTAAATTTTAATTAATTTGGTTTAAATTGGATTAAATCATAAATATAGTAAAAAATCTTCTAACTTTAGCGTTGAATTGTATTCTCTTAATGCATTTGGAAGTCAAAGTAGGCTTGTAATTTTAGGATAAAAGTACTATCATAGCATGGACATTAATTTTACTTGATAATTAATTTATGAGTTCTTGGCATTAGCAGGTGCAATACCACATGAATTGGGTCACTTGAACAACCTAGAGGTATTAAGCATCCCGAACAACAGCTTGAAAGGCTTCATTCCTGCCACAATCTTCAATCTCTCAACAGTGAGTTTCTTGGATGTTTCAGAGAATGAACTTTCAGGCCATCTTCCATCAAGTATAAACCTTCCAAGTCTAGAGATCTTCTCCGTGACGAACAATAAGTTAACTGGAACAATTTCATCTTCCATCTCCAATTCGTCTAGACTCACTGTCCTATATTTTTTCAACAACTCTTTCTCTGGTCTTATTCCTGATACCCTTGGCAACCTGAGAATGCTTCAGAGGCTTGACATTTCTTTCAATAATTTTACGGCCGATTCGAGCTTTTTCACATCCTTGACAAGCTGCCCACATTTGGACACCTTACAACTTTCAGCGAATCCATTAAATGTTGCTCTCCCAGTTTCCATTGGGAATATGTCATCTCTCCAATATTTTATTGCAGGTCTCTGCAAAATCAATGGCAGGATTCCATTTGAGGTTGGTAACTTAAACACTATGATACAGATGGAACTTTCAGGAAATGAATTGACAGGGTCTATACCACCATCATTTGGAAGACTGACACAACTTCAGGGTCTATCTCTCTCTGGAAACAAGTTACAAGAAGCTATCCCTGCTGATATCTGCCACTTAGAAAATTTGAACTACTTGATGTTCGATGATAATGAGCTTTCCGGACAGATACCGGCATGCTTGCGAAATTTAATTTCTCTGAGACAACTTTACTTGCAGAAAAATAATCTTTCCTTCACTATATCCTCATCTCTTTGGAGCCTTACATATCTGCTCCAGTTAGACTTGAGTTCAAATTCTCTAAATGGCTCCCTCCCTTCAGATATCGGAAACTTAAAGGTCCTGACACACATGGATTTATCCAGAAATCAGATATCAGGAGCCATTCCAAGCAGCATTGGGGTTCTCCAAGATTTACAGCAACTTTCTTTAGCAGAAAATGGTCTCCATGGCCCAATTCCACTATCATTTGGAAACTTGCTAAGCTTGATATCCTTCAATCTATCCTCAAACAATCTCTCTGGATCGATTCCCAAGTCCTTGGAGGCTCTCACCAACCTACAATCTTTCAATGTGTCTTCAAATAGCTTGCAGGGTGAAATCCCAAGTGGAGGACCTTTTCGAAACTTCTCTTACGAATCGTTCAAGTTCAATGGTGCCTTGTGTGGTTCATCCAGGTTCCAAGTCCCACCATGCGAAACTGCTGCTCCTAAAAAATCTAAGGCAGCTAGTGTCCGTTTGCTGAAATATATTTTGCCACCCGTGGCATGTCTAAGTTTATTAGCTGCATTTACAATCATCTTCATCAAAAGCCGAAAGAAGAAAAACTTGATTCTAAGAAACGGAGAAGACTCATTACCCCTGCGAACATTGAAGAGAGTTTCTGTTTTCCAACTTCAAGAAGCGACGGATGGATTTAGTGAGTACAACTTGCTTGGCACAGGGAGTTTTGGCTCTGTGTACAAGGGGTCCTTATCCGATGGTGTAAATGTGGCTATTAAGGTATTCAATTTGCAGGTGGAAGGAGCACTAAAGAGTTTCGATGCTGAATGTGAAGTTTTGCGCAATATTCGACATCGAAATCTTGTCAAAGTCATAAGCAGCTGCTGCAACGTGGAGTTTAAGGCCTTGATACTCGAGTTCATGCCTAATGGGAGCCTGGAAAGACGGTTGTATTCTCACAACTATTTCTTGGACATCCAACATAGGCTCAGCATCATGATTGATGTTGCATCAGCACTGGAATATCTGCACAGTTGTCCAACACCAATAGTCCACAGTGATTTAAAGCCTAGTAACATCTTACTAGATGAAGATATGGTAGCACGAGTTGGTGATTTTGGCATTGCCAAACTCTTGGCCGGAGAAGATTGCATGAAACAGACATTGACATTAGCTACCATTGGGTATATGGCACCAGGTGATGTCTCAAAAATTTCATTTCAATTAAATGTGATAAAAATATTGAATATTATATTTATTTTTATACTTAAACCTTGATTATCTGGTAGCTATAAGAATTCCCCACTAAAACACTATTATTAGATCATTTCATGACATGACGACATAAAATATAAAATGCAGAATATGGTCAGGCTGGTGTTATTTCTACAAGAAGCGATGTGTACAGCTATGGCATTCTAATGATGGAAACCTTTACTCGAAAAAAGCCCACAGATGAATTGTTTTCTGGGGAGATGAGCATGAAGCAGTGGGTGAAAAATTCATTGCCTGATGCAGTGGCTCGTGTTGTGGATACCAATTTATTGGATGTTGAAGATGAGGGGCAACTTAATGCTGAAATAAGATGTGTATTGTCCATTTTGAATTTGGCATTAGATTGCTGTGCAGATTTACCTGAAGAAAGGGTGAACATGAGACATGTCCTCTCCACCCTGGAAAAGATCAAAACACAGCTCTTAGAGCATCTTTGAAAGGTTTATTTATTAATATTTCCAACATTATCTGCATAAATATAATCATGGGGTCTGCCAAGGAGAAATCCTTGAGTAGCTACACTGGTCTACTATATTATCCAAAGATTAAACTAATAAAAGTTTGTTGCTTTCAAAGATTAAACTATTATTTCTTTTTTTTTTTTTTCATAAATATGTTTAATCGAAAAATCACCTATGCCCGTGAAGCTTAGCCTAATAGTGAACCTTCTTAAGGCATAGTGTGGAGGGACTTGATTCAGATACTCTTTCCCCACTTTTCTCACCTATGTATGAAAGTATATTAAAATTTTAGGACAATTATAGATGTCATGGGTTGCACCTCGCAATATCAGATAAATAACCCTTAAATCTTTGCAAAATTACCAATTAGATTCCTATTAAAAAAAAAATTTCACTTCCATTTTTTCCCCCAAATACAGAAGCTCTATCTATTTGAGTGGGGTCATTTTAGTAAAAAGACCCCCACAATTTCACTGTTGGATGTCGCATGATTTCCAAAAATTCTAATAGTAATTAAATTTCAAAGCAATCAACATCTATTCAAGGCTTTCAAATAGATACCCTAACTTTCTATGGCTACTTATGGTGTTGGAGATTTTAGTCGGACTAAAATTAAAATTAAAGTAGTTTTAAATGATGAATTGAAGTTTAAATGCTATAAATTTAGATAGGTATAATATATACATGATCTTGTATACTTGTTATTTTTATCAATTTGACACTTGAACTTATAGTTTTACCATTATAACATTTAAACTTGACTAAAAATGCACTAGTTTGCACTAATATAATGGCACAATGCATCTACTACCACCTGTATTTGTCATTGTTTGTCAGTTTGACATCTCTATTTATATTTTTTGTCAGTTAAACTCTTATGATGTGACAGATACTGATTTGTTATTTCATATCATATGTGCTAACAAAGGTTTCAAAATTGCATTTTAGTCAAGTTTATGAATCAAAATGGCAAAACTATAAGTTCAAGTGTCAAATTGACAAAAAGTAACAAATACAGGAGGTCATGTATGTATTATACTATGATGGGAGAAAATTATCCAAGTTATAAGGGTCATGTTGACTATAAAAAAACAGTAAAGACTAAAACGACTATCATACTATAAAGTGAGGAGCTAAATTGTACTACTTTTTTTTATCCCAAGAATTTTTACCCGGACGATAATATACCATTACCGTTAACGAGTCGGTAAATAGGAAAGGACGGTTAGAAAAACCCCAACGGTCCGATTACATCCAGAGAAACAGAGCGAACGATCAAGATTAATCCATCAAACAGTAACCATACATATAGGAGCAGTTGTCTTCTGCGGCGGTTAGGGTTTTTTTCTTTCTTCTTGCCTCATCATTACTACCAGTCGCCGCCGGAGCTCAGTTCAAGAAAAAAATGGTAATTTTTTTATTGTTTTAATGTGAAAAAAGTGCAGAAAGGTTATGGGTTTATTGATAGTTGTTTAATTAAGGTTGAGGTGTAATGGATGTGTGAATGGTGAATGCAGCCGTCGCATAAGACATTTATAGTAAAGAAGAAGCTGGCGAAGAAGATGAGGCAGAACAGGCCAATTCCTTACTGGATTCGCATGCGTACTGATAATACCATTAGGTACAACGCTAAACGCAGGCACTGGCGCCGTACCAAGCTTGGATTTTGATTTTTCATGCCTTGAACAAGTGCAAGTGATGTTGTTATGTTAGCATTTGACTCACTCAAAATGGGTGATCTCATTGAAGCATTTAAGAAGAAGAGCATTTGTGTATGACATTTGAAATGGTAGTGGCAATGTAGATGGATGGGATTTTTGAATGCAGAGTTAAAACTCTGTTTGATACTGAAATTATTTTTGTGCATCCATGCTTTTTCTCCAGTATAAACCATCCATTTTATTCTTGCAATTCATTATAGTTCTTCAGATTTTGATCATAATTAGAGGAAGATTTGTCAGAATGGTTCAACCTGTTTGTAGTTACAAGTAGTTAATTGGAATTGTTTGCAAGAAAGATGGCATTAGAAACATTTCAAAGAAAAATAGGAGGAAGAAGTGGTATTCACCAAACCATATTATAGAATGAATTGTGCATTATGCACTTGCTAAAGTTCTCAGCAACATAGCTGAGTATGTTCCACACAACAACACTCACAACAACAATACCTTCGTATGCACAAAGGATTAGTCCACAATTTCCAAGATACATACATCAGTTTTTCTTCCTAGAATAATTAATCATAACACTGGTTTTTCACAAATCAATTCTCAGTCCCTCCAAAAAGGTAACCAAGAGAAGAGCCACCACCAGGTGCTGCATGAACTTTGGTGGATGGCCGATCCTGCACCATATTTAACACGATTAGTTATATCAATATAACAACAAATGACGGATGACAGCACTTCGCAAGATCGATAGCATACAATCAAGTTGAACAAATCAAAGATATACATAACCACACCACCTCCATTCTAATCACTTCTCTGTAAGCTTAAACTAAAGTATCACGGGTTCAGGTGTGTGGAGAGAAATTGTAAGTAGAGGCAGAAAGGATATCTTCATTCCATTGCCAGATCAGTTTGGAGTCTTAACTTCTTTTTAAGGCATGCCGGTGGATCAGTTTGTGACATAAAGAAATGGAGTTGCGTAAGATGTATTGGAATTGCAGCAGATGAAATAATGCTTGTTCAGTTGAAATTCAATTGAAGTGTTACTAAACTTACATTCACCATGGATCCATGGCATGCCACATATCTGTTTATTTTTCAGGAAATCACTTAAGAAACTAAAAAGTATTCATATGATAGCAACCTCCAAGTACCAATTCTGCCCAGTCCTCGTTATGTATAAATGCCACTATTAATGTATTTAATTTTAAAATTAGCATGTGGCAATGCTAATCTCCTGTTCATTTTTCATGTTCAACAAGCTAACCCACTCCCATCGATGTAAAGAAGCATGCAACAGACGAAACAATGATCCCATCTCTAGTTCAAATCACATTAACGGAAGTTCAATTCATACCGTAATAAAGTTACCACAATTCTGCCCCTCTGCTCGATGGTAATTGTTTGTAAGATGTCCTTGGATGCCTGCTGGAGTTTCCTTATTTATTGGTGGTGAAGAAACAGCAGGTTTTGGAGGAGGGTTGTCATTTGCAGCTGGTGCAACACTTTTAGCTGCTGGAGAATTGTTAGCAGTAGCAGGTGCAACACTTTTAGCAGCTGGAGAATTGTTAGCAGTCTCCCCATTACCAAACAGGTACCCCAAAGAACTTTGTCCACCACCAGCACTAACTCCACGGCCCATCTTGTAATTTTGTTTCTCAATACAAAACGAGGAACCTGTACATAATTAGTCAAGAAATTGAAACAATGTTGTCGTTTAACATATAGCCATGTTCTTGATTCTATAAATGAATATGGGGAAACGCAAAACCAAGAATGAAAATCTATGATCATCTTCCAATGCAAGTTTCACTATAGGAAAATAGATAAACACTGTATTTGCAATGGGGATGCTAAGCTAGCAGATTGATTTATGCACTAGGGATGTCCTTGAAATGGGCACAAGTGATAGAAGTTTAAATTCTTTGCCCAAGTAACTAAAAAAAAACATAATTGCTTGTACATCTGCCTACATTCAAATTAAGAAACATGCATTGTATAGTACTTTCACAAAGTAGATTTAGCTTTACAATGGTCAATTTCCTCAGCAGAAGGACTTGTTACAACACTTGAATTGGACATATCTAAAGGGGTGCACTGGTGCAGTGTTTAGTTAGTTTCTCTTCAAAATCTACATCAAATCTGTAATCTTTTATGCCAAAAGAGGACAAAGGCGCATCCACTTATAAACCCTTTTTTTTTAACATGTTGGCATTTGACAGAAACATTGGCATCAAACTGGAAATGCATTGACAAACTAGATACAGTTGTAATACATCTATTCACTTGTTATTCATCCTAAACATCAAGAAATCAAATGCTAAAACAAGATATATATATATATATACATATATATATATATATATATATATATATATATATATATATATATATATATATATATATATATATATATATATATCCCAAAAAACTAAATCTATAATTTTGGACAGGAGAATAAACCAAATCCCAAAAAGATTCAAGAAAACCTTGTAAAATTATATCCAAAATTAAGATAACATATAACAGAAACGTCAACAACCAAAGCTCTCAAAATGATAGTCATTTTCCTCCAATATCTACCTCAAAATCCGCAAGAAAGAAAGAAGAAGATCCCATCTAGCTAACAACAAGAAAATTAAGGATCATAAACTAAAATTGGCATTGTTTTCACTTGTGAATTCCTGCAAACAAGCAGATCTAAACACTTCAAGAACGCAAAATGCAGATTACACATAAACATTAAAGGATAAAAAAAAAATTGAACAAACACCCAAAAGATTACAATGTCAGACAATGCAACAACAAGCAAGAAATGGATCTAAATCAAATTTTTGTGGAGAATACATAACAGGGTTAGCACATGCTTGCCTTTGTTTGATCTCTTTCTTGAAAGAAAAAGACTTGAATGCAAAA
This sequence comes from Mallotus nudiflorus, assembly GCA_947683625.1. Lineage (NCBI taxonomy): Eukaryota > Viridiplantae > Streptophyta > Magnoliopsida > Malpighiales > Euphorbiaceae > Mallotus > Mallotus nudiflorus. Next base: position 21,047 of record CANTUR010000317.1, read on the forward strand.
GAAGGAGAACGACAAACTAACAAAAGCAAGAAGAACCTATAATTTCATTTATATATAGATATATATATAAAGAGAAAAAACAAAGATTAGAGATTACACCACCGTATTTATATCAAATGTGACTTGGAAATGACAAGGAAGAAATGAGCTGGATTTTGCTGGTTTCTTTAAAATGGGTCCCACTGTATGTTAAAGTGAAATATAAAGGGGAAGAGGTGCAATTTGGACGCTAAAATTCAGACCTTTGGATCCTTAAAAAAAAAAAAAATTAATCTTTAAAATTCCAACATATTTAACCATTCTTTAAAAAATTAAACTCTTTTTTAAAAGGTTGTTACAATTAAATTCAAAAAATCAAAATCAAATTTAATTTGACTAATAAAAATTAGTCCGAATAATAATATAAATTGATAAAATTAGTTTCAAAATATAAATTTTTTAAGTTTTAAAATTTTAAAAAATTTTATATATATAGAAATATATTTTGCCAATTTTTAAAAATTAAAATTGTTTTTTATATAAAAAAAAATTAAAAAATTATAATCAAATGACATACATTTAAATAAAAAATTTACATACACTTAATAATTTTTTAATAATTTTTAAATCTATAAAAAAATTAAAAATATATTAACTATATAAAAATTTTATAATTATTTTTTAAATATATATTTAACTTAATTGTAAAATTTTAAAATTTTTTTAAAATTTCTAGGTCTATAAAAATTATTTTTTTCACTTTTTTAAAATTTTTAAAAAAATTTTTAAATATGTTTTTCTAACCATAAAAATTTTTAAAAACTTCACAAATTTATATTTTGAAACCAATTTCATCAATTTTCATTGTTATTTAAACTAATTTTTATTAATCAACATTAAAACTAAACTTGATTTGGATTTTTTGAACTTAATTATAACAATTCTTTGAAAAATGGATTAATTCTTTGAAGAAATGTCAAATATGTTCGAATTTTTTAAAATTATGTTCCACTTTTCTAAAAAAATAAAATAAAATCCAATGTGAATATTGAATCTGATTTTAGGGTCTAAATTGCACCTTCTCTCCCTCTCTATATATATATATATATCAAAAGTGACATTGAAGAAATGAGCTGGATTTTGCTGGTTTCAATGTATTAAAAAAACTAATATATATGTATATTATTTTAAGCTTGTACAAATGGTGTATTCCCAACAATATAAGGGAGAGAAAGGAGAGTAGGAGATTTGAATCTTACTCTCATCGAATTGGATATTTACATCTTTTATCACTTAAATTACTCGTGGATGGCACAATATATATATATATATATATATATATATAACTAAATTATTTTATAGTTAGTAACATGTTTTTCTTTAATAAAAAAAATTATTTTTAATTAAAAAATAATGTTCAATTATTTGATTAGTTAGATTTATGTATAATAATTTAGAGATGATAGCAAAATTGATAAAAAAAAATTAATATCTCATTAATTTTAATTCCTTTAATGACATGCAAAATTAATAATTCTTAATCTAAAATTCAGTTATACTTTAATTTTATTCTTTTTTTTTTTTTTAAGGCTCTACACCTCAATGGATATGGCAATTGGCAATGGATTGTTAGCAAAAGTTGACATACTTTTTTTTTTCTCCTAATAAAAATAATGATGATAATAGATAATGATTTTGTCTTTGCTCCATGCATATTCAAATATACTAGTCGATTTGGTGAATAAATATAAAAGCAATTAAATTAATGTTTTTTACGTATAAATGAAAAATTAAATTAACGATTGATGATCTTATAATTTGTTATGTGAAATTGATGTAAACTTATGGCTGTTGAGTTAATTTTGTTTTCTTATTATTTTTATAAAAAAATAAATTCTTCGTTTTGGTGAGTAACAGATATATGTACTAGAATTAATCTGTACGAACTAATAAAAAAAAAAAAGTCTATTGGTCTAAACATCTTTTAGACTATTTTTAAAATTTTTGCAAAAGTTTAAATTTGACAAATTAGTTACAATTATAAACCAAAGATCAAATAAGAAAGTGCATATATGGCATCCTATATGGCACTATTAATGTAAAACTACTGTCAAATAAATTAAATATTTATATAAAAAGATTAAAAATTTTCAATTTGTAGCAATTTTGTTATAATTTCAATATAAATATCATAAATTTTCTAAATACATTACATTTTATAATTAAATATATAATTTTTAGAAATTAACTATAATATTTAAAATATCAATTATTTTTATAATTTAAAAAATAAAAAATATACATTAATCTAATTACTAAATTATTTCAAAATAAAAGAATATTTACATAATTAATAAATAATACTTAATCTAATTGATAAAATATTTACATAATTTTATATTTAATATTTAAAATATTAATGATTTAAATATCAAAATTTAAATGCACATTATTTATTTGATACTAAAATACAACAACATATATATAAATTATTTAAAAAATAATATATTTTGCATGATTAATGATCATAAATGTTAGTAAAGTTAAATATATGTAGTAATACAGTAATTAACTATGTATATATTATTTCTTTTAAAAAAAAATTATGCATATATTATATTATTTTGAAATAATTTAGTAATTAGATCAATGAATTTTAGTATTAAATGTTTGATCTAAATGTTTAAATTTTTATATATTATAAAAGGAATTGATAATTTAAGTATTACTATTTTTTTTAAGGAAATTTAAGTATTATTATTAGCCGTTAAACATTACATATTTAGTAAAAAAAATATAGTGTATTTAAAAAAAATTAAGACATTTGTATTAAAATTATAAATTTGGGATAAAATTGCTTACAATTATTTAGTTGATATAACAATACATTCCACATTAATAGTGTCACATAGTCCATCAGCACTTCATAGTCATTTTTTACCAAAATTATTTGTGGCTATAATTGCAATTGATTTGTTAGATTTAGATAATTTTGCCCATATTTTAAAAGTAAACTAAAATCGCAACAAGCCTAAAAGATTTGAATTTTTTAGATCAATAGGCCAAAAATAAATAAATCATCTATCCAAAAATTATTAGATTTAAATAAGGATATAGAAAATTAATTCATATTAATGATCTAAATAAAATAATTAATATATTCAAATATTTTTTTATTTTTGCTAAAAAAAAAGAGGTAGCTGGCAATTTTTAATTTTTTTTTTTTGAACTTACTATATGATAAGGTGTATGGTTATTTTATTTTTTATAAAGTAAATTTTACTTTATTAATAATCACTATTAGATGGTTCAATATACTTTTATCTAATGGGAATAAGAGTAATAAAAGTAAAATAAAAATAAATTAAATAGAAAACAAAATCACTTTAAAATTCCCCTCATGATAAATAATTTTTTTTTTAATTATTGATATCCAAAACTTATTATATTTATTATACTTTTATGATAAATATTTTAAAAATATAAAAACTTCCCATTAGACAGTTCAACTCTCCATAATTTTTTTTTTGTAAAAAAAAATAGATGCCTTTCCAAAAAAAAAATGCATAATATAGTAAGGGACATAACTAATTTGGACTGTAAGATACTTCAAATATTAAAGTGGTGAAAACGGTAGCAGCCATTCATGATGGCTCCAACGGTTATCACACCTTTTTTTTTTTTTTTTTTCTCTTCACTGTTTTTTTTTTTTTGGTGCTGTTCAGTAGTCAACATTTCTATCCTGATTTAAATTCAAATTTTGAAATTACTTTAAATTCAAATTTCTATTGAGGAGAGCCTCTCTCTCTTTTCAAAATTTTAAAATTACTTACTAGGAAAAAAAAATTAAAGTTAGAATGCTTAAAAATTAGGTTAAAAATCATTCAAAAAAAAGGTTAAAAAAATAAAAATACCAAAACTTCCTAACTTTCTTATTTTAATTTGATACAACAGAAAGAGTAATAGCAATATCAATACTAAAAAAGAATCGAATAATTCAATCGAAAAAGAAAAGATTGAAATTCTCTTGATAGGATAAGAGAGATTTTTCTAGTTTATTTTAAATTATTTCACATTGAAAATTTTAATAATTTATCATAAAATAAAAAATATTGAGAAATCAACTAATAGGAATTGTTCTGAATTAAACTTAAATGAGGTTTCAAATTTAAATTATAATATATATAATCACATTAAATTAATTATTAAAAGATTTTTAATACTTTATAATCTTGAGTTGAACTAAACTAGTTAAAAATATGGTGAACTTTGAATGATAAAAGTTAAATTTAAAATTGTTTAAAAAAAAGGTTAAATTTAAAAAATATATATATAATATGTTTTATAATTCTTAATAGAAAGTAAAGAAAAATTCTACAATAACTTTATTTTTTGGAAACGTCATTAGATGAACATTCTTCTCATGATCTAATCCAATGGTAATTATTGATCTAATTGCATGTGTCGAACAATTAAAGTAAATAGAAAAATTCTCATCTCTAATTAGCAAAGCAATTTTAGTAAAAAAAAGTAAATAAATAATTTGTCATATTTGTACAGTGATATATCTTATTATCTTAAGAAATCAGAAATACTCAGCCAAGCAAATTGAGTATGGCGGACACAAGATTAATGTCTTTGATTTTTTCTACTCATAATACACGTTCCTTAACCAGAGAAAAAAGGGCGACACCAAATTTTCTCGAGAAACAAGCAAGTGCATGTTAAAAGGTCAAAGCTCGCAGGCCGCAGCAACAGTCTCCACTCGCAACAGAATGCCTAGTTCTATATAAAAGTTTGGTATGAAGAGAGCATATTATAAGTATTGTGCTCCCTGATTGAGACCAATGAATTACCTAATCGTATGTACTGTTTGGTAACGAAAATGAATATATATATATATATATATAAAGCTGTACCTAACAGCACCGACGAAAAATGAATCTTAACCATACAAAAAATGACACCAAAAATGAAATCTTGCTTTCGAAACAATAATATATCATGTGGTACTACTAATATATATATTAATGATGGGTCCTGCAAGAAGATATAACATAACAGTATAGCAAACAAGCAGCAGTCCCAGAGAAATGAGACTTGTGTATTCACATCTCGACCGACAAATCGAAAAATATAACCTGCCGACAATAGCATGTCCAGTGAAAGAAAATGGACTCAGGAATAATTGGGACCTCTACATATTTTTTCCCCTTTCTGCAAATAATGAGAGTGAAACATCGCTATGATTAAAAAAAATATCAACATTCTCTTATCGTGTGAAAAATGACAAGAAAACCGGAGGTAAATCTAGGAAGGATGTGAACATCTTCTGTGCCCTGGCAAAAGGACAGACCTTTCAATGGTAGATGCATTTATAAAACCACCCAGAATCCTCTCTTTTGAAGAGAAGAGGTTTAGTGGAAGCAATAACTATATACCATGTCTATAAAGCTCTATGGGGACAGCAAGAAATTGTCTAATTACCGAACTAGCAGGTTGAAGGCAACTTTGAAATCTCTACCAATATCTTGTGAAGTGCTTGAGGCTTTGAGAAAAATGGTGAATGATCAGCACCTTTTAAACGGAAAACCTTCTCTGGTGGACTTGCTTTAATCATGCTTTGCTGTGCTGCGATTGGAATAGCATTATCATCTGGAGTTTCTATATAAAACCTTCTAACTGTTCCATACTTCGTGTCTGAGAGACAAAGCTTCTCCAAAACAGGTGCAAAGGGAATTGGCCTCATTGAAAGAGATGCTAATGCCACATCCTGAATGAAAAAATGCAAAATTAATGAACAGCGGGAATGATAAGTGGACAAAATAAATGCACATACAGATATGCTATGTCAGATCATGAAGAAAGAACTAATAGGATGTTTTTATATATTTATTAAGAATTTTTCTAGATGCTTAAGAAGCATAATAAATCGGGCAAACTACTCAAAATAATAACTCCCATCACTCTACCAGTCAAAAGAATAGCTCTCCTTATTTAAAAAAGGTTCGTCAAAATGGAGATTCAATCCTGGAATGCAAAAGTTTCAAGCACTTGTTGAAGATAATAAACCTCTGGTCAAAGACCAGGTTGAATTAAGAATAAATCAAATGGCTGGAATAATAGAAAGAATGAGGTTTCGTAGCCACACATGTGAATTTATGAATACCTTGGTAGGACACTGGTTGAACAACAGTTCTCTTAATAATGACTTGTCCAGCTCAATGGCAGTTGGAGAATTACCATTTCCATTTGCATACACAAATTTTTGTGCTTGTTGCATCAAGTCATTTGAATTTTCCTGCAATTGATGTTACAACAGTAAGAAAGAGAAAAAGGGTAAATGAAAAAAAAAAAAAAAAAAAACTTGCAGACCTGAACTTGTTCAGCAATAACAAGAACATATATATTCTGGAAAGCTGAGATGGTAGAGTTACATCTAAATGTACCCAAAAGACTACATTATTGAAATAAAGAACTATTATTTGCATCTTGAAACATCTCATGTTAATACTGAGAACAGTGCATGTTTTCTCAAGACTCACAAATATCTAGCTGGAGTTGCACAAGCTCAGTCTGAAACGGACAGCTAAACACTTGTACAAATTCAAAACAGATCTTGTACTTAAAATATGAACATGAACCTTTGGACAAATACAGGAATGTTAATATCAAGTATTCTGGACCAATTCTAAAGAGTTAAAGATTTCAGAACAAAAGCAAGCAGCTTTTCCACCAGATATTTTGTATGTAAGATATGCGTATGGCTTGAGTATCTTTCTGGGAAAAAAATTAATTTAAAATTAATTCAACATCAGAATAGAATTAAGGTAAGCGTAGACACAATGTGAACGCTAAATTTTGCTATTAGAGTCACACAATTTGTGAAATTTTCAAAAAAATCCAAATATTTCCAAATAAATAATTGCATGGAAATCAATGGAGATAAAAGAGACGCTAAACCTTTTGTGAGAAGATATGCAGAGTGCTCTGTCCATTAGTCAGCATTGCTGCAGCAAGATAAATAGCCTTGGAAATCTTATAAGGAAACAACTCCATTGCATACGATATACAAGCACCACCAAAATCATGCCCCACCAAAATCACCTGCATAGTGAATGCAATAACATATATCAAGAAAAAGTATTGCTAGCTTGTTTCTTTTCTTTTTTCAAAAGCACACAGAAAATAACCCAAAATGAAACCCTAAAACTATTTGCCGAAAATGCAACAAACTTTCCATCCAAAAGCTAAGGAGAAGCAAAAGCAATCTTGCTTTTATTGTTCAAGGAAAGACACAGTATGCCTCTTGTGATGTAGATCTTCCATTAGCATTTCATATAATTTCAGATAGATTAGTTCAATGCATGAGTTCAACACACAACAAATCGCCCGAGTGAAGTCCATTTTGACAGGTGATTAGAAATTTGGCCCTTAAAGGTCTTGAGTGAAGAAAGACTATGCATAAAATAAGCAAAAAGTATAGAGGCACCAACTTTAAATTGCGACACAGTTTCAAATTTCAGACAGCTGTTACTAGATTATATATAAATTGCTGATACTAATAGTAAGATTGATACTTTTTTCTCTCAATCTAATTGCAACCATAACAGGAGGCATATATTAAAGGAGATGATCAGCAAGGTAACAGAAAAGAACCTTCTCTTCATCAGCAAGTTTCTCAAGTAATTCAGTCAGGGGTTTCACATATAGAGAAAGACTGGTGATGCCATTTGTATCAAAAGAATGAATCCCTGAGCCAGCTAAATCTATGGCAGTAACTTTGAAACCACCCTCTTCAAGAAGTGCTATTGTTTTGTACCAACACCAAGCACCAAAACCTCCTCCATGGACAAGGACGAAATGGTTAGTCTCAAGATCATCAAGCTTGATATCCTGTTGAAAAGAACCATAATCAGAAAAGAAACCAAAATTGGCAGCAGGAGCAACAAAAAATTTGTCATCAAGTTCTATTCAAATTTTATACAACAAAAACGGAAAAAATGGTAAAGGTGCATACAGTAGCAGGTAATGAAAAAAAGTGACACTAAATCTTATAGTAGAATTTTACCATACATACTCACTTACATACATATCAAACATATGGCATAACAAATAGATTGTTCAGGAAATAAGACCAGGAACTATCACTTTCCAATGAACTATTTTCAAGGATGACCCCCAAAGATTAGGGGAGAACTTAGGACATCATACATGGCATCACAGCGAGCCACTAAAAATTCTGAAATCAGTACAATGTTTTTTTTTTTCTCAATTTGTTAGTTGCACGATGAATATAATGTTCATTATAAATATATAACTAACTAGTCATCTCTTAGAAATCATGAGCTATTATGGCTTGTTCACCCATTGTTTTACCATACAAGAGATTTATTTATGCATCACAAGATAAGACTCAGAACAACAAACTATTATACATTTTCAGTTACTCAGCCAAAAGTTAGAAAACATTTCTTGTGACTACCTTCTCTTATACCAATGACCAGGTCACATGCACAAAGCAAAAATAACACATGTATGTGGAAGTGTATATAGACCCCAACAACGAATTACAGTTTTAAAGTGCCTACAAGACGGGAAACATGAACCTGTGGATCTATTCATAAATAGATCTCCAACAGTTTTCTTACACGATGATCCACTAACCCAGCTTTTAAGAGCCAAAAGAAAAGAAAAGAAACAGGTTACTGAAAAGAGCATGTCCATCAGGTACAGCAAAGAGGCATGATTAACAATGAATTTAAAATTTTGATTTCCCTAATGCAGCATTATTGCTACAGAAAAATCATAACTGGACAAGCACATCCAATAAACCATTTCTTCTTCTTTTTTTTAAAAAAAAAAAGTAAAAAAAAAAAACAGAGAGAGAGAAGAAACATACTAGTAGCCTACTAGTACTACCATCATTGCTTGACAAGGGAAACAAATGTCATCATTAAAGATCAAAACTTACAATCTAGAAGCCAAATATAAGGCAAGAAAAAACATTATAAATCCAACTCATAAACTCATTTAGACCTAAACAATCAGTATTGATAACTATATAATAAGAAAGACAATAACATGGAAATTTAGCATCTTGGGGCCATCACGATCCATCCAAGGGGACCCAGATCAATAAGAGACAGTTAAGCAAAATCAGAAACAAACTTAGGCCTCCAAACATCGCCATATTTATATCAATCTCTAACAAAAATGCGAAATTTAACCCAACAGCCATAAATGAAAATTCTCCAATTTCACCTTTAAATGGACAAATTAACTCATCAAAACTTCCATCATACAACACAATAAAACAGCAAAATAACACAGTCTCCCATTCCCATAATTAAATTCTGCATTCACAAAATATAAATCAAAATCCATTAACCCAAAATATACATAGTTCTACCACTCCAATTATAATAAGACCTGTCATTTCCATGTTTTTTTAAATAAGCTTCCATAAACAAAGAAAACCCAAAAACATGCACGGTTGTAATATTTTTTTTTTTTTTTAGAAACATCATTTTCATAATTAAACAAAACCCATAACCATGCTTCACTATTTATATATATATATATATATATATATATATATATATATATATATATATATATATATATATAATACAAAAACAACTGAACCTGGTTAACTAGCTGATGAGGCTGCAGCAAAGGATCAGTAAGAGAACGGGCTCTAGAACTGGAGCTCCGAGGCAACTGGGTCTTCTTCGACCCGGAAATATTACTCGGGTAACGAAGAGAAGCAGACCGATCAAATGGTAATGAACCGGACCCGTTTTGAGCCTGTTGTTGCCTGAAAAGAAAAGCAGCAGCTAAAGCCTGTTCTTGAAGTAAGGAATCGGTACTGTCTTTTCGTTGTGATCGGATTCGAGTCCACCGGTTACTTGAATTGAGCAAAGATTGTGGATTGTTACTATTATTATGACCCGATAATCTCTTTGTGGGCTTCTTCTTTTTCACCGGCGTTCTGGGTGCGAAACAAGTGCAAAGATTGCCCATTGCTTGATGTTCTGGTTCATGTAGTTAATAAGAAAACTAATAAAACACTGTGTATGACTGTTATTTGTATTTCTTTTGTTTACGGACGAAGTGCAAATGGTGAGGGAAAAACAAAAATGAGCGGAAGTAAAATTCAGGTGGCGGCGGAGGCAATGACAGTGGGGGCGGCGGAGGCAATGATCATGGTGACGGCGCCGGCTGAGCTGATGGTGGCTAGAGTTTCAAGCGGGGGGATTTTATAGGGGAGTGTCATAACTTTTGTAGTTGTTTTTTTTTGACCAAATAACTTTTGTAGCTGTTGGGTGTCGTCCTTTTTATATTTTAAATGTTTATTTATTTATTTATTTTATTATTAAAATTATCATCAAATTAATGTTTTAATTTTATTAATACCTTTAGAAACCATTTTTGGTTAAAAAAAACAATTAAAAAAGGGTGAATTATAATTTTTTCGTGCATTTTAGTGTATTACATTAATTCTCACATTTAAAAAAAATATTTATTTATCCTTAAATTTTTGAATTTTCATACTATTTTATTCTAAGAGAAAAATTAATGAGTATTAAAATTTAAAAATTTAAGGATAAATAATTTTTTTTTTCAAATGTTAAAATAATATAGTGTAATGTGTTAAAATATAAAAAAAATTATAATTTACCTTTTTTTCAAAACTTTTATAAATTTTATAAGAATTCAATTTTAGAAAATTAAGATTTTTAAGATAAAATTTGAAATTTTCATATTAAAATTATTTTATATTAATTAAATGATTATTTTGATAAAGGTTATTGTTGTTAACTTATATTAATTAAGTATTTATTTTGATAATGGTTATTGTTGTTAACTTATATTAATTAAGTATTTATTTTGATAATAATTTTTTTATTTTATATTAATTAAAATTTATTTTAATAAACAATATTTAATTGAATTATTACAAATATTTTATATATTATTTTTATATTAATTTATCTATGAATTGAAATAAAATATTTTTCAAAATGAGTTTAAAAATAATTTTTTAATATTTTATAAAGATTTATTCTATTTTGAATTTTATATTATGAAGGTAAATCAAAATTATGGGATGAAAAGGGAGTGTTTAGATTCGGATAATTTGTATTTGGCATGGGGATTTGTTGGAGTTAGGAATGACAATTAAATATTTATTTAATGTGTCTTGCATAGAATTTGTAGTTTTTATTTTGCTTTTAATTTGTTATTTAATGTACAAACCAAAAAAATGATTCTTTAATGAAACAAGTTAGGAAATTGATAATTTATGATCAAAGTTTTTTTTTAACAATCATATTGGAGAGGGAGCAACAATTCGAACTCCTAATCTCAATATTAGTGTTAATTCCGGCGCATAATAAACCATTCGACCTAGGCGGAATTGAACATTTATAATCATAATTTGCAGTGTTGTTTTGTCTATATTTGAATCATTTTTAATCAAACTTATGGACCTTTCTTTTCTTTAAGTCAATTCCTTCTTATAGATTATGCGGTTCTAAAATGACAAGAAAATTAATAAGTCAGTCCAATACTATTATATGTAACCATTAATCAGGTGATAAGAAAATTATTTTTATTTAAAATAATATTTTAAATTTAAGTTACAATATATTATTTTATATTAATTATTAAAATATCTTACTATTTTTAATTATATTCGAATCAAATTAGATTAGTTAAACTTCAATTAGATTTTTAATGCCGATAATTAAGATTAACAAATAACTATATTAAAATTTAGTTAACTACAAAATATAATATATACTCATGCTGTATTTTTATTTAAATTTTTTGAAATTTTATTTTATTTATGAATAATTTTTTAATTTAGTATGTTAAATAAAATTTATCGAATTTATTAATAATCAAATTTTTAATATATATTTTTTAAAAAAAGATTTATATAATTAAATCATTTAATCTTCAATTATTACTGTATTATAAATGCTTTAGATTATTAAATTCTAAAAAAAAAAAAAAACCTTCAATTTATGGTGATGAATTGAATTGAAGAAATGTGATTCATTTAGAAAGTTTCAAAATAAGGGGTACGCAGTTGTTTTATTTTATTTTATTTTTTAAAATATATATTTAATACATTTTATCATGAATAATTTAAAAATTAGTTATTTTTTAATTATATCATTTTTGTAAAATATAATTGATATATATTTTGTATTCATGAAAAAAAGTTTAAAAATTTTATTCAATATAACACTAATACACTTAAATCAGCTTACATTTTTCTCACATTTTTTATAATTAAAACTCAATTTTTACTGTTATAAGGAATTTTTGTTATTATTATTATTATTATTATTATTAAAATAGTTGGGATTCAGTTAGAACTTTTAAAGAAAAAAGTAAATTCTATAATTAAAAACTACGCACAATTCACAGGATACAAGTGGCTTTCTAATGATTTAGCTATCCATTTGGTAACTTTAGTTTCATTTCGAAATTTATAAAATTGTTGCAGAAACGTGAGAGAAACTAAATAAACAATGGCAAAAAAAAGCAAAAATAGATATATAGATTTACGTGGAAAATTTCAGTGTAGGAAAAATTTATGGTAGAAAAAAATTTACTGCTATGAGAAAGCGTATAAAAGAATGTTAAAACTGTCACAATAAAAACCGACTCTCAAATTACTTGAATTGATTCAGAAAAAATTTTAAATTAAGTCAATTATTATTAAGTTAAACTCAAATTTGAGTAGAGTTCAAGCTTTTAAATATATGACTTGCTATGTTTATGAGTTTAGTCGAGCCTAATTAAATTTATATATATTTATTATTTTATTTTTTTATTTTAATATAATTATAAATATATTTTACTGAATCGAGTCGAATTTGAATATTTTAAAATTGAACTCGAATTTTAAGTTATCGTTACACAAATTTATTGAATTTGCAACTAAAATCACGTTACATACTCTAATAATGAAATTATGTTTTTGGGATAAAAACCCTTTGTCCTGAAAGATCATATTTGAGGATTTTCGTACGAAGCTTCAATAATAAGACATTTAGTAAAATGTGGCTTAACTGAATGAGTGTGTGAATATATATATAATAAAATGGGAAGCTTCCCAGCATTTTCAGTGAAACATAAACATTTGTTGCTCTTCTTTTTCTTGTTCTGGACCACCATTTACCAGATTGTTTTTTTTTTTTTTTTTTTTTTGGTTTAGTGGACCATATTTTTAATTCTTCTAAACAAAAGGAAAAAGAAAAATAAAAGTTAAAAAAGGATAAAAATGATCAAGCAAGCATCAGTACATACAGTATTGTATTGTTGTTTGAAGTTGGGATAAACTTTTTGATTGCTAATATATGCATATGATGCCCATCTTTCTATGCATGTGTCATATCAAATCTTGCTTTACAGAACTTTTTGTGAGAGGATTTTAACCAAAAGTTCAATTAATACCCATAAAATTACGATGGTTAGTTGTTATTGTTAAAAAAAAAAAGAAATATTTAATCATGAAATGATCAAGAAGCCTTTAATCAACCGCTTTAGATTTCATTAGTTCTTTTTGTTCATAGATTAATGTTAATTGTGTTCAGGTTTGATCTGTATATAAATATGAAAATAAAAAGTTATTGTGCAAGTTTTTTTTAAAACAAACAAAATGCTGAATTAGTTTTTCCTTTTTATTAATAAAATTTTATATGTTATCATTTAAATAACATTTTAAATTTAAATTATGATATATATATTTATATTGATCTAGTTATTTTGAAATTTTTACTGTTTTTTTTATTTTTTTTTTAAATTTAAGTATATTAATTAGAATCTGTTGAATTTTAAACATGATTGATTAAAATAAAAAATTGAAAAACTTTCTTTAATTTAGATAAAAAAATGAAATAAATTCTTTACACTATTAAAAAATTATGAATTCAATGCAAAATACGGCAAAAGTAAAATTCTCCTCGTAAATTTAAGAAAAATAAAAAAGTTAGTTCGTACATTTATCTTATGGATGAAAATATATAATTAATCACAAAAATAAAATAAAATATTTTATGGTTGATAATTTTAGGAGAAATGATTATTTTACGTTTTTGGATAATTTACTAAATTTTCTAAATTTCAGCTATAAGCTTTCAACGAGTTAAAAAAACAATGGCATCATTATTTTGAAAAAAAAAAATGCAGACATCATTATAATGCATCAATAATGATCTTTGAGTAGGTAGGTGTAAATTGTACACATAAGGATGCTGTTATTTATATTATGTCGTAGACTAAATTAATTGGAAGTGTACATATATTAATTAATTTATTTTCGCTTTCCTTCTCATATCCAACCACTAATTAGGTTATTATGGGATGCGTAGGTGTGTTCACAAAAGTGATATAACTACTAATTACCCATATGTATATTCTTTATATGCAAAGCCCTACTTTAATCATTTCAATTCATAATTAATTTGGTTGTTAATTAAACAATGTTTATATGATCAAATAATGTTTCTTTTTTTGTCTTCCTGAAATTCATTAACATTTTTATTTTTTTGAAGCATTAGAAAAAAAAAATGGAGATTTAAATCACATTTTACTAAAGTGTTCAGTATTTTAAAATCAACATGATATGTGATGTACACATACTATCACTGAATCATTGCATTAAAAAAACCAACTTGAGTACAATAAAAGGCCCAAATGGATAACTAGAAAGAAAGAGAATTACATAGAAATCATTAAGAGGATAATTAGAGGGTAAAATATCACTTAACTAGAAATCACTAAAACAAATTCCAAAACAAGGCCAAGAAAAGATAAAAACACCAAATAGAACTTAGAGAATGGCTAAGTAGAGACATCATGGAGTCTACTTCACTGAGGGGATAAGTATGGGTAACAGCAATTCCACCCAAGAGAGTATTATAAATAGCAGAGTAGCTTGAAGCTTGTTTATGGGAATAAATTGCCAGGCTGAACTTGTGGGTTTTCTAAAGGGCTCACATATGAGTCTTGAACAGACTAATGAGAAGGATTGCCTTAAGAGGCTATGCTAATGGCATAGAGAAGTTGTGTCGTTTGGTTAGTAGGAGAGGCTTAGGCCTAGACATTAGTTAATGAAATCACACCAAAGTTGAAGTTAGGCGGGCTTAGATAAAAGTTTGGCTTGGCAAAATTGGTCTTGGGTTGGTACTCAGTAATGAGAAATGGGCTTAGTTCAATTTGAAGCCCAAACTCATCTTCTAGCATTTTTTTTCCCATGTAAGCCCAAATAAAGAGTGCTGGATTTATCTTGGGAAGGGGAAATATTTTGTTTCTCTATGTGGAGATGATTATTGATACATATGGCTATAAGGTCTTCACACAAAGTCTTTACTGCTAGACTTCCACTATATAATTGGGGATTTGATCGAAGCAATAAAAGAATAACACTCTCAGTTAAGGTGGTGTAGGGAACGCACCTCCAAAGAAGATCAATTGAAGTTGATTCTGTAATCTCATGAGATAAGGCATGAATCTAAGGACCGTTTAAATACGAAGCTTCATTTATGAATATGAGATTTGTAAATATAACACCAAAACTTTCCTTTGCATTTTCATAGTTGAGTTAGTTCCAAGATAGACCTAGAACTTGAACCCATTGTTTAAAAGACTTGACCATGAAATTAATTTTCAAGCTTCAATCCTAAGCTTGAGATTCTATAACAAAGCTCTATAGTGGAAGTTGATAACTTATTTTTTGGAACTCTTAAACTTGAAACCCTGCAGGTGATCAATAAAAGGCAAGGTGAGAGGTAGGGAAGATCCCTATAAACCCTCTGATGCCTAAGTCAAAGTATATAGAGGGAATTTAGAAAAGATATGAGAGCAATAGAATATGAAATATTAGAATGAATGAGAACGAGGGATATGGGGTCCTATTTATAGTGATAGTGATACTTAAACCTGAAAGGAGTAGAATTCCTCTTTGGATAGGAATCCTAAACCAAATAGGAGAATGTTCATTATTGTTTTGGGAGTCTTCTTCATAAGGAAACTTCCCTGAATGCCTCTGGTTACCTTCCCTTTTTTCATAACCTATATAAGAAATAAAGACCTCAATTAAACAGGAATATATATGTAGGGTATCAAAAGTCCCCCCTGCGAGTGTGTTCGGATATTTATATCTGATGTATCCAGGTCTGAAAGGGACACCAGCATTACTCGTCTACTTGGGGAGATATTACTTAATTACTTCTAATATGGAATGGTGAGCTGAGGTGGCCAACCTCAGTCACGAGAAAAGATAAAGCTCGATACTGAGTCTTGAAATCATCATGTAAGGATGTCGTTGAAGTGCCAGCTAGACTTTGAAGTGCACAAAATTTGTAAAAAAGAATATGTAATGGATTAACCCATCAACGTAAAGACAGCGTAATGAAACCAGTCATCACTTGAGTTTTGATGCTCGATGCATTAAAAGTGCGGCTCGAGTGTTGAATCTCAGTACTATAAAAGCGACATGAGGATGCCAACTTCAATCACTGGACTTAGATGCTTAAGACTTAGATACTTAGTACAAGGAAGTGAGGCTTACATGCTCGAAACCTCAGTACTATAGAAGCGACCTGAGGGTACCAACTTCAGTCATTGGACTTTATCTTGGTGCATTAGAAGCGTGGCCCAAGTGCAGTATAGTTTGGGTGTCTTGAAAGTATGGTTTGGATGCTAACCCTTAGTACTATAGAAGTGACCTGAGGGAGCCAGCTTTAGTTACTTAACTTAGATACTTGGAGATTGTGATGCTTGTTTAAGGGATAAGTGTTAGTAGTGTACCCGAGACATACATTCACTAGGTCATTTCGACACCCCTTCTTTTTTGAAATTTGAATTGCATAACCATCACATATGTTCATATGTCAGAAGATAAGATGTTTCGGCTACCATAATAATGATAGCTCGATTAATGAATTTTCCCATTTCCCAGTTTACCTTTAACGATATGGGAGAAATCAAAGCGTTTATGAGGGTAGTTAATGGTTTGTTCCAGAGCCTTTTGTTGCTCTATAAATATCTATGTCTCTTCAATGTGATGCAATTTTGCTCTTTGCTATCTTATTCGTTTCATTAATTTTCTTTTGCTTCTTCGTCGCTACTGCTACCAAGCTTTTCCTACAGCGACCTCTCCATTTTATAACCAAGTGATCCTTTTTTTCCTTCCTACATTCCTCTTTTATTTTATTTCTTAGACAGACTCATTGCACCAAGGGAATAGGTTAGCTCTGATCTATTTGTTTCTAGGATAGATAAGGAGTTGCTAGGGTGGTATCAGAGGTGTTTTTGTATTCCCTCTGATTTCACCCTACACATGGATAGGAAATTTAGAGGCCATATCCCATGCTAGGCTTAAAGAAGTTAGTTATCTATTTTAACCAATTTGAGGGGGGGTTTAAAGTTCCCTCTGGATCCTTTTGTCAAAATGTTTTTGAATTGGTATAACATAACACCCGAACAGCTTCACCCTAATAGTTACCAGATTCTGACTGAGTTTATTCAGTTGATGCATGAGGAGGGTAGGGAGCCAGACTTAAATGTCCTACAATACTTGTATAGTATAACTAGGAAGAAGTTAATGTTCTCCTTATCGGCCATCTTTAACCACAGCCTATTTGTTAAGCTCTTGGATCTTCACAAGAAGTGGAGGCACAAGTTTTTCGTCATCAAGCACCACTTAGACTTTATGGATGTCTAGCACATGTGGTCTGACAAGTGTCATAGAGTGAAACGCCTGCTGAAATTGTCTGACTAGGATACAGAGATGGTCCTAAAGCTTCATCTCAATGGCCTGGCTGATGCTCGGTTAGCTGAAGATGTATCAAGAAGATATTTATAAAGGGTCTACCCAATTAGTGTACAATCCATCGATATATTTTAGTCATTAAAAGGTATCTTTTTTACTTCTATTTTTACCTTTTTTATTTATAGATGGCTGACTTTTTATCCTTTACTGATGGAATTTGGCTTGTAGTTGACGAGTTAGAGAGGCAAGAGGAGGCTTGAATCATCTCGCCCGAGCTTGTTGCCCTTGAAGTCTCAGATGAAGCTGCCAAGACTCTGAAGGGGAAAACTATGGCTGGGTTATCCCAGCCTGAGAAGGTCGGGAGGTGAAAGAGGCACCTTATAGATAGAGACTCTAATGCGGAGGAACTAGATGGGGAGATATTCATCTAGTGTCCGAAGCTCTCTAGGTGTCCGAACATGAGGAATTAGATCCTGAACAAGATGAAATTGCCAACTGTCTTGAATTCCTTGGTCAGGGATCAGTATGTTAAGTCTTTAAGGTTGTTGGCTGATATGCAGCGTTGGACCGAGGAGGGTTATAAGAAGCTTTTTAGCTCCATGATTGGGCAATCATTAGAAGTAAGTGTCGAACACTTCTGATTTTTTCTGATTTTGGGTTTTAAGGTAATGACATGAGTTTCTTTTTCCATAAATGATCCAAGCTTTGTAGTTGGCGAAGGACTAGTATTTTTTCTTAAAGAGCCAGTATAGCCTGAAGGAGACGGAGGTTAGAACTATAGCGATTGACTTTGAGAAGAAGTTGGATAATGCAAAGGCGGCGCTGGAGCTTTGTCAGACCAAATATGCAAAGGCTAAATTTAAAGCGGAGGTGAGCCAAAAGAAGGTGGCTGAGCTGGAACACAATCAATCTCAACTAACAGAGAGGATCGAGGAGCAGGACTCCCAAATCGTAGATCTAAAGAAAAAGCTGGGCGAGGTTAAGAATTTTTTGGGAGAAAGACAAGAGATTCTATCAGAGCATGGTGGGAGGATTTCTCAAGGCCTATAGGTTTAAATGTAGGAGGGGTCCTACGTTCTCAAAATCTAGAGCTAGACTTGGCTAACCTAGACCAAATAACGTTGGCTGACTTAGCTAGGATTACCGTCGAAGAGTATGCTCGACACAAGGCCTCCTCCCTCTTTGTGAGGAATATTTCTAAATTAGTTGAAGGATCATCTTCTAAGCCTCCAGTCCCTGTCAGTGCTATCCATATTGTTCCCTCTCCCATCTCTGAGTCTGAACTTTCAGATGTACATTTAGTAGATTATAAATTTTGTGATTGACTTTTGTAATATGATTTTCCTTTAATGAATGAAAAATACTTTATTCAATAGTATCTCAAGTACATTTATTGGTAATATTTTTGAAGGTAATCTAAGTTTCAATATCGTTGTAGTTCCTTGCCTTATCCATCTTTTATTTTGTATACCTCTTTAGATGTTCACTCTGTAACCTGATAGGGGCCTTCCCAGTTGGGTTTGAGTTTGCAGGTGTCAGAACTGCCTTTGCTAATATCTTCCCTTATGAGTACCTAATCTCTAACCTTATGCTATTGTGGGTGGATATGCCGGAAGTGATATTGTACTACCTGTTAACTATGTGCTTCAGCGACAGCAAATGCCCGCTCTCTTCTTTCTTCCAACAGATCCAAGCATATCCGAGTATTAATGTTGTTAATGTCATGGTCTAATTCTCTATTGACCCTGTAACTTAGGGATCCGATTTCTACTAGTATCACTACATCCATATCGTAAGTTAGTCTGAATGGCATTTCCTTTGTGGATGATTTGGGGGTGGTCCTATAAGCCCAGATAACATTGTTGAGCTCTTCAACCTAGTTTCATCGAGCCTCTTCTTCAATTATTGCATGATAATCCTGTTGGTGACTTTCATTTATCCTTTTTTCTATGGATTAGCTACCGAGTTGAAATAAAGCTTTATTCCAAGGTCATAGTAAAATCTTCTGAACTTCTCATTATCGAATTATTTCTCGTTGTCTATGATCAGGGTGTGTGGCATTCTGAACCTGCAGATGATTTCTTTTCAGAAGAAGTGTTGGATCCGAGCTTCTGTGATAGTGGGTACTGCTTCCACCTTTACCCACTTAGTGAAATGGTTTATGGACATAATTAAGAACTTCTTTTATGATATGGAGGTTGGGAAGGGACCTAAGATGTTTATTTCCTACACTGTGAAGGGCCAGGGACTGCTGATCAGATGTTGAGGGTTTGAGGGCTTATGGTTGAGATGGACAAACTGCTGACACTTATTGTATTCCTAAGTTAGCTTATGAGCATCCCTGGACATGGTAGGCCAGTAGTATCCTTGTAGTAGTGCTTTCCTAGTTAATGTGTAATGTGACTCATGCGCTCCACAAATGCCTTCGTGGATTTCCCTGAGTATGTAGTTTCCTTCCTCTAGGGATACACATTTAGACTATAGGTGTAAGAGGGATCTTCTATAGAGTTCTCCATGAAGCATAGAGTAGTAGGCTACCTTCATCTTTAGCTTCCTGGCTTTTAATTTATCTTCTGGGAGTGTCCCATTTGTAAGATATTGGACGATCGACTTTATCCACTTCGGGCTTTCTTGTATCTCCACGATATCTAAATCTTCAGTATTGGGTTTTGTTAGTGCTTCATTGAGCTCCATGTTTCTGAATGCCTGACTATCTTCGGCTAATGATTTGGCCAAAAGATCAACCTTCGAGTTTTCATTTTGAGGTATCTGCATTATTTTCCATTGTCCCCTATCTTGCTCAATCTTCTTCAGGAGTTGCATGACTTTCCCAATATATCTAGCAATGCCCGGATCTTTAATTTGGAATGTCCCTTAGACCTGGTTTACCATTAATTGAGAGTCTAAATATATCTTGAGATGCTCGGCTTTGACTTCGGTAGTTAACTTTAATCCTATGATGAGTGCCTCATACTCCACAATATTGTTGGTGGTATTATATTGTATCTAAACTGTATATTCGATAAGAACTTTATGTGGTCCTTTGAGGATGATCTCGATGTTGAATCCTTGAGTGGAGGATGCCTCGTCCATATAGAGCTTCCACTTTGGTGCACTGGTGATGGTGGGATCTTCTGGTGTCATCTCTTGAATAAAATCTGTTAATGCTTGAGCTTTCACCTATTAATGGGACTCATAATTGATGTTGAATTTTCTAAGTAATACCGACCATTGAGCTAATCTGCCCGAAGTCTCAAGTCTTTGCAATATTTTTCGCAAGGGGAAGCTAGTTCTTACAATAATAGGATGAGCTTGGAAGTAGTGCCTGAGTTTTCATGATGCATGAACAATAGCCATTACTAGTTTATCCAGTGTTGGGTACCGAATCTCTGATCCTTAAAGTATTTTGCTGACATAATACACCGGGCTTTGCTGGCCCTCTTCCTCCCTTAATAGTCTCGAGGCTATGCATTCTGGGCCAATCGAAAGGTATAAGTACAATGTTTCTTCTAAGACCAACCTACTGAGTAGAGGTGGAGAGGATATGAATTTTTTAATATCTTTAAAAGCTGTCTGGCAGTCTTCCGTCCAAACAAATTTCTTATAATTTTTTAGAGCTTAGAATAGTGGTAGGCATCACTTAGCCGAGCAAGAGATGAATCTCCCCAAAGCCGTGATTTTGCCATTTAGCTTTTGTAGTTTATAAATAGTTTTCAAAGCTTTAATGTTGAGAATGGCTTCCATTTTTTCTAGGTTGGCCTCAATACCTTTATGGGATATCATGAACCTTAAGAATTTTCCTGCCTTGACTTCGAAGACGCTCTTATTCAGATTCAGCATAATCTGAGACTCGTTTAGTAATTGAAGGACCTAATCTAGATCTGCAGGGTGTTGATCTGCATGCTTGCTTTTGATAATAATGTTGTCCACGTATACTTTCACATTTCTCCTAATCTGATCTTGGAGTACATGGTTCATCATCCTCTGATATGTGGCTCCAGCATTCTTTAACCCAAAGGGATTACCTTGTGGCAGTAGAGACCTTCATAGGTGGTGAAGGATGCTTTCTCTTAGACTTCTTCCTTCATTAGTATCTGGTGGTATCCTTGTACTATGTTTATAAAACTGTATAGACCATGGCCGACTGTGGAGTCTACTAGCTGGTCAATTATTTACAGGGGGTAGCTGTCTTTGGGACATGCCCAATTAAGGTCAGTATAGTCCACACATATCCTATACTTTCCGTTTGACTTCTTTACTAGCACCACATTGGCTACCCATTCTGGGTGGGTAACTTCTTTGATGAATCCAGCATCTAATAACTTCTTTGTTTCCTCGGTGATTATCTTCTGCCTCTTGTATACAAAAGTTCATTTCTTTTGGATCACTAGCTTCACCACTAGTATGATGTTTAAGCTATATGTGGCAATCTAAGGGTTTACTCCAGTTATTTCTGACGCTCGAAAGGCGAAACCTCTTAAGTGCTTGGTGAGGACTTCACTTATTCCTTGCTTGGTTTTAGAGTCAAGTTCTTCATAGATCTTTACTGTTTTCCCATCAGCAATCTGTAATGTTTGAATGTCATCGATCGATTTAGGTCCAGCTCCTTGCTTCTTTATCTCCCAAGTCTCTAAGGAGAATGCTTCCGTCTGAGTTTTGATTGCCATCTGGTAGTATTGCTTGGCCATGTGCTGATCTCCATGGATTATAAGAGTTCTACCCTCGATTGGAATCTTCATGGTCAGGTGTCGAACACTTATGATTGCATCAGTTTCATAGATTGCAAGCCATCCTATAATGCCATTATATGCCAATGGGAGATCCACTATATTGAATAGGGCTTTAATGACTTTCATTTCTTCAATGTCCAGATTTCTAAATTCTAGACTTAGCTCTATAATACCCATTGGCTGTATGGTTCCTCCGCAGAAGCTTGTAATAGGATTTTGGATAGCTTCTAGGTTAGTGATGGAACCTCCCATTGCTTTATAAGCATTCCAAGATAGTGCGTTGATGACACTCCCTTTTGTCGACCAGTAACCTTTTTACCAAATAGTTATTGATGTATGTGCTTACCACCAGGCGTCATTGTGGGGCTGGTAAACACGTTCCCCCATCTTCATAATCAAATACGATGACCTCTCTCTTCTTGTAGGCTGATCTTCTTTTGGGTCTCTTCTCAGTGTTTTATCCTTTGACTATTATGTTAATAACCCCGGCTAGTTTGGTCCGAGCCTTTTTGGTTCTCGTCTGTCTCGTCCTTGTACATCCGAATTCTTAGTCCCTCTGAATATGTTAATGAAATTGTCGAGTCTACCAGTTTGGGCCAATCTTTTTATGGCATTTTTTAATTCTTAGCAAGCCTCAGTATCTTGCCCATAATCTCGGTGTTACTAGCAATAGTGTCCTTTATCCTGCATGGCTCTTCAGTTTGGGCTTATTCTTCTGGCTGGAGTAATTTCCATCCTATTCTGTCTGACCCACATAAGGATCCTAGATCTAGAGGTATTTAAAGGTATGCATCTATCGGCTTCCTTTTTAAATTTTCCACCGAATTTTTAAAATTTTTTTTATGGGAAGCTTGCTCTTTTGGACCTTGATGTATATTCTTTGGCTGGTGCTTTTTTCTCCTCTCTTCGCATCCTTTTATCTCTATCCATTTTTATCATTTTAACCACCATGGCCATCATTTCTGCGAAAGTGCTGGGTTCTTTTGTCATTATCTTGTCTTTGACTTTTTTGACTCTTGTGCCATTCTTGAGGGTTTCGATAGCAATTTCATCTACAAGAATTTTTTTTCGCATGGCTACTTTATTGAACTGATCCAAGTAGTTTTGTAGTGATTCATCAACCTCTTGCTGACACATTCGGAGGTCATTGATGTTTTTGGCTGGAGGAATGTTGGTGATGAACCTAGTTCAGAACTTCTTTACCAAGTCTTTAAAAGAGGTGATGGAGTTCTCCGAAAGTCGGTGAAACCATTTTTTAGCATTCTTCATAAGCGTGCTTGGGAAAACTCTATATATGATGTCGTCATTTACGTTATGAAGCAACATTCTTATTCTAAACGAGGATATGTGGTTGACGAAATCTCCAGTTCCATCATATTGATCCAGTTGTGTCATCCTAAACTTGGTTAGGATTTCTGTCCGGATTATCCTCTTTATGAAGGGCATTTTGCCTTCTAAAATGCATTTATCTTCCTTCCTCAATCTCATGCGGGCTTTATGTATAACCTCTTTAACCTTTTGGGTTAATTTTGAATCATTGAGGATCAGAATTGTGGAGCTAGATTCTTCTTCTAAAGTTTTATTTTTCCCTTTTCTCTTTACTGGCAATTCCGAAGGTGTGTATTTTCTATGTTAGCTATTCTAGGGTTGCCATTTTGAATCGAAGTGTTCAATTATTGCTGCATTAAAGCTATCTAGGCTTGGATGTTTTGTATCATTACTTCTTTGTTTGTTGGGGTGAGGTTAAGTGTTTGAGTCACGGTGTTTAGGTTGGGCATGGTTATGGCCAGTGTTTCTATTAGATTTAGGAAAGGTACGGAAGGTATAGGTCGGTGATGATGTTATAAGGCGGCATAATATAAGAAATCAGTGCCAGGAGCCTGCCATCCCTGGGTGTTTTTAAGAGGAATATGCGTATTACCAGATGAAGGTCTGGCATACGGGAATGTGGCTGGAAGAACTACTGTTGGGAGAGGTACTGTTAGAGTGATTGGAGGAATGAAGACGGAGAGGTTGGTGTGAGTGTCAGGAGTTGAGATTGGCAACGGGCTGGAAGTCATGATGTCGACGTCTTAATCTAATAGGTGCATGGATGGCTTTTCCCAAGAGTTCCCATAGATGGCGCCACTTGATAACTTATTTTCCAAAACTATTGAGCTTAGAACCCTGCAGGTGATCAACATAAGGCAAGGTAAGAGGTGGAGAAGATCCTCACAAACTTTGATGCCTAAGTCAGAGTATATAGAGGGAATTTAGAGAAGAAAGGAAAGCAATAAGATATGAAAGATTAGAATGAATGAGAATGAGGGATATAGGGTCCTATTTATAGTGATAGTGATACTTAAACCTGAAAGGAGTAGGATTCGTCTTTAGATAGGAATCCTAAACCAAATAGGATAACATTCCTTTTTATTTTGGGAGTCTTCTTCATAAGGAAACTTCCCTGAATGCCTATGGTTACCTTCCCTTTCTGAGTAACCTGTATAGGAAATAAAGACCTTAATTAAATAAGAATATATATGTGATTGTAAGTGATTTAGTGGGAGAGAGTGAATGGGTATCGGGTAATGGTGATGGGTAGGGGCATGGCAAAGGTTATGGTAGAAAAGTTATTAGCTAGGATTGGGAACATGGATATCTGGATCATGATAGGAATGGTATAGTTTAGTTTGCAGGTGAGCTAGTGGGAGAGAGTGGATGGGTATCAGGTAATGGTGATGGGTAGGGGCATGACGATGTTTATGCCAAGAGGGTTGGTAACTGGGGTTGAGAACATAGGTGTTTGGATCATGGTGGGGATGGTATGGTTAAGTTTCAACATCGCTACACATAGAACAATATAGCACCAAAGATGCACAATTATATAAACTTTAGCCATGGCAAAGCTAAAGTACAGAGAGAATATCGTTGGCTATCAGTTTTTGTTCTCGTAAGTTATAAAAGTTGTAAATTGAAAGAAATATGTATATAATTACATTAATTTCTTTAAATAAGAGAGAGATATGTATCAATTAGGTCGAAATTCCTATTAAAAAATGTAATTTAAGCTAGTATGATATAAGCTTTTTTTGGATATATATATATATATATAAAAGGATAATAGTGAAAAGTAAATTAGTGTTATACTCTATATGATATTAAAAAATTTGTAATTTCATTCAAAAGAAATTAAACAATTGAAATTTGTCGATGAGTGATTAAATGGTAATTTTTCTTAAAAAATGTCCTAAAATGTAAGATTAGGATTCTACTATCATCAATATAAAAGGGACTGAAAAGTTGTCTTCTATTATGCATTCTCCCTATTTACCAAAAAAATTAAAATTTATCATGAATTATGTAATAATTAAATATAATGAAGTTCAATTACCATCTTTGACAAAGAGTCTCCCAGAAAGCATATTCTATTCCCCTATTTTTCATCCACAAATATAGCTCCATGTACAACAAGATATGGAAGGAGGAAATGATTGTTTAAATGATAAAGAAGAACCAACTGAGCTGTTCTAAATAAAAGTAATCCTATTAATAAAAAATGATAACTTTTAACATGTTTTGGTACCGGTCAGATTCATTTTGCTCACACATGGTTCACGAATCAAACTTCAATTTCGTACCATATACCCCGATTTATCTTTTCGAGTGAAAAATAAGGGAAAGAAGATGAAACTGATGAAGCTTAGCTAATTATCATTAGCTTTTTCATTGCTTCCATATTGGTACCTGGATGATGATTTATTGCAAATTTGTACCATCAGTATAATTTCCAAAAAGAAATTATAATGATTTAGAAATATAATGATGGGAAACATGTTTTTTTTTTTTTCATTAATAAAAAATTCATAAAACCTGAAATATTGATGGATTGTATAATAAAGTGTAGCTTTTTTTATTTTAAATTAGATGACCTGCTCTTCCATTTTAAATCAAATAGTAATTAATTTCACAAATTTTATGATGGTAGAAATCAAATCTTGTAGCCACACAATTACTATCCTACTAGATATATAAATTTTCTTTTATTAATATCACATACATATCGTATTGAAAGTTAATTATATTTTTTCATTTAATTTCTGCTATTTTATAGATATAAGAATTCTAACTAATTTATATAAAATATGATGAATTTAAAGGATAAATCAGTAATGATATATGAAATTACATATGGTCCCCTATAATATTGTGAGAGTTGCTAGGGCTGAAATTTGAAGGTTTTCTTTAATGGCTGGAAGACTTTTGGCCTCTTTAAGAATTGCATGACGGTGATGGAAAGTAGCGGTTTTCAAGCTTCTACTTTAAATGGCCAACCGTACCTTCAATTCTTGGTTGTGGACATCCCCTACAATGCGCATCTAACAATTAATTCAACACATCTCCTTCCCTACCTCTCACACTCATACATGCCTTTATTTATATATGCTTCATTTAATTGGATTGGTTCATTGAATGCTTGAAAGTTGTCATCCAACACATGAATGCTTAAAATAATAAACTTAGTTAATCATGAACTTTTTTACTAGAGAAGGATTTAGTGGTTTTTACCATGTAAAGTAAAGTTAATGGTTTCTTTCAATTTTACCATGTAAAGTAGAGTTAATGGTTTCTTTCAATTGAAAGAAACCATAATTGCTAAAAAATATTCACAAATATGTGTAATTTTTTTTTTCTTTTTGAAAGATTCATGCAGTTGAGGCATGCCATTACACCGGGAGGCTTGAATATTGTTTCTACATAATTGGATCAATTGAGTAGTTACTCGCTATCTATTTTTATTGTACAACTTTTTGATGTGTCAAATGAAAAATTCAAAAGCTCTATCTTTTTTATTGGGTTTGTTGTACTGTTAGTGTCATAATTTTGAATTATATATCACTTTGTTATTAAAATTTTAATTTTTTTCATTTCAGTCCCATAAATTATATTTTTATTTTAAGTTGAAATATTTCGAATATATTTTATCAATTTAATATATATATCAACTGAAATAAATATATTTTTAGTACATTTACTTTCTAATCATCTCATTAAATAGTATAATAATTTTGTTAGCTATATAAAACAAAATTTGTTGGTGGACCTTATAAAATAAAATTTTAGCCTCATAAAATAAAATTTTAACAAATTTTATTTTATAGAGCTCACAAGTTAATTATACCACTTAATGAGATACTTACATGATAAATATATTAAAAATATATTTATTCTAATTGTTATATATGTTAAATTTAATTGGATATATTTAAAGTATTTTAACTTAAAATAAAAATAGAATTTTAGGGACCGAAAAAAATTAAAAATTTGATACCAAAATAAAACATAATTCAAAGTTATAACATCAAAATGTACTAAACCCCTCTTTATCTATACAAGAGATGAAAGGGAGAGACCTTTGGTATCCCCCACCAACTTAAAAGCACTTAAACATCGACAATATGTCTTAATTTTTGTGGATTTAAGAAATTTAAAATGTAGAAATTAATAAAATTATTTCCCATTATATATCCTATATAATCACTTGCGTAGATAATATATTATCATTAGGCTACTAGTAAGCGGCATCTCGAAATTCGTCACTAAATGCACAGCCACATGCCTGCCAACATGTTGGACATTTTATGGGGCGTTGGCTATTTGCT
Organism: Mallotus nudiflorus; assembly: GCA_947683625.1. NCBI lineage: Eukaryota > Viridiplantae > Streptophyta > Magnoliopsida > Malpighiales > Euphorbiaceae > Mallotus > Mallotus nudiflorus. The sequence continues at coordinate 49,192 of CANTUR010000317.1, forward strand.
TCTTCTTGCATATGAAGTCATTCTTCTTCACCTGGAACATCCAGTGACCTTTGATGAACACATTGCAAGTTACAAATACACGACCACCTTTGGCGACAAGAAAGTAATTGCTGTTCATACACACAAACACATGCATGTGAAAAAATGAGAAATGGAAATTACTTGTTTTGTTTTGAATTTATTGTAAACAACCCTTGAATGATTAATAAAGTATTACGAATGTTTTATATAAAAATAAGGATGATGAACCAACAATTGTTAGGATCAACTAGTAAATAATTATTTCCATTTAAATGAAATTTCAGATTTAATTCTTAGTGTATGTAATAATGTCAAACTAGTTATTCAAAGACTTTTATCCCTTTATATTTCTATCCGGATCGAATTAAATTAATTAAAATTCAATAAATTCTAAATCTTGTGATACAAACCAAAAAAATAAGGATGATAATATATATCATGATCTACTAAACGATAATTTTTTTTTCATTTTTATGTTAGATTTTTTTTTTTTTTGATGGAGACCATATGTAAATTTTATGTGAAATATTTTTCAAACTTAAAAAGGAGAGTTTCTTCATCCTACATATTGAACTTATGAACCAAATTTTTAACATGTAAGTACACAAATTTTAACAATATATGTGAATCAAAAGTTAAAATATTGTGAATTATTCAATAGTTTGTTCAGAAAATTGATCCTAGAAGCAAGAGGTGAGGAGTACTCAGGACCACTTCTGAAGTGTTAATAGAAAGCATTTGCAGGCTGCAAGCAAAGATTGCATATAAGGGGCATCATAAGAAATCATGTGTTGCATCACCACTAGAGAAGCAATGTTTTGGATTGCAAAATCATATAATCTTAATAGCATTAAAAAGAGCTGGTGACATTGTAATCATGCCATACATCATATACACATGATGTCCAAGTGAGAGACCTCTTCAAAGTCGCACGACGTTGTACAAATGCTCACTTTGGCATGCTCTACCCTACTTTGAAGATAACGTGTAAAAGCAACATAAAAATTAAAGAGATATATGTAATCAAATTATAGGGGTGAGCATTTTCTCCCTTCGATTTTTCAAACTAATTAATTAATTTTTTTTTTAAGTTGAACTAACCGGTTTGATTTGATTTTCTATTAATCGAATTTTGAAAAAAAAAAAAATTATTAGACAATCAAATTTGTAACTTTATCGATAAAAAATATAAACTTTTCGGATAATTGCTATTTTCCTATATGTTTTGGCATATATTTAAAAAAATATTTAATTATTTCTGATATTTGTAACAATTAACTCTCATTAGTCATTCTATAGGAATGAAATAGTACACGAATTTGCAAACGTTAAGAATGAATAATTATTTTTTCAAACGTTAAGGTTGAAGTAGTGTTATAGGCCAAAATATATGGGGAAAATAACAATTTTCTTTATACTTTCCGCTAAATTATATATATTTCTTTTTGTAAAATATTTAAATAGAATATATGATTAATAACTTTCTATTTAATTTGAAATTTTCAATTTTGAAAAATAAAAATTAAACAGAACCAAAATTATGAGTTTTTTTTTTTACCCAATTTAATTTATGCTCACCTCTAAATCAACCTATAAAAATTTAATTTAATTTTTCCTAGTCCTACATCTTGAGTTAAACCGAATTACATAAAATTTAATAAACTATAGATACTGATAGTTTAAATAAAAAATTATTTTATTTTCTCATTGTTCTAAATAAATATTTATAAAACCTTTAAATCTTTAAAAAAAAAAAAAAGTGAGTATCTTTCCTAAACCTATCATTTGAAGTTTGATTCTCATTCATTTATGCACTGATGGCGAAGGAAAAAGGGAAGCTAAGCCATTGGCATGTATCTTCACTTTCAACTTATTTGAGATGATGATGACTGGGCTTCATGAATCTTTCATTGCAACAATATCTTACTTTTTGTTGCAGTATACTATTTGTTCTCAACACAATGTGTTCACCAACTCACCTTGTAGGACCAGGAACTGTCTTCTTACACCATTTTTATCAGTGGTCCATGAAAACGTCGTTGGACCACCATATACCTCAAGCAGTCATAATAATTTGCCATGGTTTTCAACAAGTGGACTAGCACTAGCTATACACCATGCTCATATTATTTATTGAGGGAAAAAAAAGTACTAAAAGATTTTAATGAAAAATAGAGTAAAAATGAATTTTAAATACCGATATCAATAATGAAAACAATTTCAGCTTTTATTTCAGAGTACAATGAATTTTAAATACGATACGTCGAATTTAATTTGATCCGATTAGATGGTGCAGAATGATTTTCCCTGAGTTACATGCATATGTACATGGGAAGTGTTGTCCGTGTGTAAAATTTACCGAGACAATGCAATGAATTTTGCAACAACTATTGAAGTGGTTGATGGAATTATTATTTTCCGTAACCACTCTCTTATGTTGTTTAAAACTAATTGTTTTATATAACAATTGTCAAAGTCGTTGCTAAATTTATTTTCAATAGATTAAAATAGCCATAAATTAAAACTAGACTTAGGCATTGTACTTTTAGCCATATGTATGTATATTTTCCAAGTCTTTTAGCCATGTCGGTAGAAAGACTAGTGAAGTTGGCAAGGCATGGTTATTTTGTCAATATACTTAATTTTACCTTGTAAAACTGTTATTAATACTTGATGTGTCATCTTCTATTCATTGCCGTTCATAGACATTTTGTTGATGGATGATGCTCATTGATGCTCGAGACGAATGGGCTCTGACCTACAAAAGGTTCAGATTGGCCACCACTGTATAGATTTTTACAGAACCCAAATAGACTTTTATGTTTTAAAAAATTCTAACGAGCATCTTTTTTAAGAAAAAGTCCATAAAAATATCATGTGGTTGCAACTCTAATCAACTTCCATTTGTGGTTTTAATCCTAACAAATTAATATTTTGAGTTTCATTCCATTAGCAAATCACGACAAATCAGTTTGTCTATAATGCTGATGTGATAAAGAGTAAAAATGTCTGTCTATTTAAATTTATTATTTTAATTAAAAAAACATAATAACTATTCATTTTCTTTAATAAAATTGTTATCACCGTCCAACACCACCTCAAGCACTACTGTCACACTTAATACCATTATCAACATCATGCAGTCATCACTGGAAACCATCACCACCACCAGAAACCATCACAACCAACTGAAACCACTAACACAAACCTAAATCCAACACCATCACTAACCTAAACTCATTGTCGACACAACTCAAGAGGACCATCATCATTGACTCTTCTAAATCCTCAATAATAGATCGTTAGACCTTTTATATTTTTTGCCATCCACTCCTTCATCAGTTATAAAAAGTGCATTATGTTTTTAAGGTGTTAAGATACATGGGGTCTCTCTTTATAATCAAGCCACCAATAACACAAAAATAATAATAAGAAGAAGAAGAAGACGAATAAGAAGATAGTTCTTTGTGTTAGAAACGCAAAATAGTGGAGGAAGAAGAAAAAGGCTCTTGCTGGTTAAAGAACATGACAAGAAGGAAGGATACTGAAGTTGGTTCTTATTGGTTTTGGTTGAGATTTAGGTGAAGAATGTTGGGTTATGCAATTCAAAATGCAACGGAAATTTTAAAAATTTAATTACAAACCCGAACTAGGATCCACTTAATTCGAGTCACTGATTGATTTAGGGTTTCAAAAAACCTTACCACAGATGCAAGTATAGATAAGCATGATGGAAGGACGAGAGGAGGTTCACTCCAGTGATACTCTACCTCGAGCTTTTAGTTTTCTAGGCCGGATTAAGACGTCTCCAAGTGAATACGTGCTCCATAAGTATCCACATGAACAGCCCTTGAATCAAAACGAACGTGTGTGCTAGCATGTTATGACCCAAAATTTTCATATAAATTATAAAATTAAATTATAAGATATGCAGTGTTAATAGATATTTTTATTATTGAGGATTTTAATATTTTTGACATTATTATTATTTTATTTATTTATTTTATTAAATTGTGATGTTTGGTTATTATGAAATTAAATTTTATTTCGAGAGTTATTGTTTATTATATTATTATTTGGGATTGTTGCTAGATTAAAAATTAAAGTTAAATTTTATTGTTATTTATTATTTAATATTATTAATTTTAATTTGGGGATTAATTTGCGTTAATTAAGATTTGATTATTATTATTATTACTTGTGGTGTACTTTTATTAAATATAAATTAATTGTTGTATAAATATATGTGTGTGTATATATATTAAGTTTATATATATATATGTGTGTGTGTGTGTGTGCAAATGTGTGTATACATATATATATATATTTTTTTTAATTTAAAAAATAGGACAAAAAACATTTTTTTTTCAGTTTTGTCTTCCTCTTCTTCTTTTTCTTCTTCTTCTCACATCACTACCTCACGTCGGATGTCACGACCCAAAACAGGGGGCCATGACCGGCGCTAGGGAACGAGAATTCTTTCGAATCCGGAACCCGTAGCAAGCCTAAAAAATAAAATAAAACATGCAGTAGTAATAATAACAATATATAATGCAGCGGAAATAAAAATCATAAATATCACAATAACATTTGCACCAACTGGATTTAAATTAAATACTCATCTCATATATATATAAACTCTTTTAATACAAATTCAGTTCAAATATAATACAACATCTTTTTAAATATTTAATGACTACTGCAGTGTCTAGATAAAATAAAACTCAAGACTCAGATAAGCAGTTTACACAAAGAAGTCGGGGCGGAAGAAATCCGGCGTACAGACCTGCTACTGAGGTCTGAAGATGATGACTCTCCTAAAAAATGGTCAACAGAGGGGAGTCAGACCTCACTGAGTGAATTACTATAATATATATACATGCATACTAAATGACAATGCATACAATCAACAGTATATATCTAATATGTATATGTCACGACCCAAAACAGGGGCCATGACCGGCACTAGTGAACGGGAATTCTTTCGAATCCGAAACCCGTAGCAAGCGTAAAAATAAAATAAACATGCAATAGTAATAACAATATATAATGCAGCGGAAATAAAAATCATAAATATCACAATATTATTTTCACCAACTGGATTTAAGTCAAATCTCATCTCATATATATATAAAACTCTTTTAATACAAATCCAGTTCACATATATAATACAACATCTCTCATAAATAAAATACATAAAATCCCACAATTAATTTATAACTACTGCAGTGTCTAGATTATAAAAATAAGACTCAAGTAAGCAGTTTACATAAAGAAGCAGGGGCGGAAGAAATCCGGCGTACAGGCCTGCTACTGAGGTATGAAGATGTTGACTCTCCTGAAAAATAGTCAACGGAGGGGAGTCAGACCTCATTGAGTGAATTACTATAATATATATACATGCATGCTAAATGACAATGCATATAGTCAACAGTATATATAATATGTATATATACAGGCAATACACACAGATGCAGTAAAATCATTTTATATATTTTTATTAAAAATCATCGTTTATGAAGGATCAAATAGAACCCTATAATATCGCAACCTCAAAACAGTGTTAGACAACACTCTAGCCATACAGGCTCACTTAATCCAAATATATCCACTTAATCCATTTAGACAGTAGATTGGCCCCGAGACACTAAGTCAACCGAGCTCCAGCAGTCTGACTGCTAGTGTGATTGGCCCCGATACACTTGGTCAACCGAGCTCCAGCAATCACACCCAAATCCTTTCTCACACATCAATTAATCAAATTCAATCAATATCCTCAAACTGGTTAGTAATATAGCCTAAATGCTATAAGTGTACCGGTACGTACTCGGTCCTAGTGCTGCCCACTAGGTAGCACGTTCTATCGATATCCTTCATTAATAATATAAAACATTCATTCACAAATAAATGATGCATGAATTTAAATAAAATAACAATATAAACCACATATATATACTGGAAATATACCAAAAATAAACCATGTATATTTCAAGTATATATACGTCAAATAAATTCAATCAAATTACAAATTAAGCTAGAAATATATTTAAAAATATTTTAAATATAATTTATTAATAAAACATGAATATAATTTAATATATACCAAAAATAAATCAAAAATAAACCAAAAATATACTTAAATACTAATCACGTTATTTATGCATATTTAATCAAAATAAAACATATATTCTAAAATCATGCATCCTAAAGCATATATATATAAAATAGTAACTCACACTTAGTGCGCTCCTCGAGATGGTCTACTAGGCCTCGGTCTCGGAGCAACTAAACAAACAATAACGACAGAAATCATAATAAACCTAACAGAAAATCCTAGAACTCAATCTAGAATATTAAACACAGAATCAAAAACTGGACATCACGTTTGACGAGAATTCCACCAAAAATTCGACAAAATCTCCCCTGTAAAATGGACATCTCTCTACTCAAAGAGTAGAGCCGACCCTACAAAGAAACACACTTCGAAAAACAGGCACACCAATCCATCCACAACCCCTCGGTCGGACTCCAAACTACAGTTTACCGATCGGTGTCCACAATCACAGAACAATTATAAAAATACCAAAAATACCCTTATAACATAGAAATACATTTTATACGTAGAAATTACATAATTAACCTTAAAACACATTAAAAACCGATAAAAACTCATTTTATTAGAAAAATCGTATATTTTATATATAATGGAAAATAATTCACGAAAAATAGTTTTAATTAGTTAAAAATACTAAATAATTTGTAGAAATCATTTTTATACCTTAAATAAGTATTAAAACCAATTTAATTATATTTTTAGTCAATTTAGGATAAAATTACCAAAATGCCCCTATATATATAAATATACTATAATTACTTCAAAAATTCACCAAAAATAATATAATTATCCAAAATTAATTTTCTCCACATATTTATCAATAATATCAATAATTAAACTCAATTAACCAATTAATTTCAATTTAAAACACAATTAACCTAATTTTCCCAAAATTACATAAACCTAAATAATTCAAAATAAATACATAGAAATTCATAAAAATTCCAAATAAATTCCTATAATTCATTTCAACACCTATAATTATCATAAAACACAATTTCATAATTTAATTAATTAATTTTCGAAAATTAGAAAATAATACTAAAATATTCAAAAATACCCAAAAATCAAAATAATTCCCAAAAATTTCACAAAAATTCATACATGTAGATTAAGCTACTAGGATCAACATTTGTGAAGCAATTTTTCATGAATCAATCAAATTGAAGTTCAAAAAATTCAAGAACCCTAATAGGCCGAATTCGAAAAATCGAAACTTAAGCAAATCAAGACCATTCCAAGTGAAACAAAGCTTGGAATCACACTCACTGGAGCTCAAGGAGAAGAAAGAGATCAGAGGTGTCAAAAATGGTGGCCGGAAACGTCGTGAACGACGGTGAAGAAGAATTCGGCTTCTCCGGCCAAAATCAACCTCCAGACGCTGGAAACAGCTGCAACAGGCGGCGGGGAAGGCTGAGGAAGGTGGTGGCACACCAGACGGCACACCAACGGTAAGAAATCGGTGTGATAGGCGACGGAACGGCGATGGAGGCAATCGGGGAAGAAGGAGATGCTCGGGGGCAGAATTGTAATTTTCCAAAATTTGATTTTTTTTTACTTATTATATGTATATATATATACTTTACACTATATAATAAAATAATATTAAATTACACACATTAAATATATACCCCACACTTAATATTTAATATTTTAAAATTTAATAATAAATAAAAATAATTAAATAACAATAAAATTAATTAATAAATAATAAAATATTAGGGTAATATTAATTAAACCCTAATTAAATAAATAAGTACACATATACACGTTATCTAGTATTTTAAAATATGTATGAGTTCATGCAAGTCCGTAAATATATTTAAAATAATTAATAGTAAATTATTTACGTGAAAATTTCCCCAAAAATAAAAGTCTCAGGAAAATTTTACATAAAGTACTCAAAATAATACACAATAATTAAAATAGATTTTAAATACATATCAACTCGTAAAAATATCATAATATATATATACAAAAATCATTAATACTGCATATCCCGATGCAGTTTTAAAATATTTAAAAACACGGGATATTACAGTCTTCCCCCCTTACAAGAATTCGTTCCCGAATTCCAGAAAACAGGATCAAGAAGGAAAGAGATACGGGTAAGAAGCTCTTATCTTAGCTTCAGTCTCCCACGTATGCTCCTCAACTCTGTCATTATGCCACAGAACCTTGACCATCGGAATCTGCTTCGAACGCAACTGTCGAACTTGATAATCAACGATCGCCACAGGTTCTTCCACAAACGTCAAATCTTCACTCACTTCTACACTGTCGGGCTGCAACACATGTGAAGGGTCTGAGATATACTTCCTCAACATCGAGATATGAAATACTGGATGCACCTGTGACATACTCGAAGGAAAATCCAACCGATATGCAACACTGCCAACTCTCTCCAGAATCTCAAACGGTCCGATATATCTCGGTGCTAACTTACCCTTCCTGCCAAATCTCATCACACCCTTCATCGGAGATACCTTCAGAAAAATGAAATCTCCAACCTGAAACTCCACATCTCTGCGCCTAGGATCCGCATAACTCTTCTACCTGCTAACTGCGGTATCTAATCTGCGCTTAATCACGACGACTTTCTTTGCAGCATCCTGAACCATCTCAGGTCCAGTCAAAGCTCTCTCACCAATCTCGTCCCAACTCAGAGGGGATTTACACTTCCTTCCATACAATGCCTCATATGGTGCCATGCCAATACTGCTATGGTAGTTGTTATTATATGCAAACTCAACGAGTGGCAAATGATCATCCCAGCTACCTCCCAAATCCAAGACACAGATCCTCAATATATCTTCTAGTGTCTGGATCGTCCTCTCAGACTAACCATCTGTCTGAGGATGAAAAGCAGTACTGAAGTCCAACCTAGTGCCCATCGCTTCCTGCAACTTCTGCCAAAAATGAGAAGTAAACACCGAACCTCTATCTGACACAATGGACATAGGTACTCCATGAAGGCATACGATATGCTTTACGTACAACTTCGCTAATCTGGCGACAGAATAGGTGGCTTTCACAGGCAAGAAATGTGCAGACTTCATCAACCTGTCTACAATCACCTAGATGGAATCGTATCCATCCTTAGAACGAGGTAAACCGACCACAAAATCCATAGCTATCCTTTCCCACTTCCACTCGGGAATAGAAAGAGGCTGAAGCTTCTCAGAAGGCTTATGATGTTCGGCTTTCACTTGCTGACACGTCAGACACTTAGCAACATAATCAGCGACATCCTTCTTCAATCCATCCCACCAGTATAAGTCTCTTATACTGTGGTACATCTTAGTAATGCCCGGATGAATGCTATAGGCTGTAGAATGTGCTTCCTCTAGGATCTCTTCTCTCAAATCATCCACATCAGGAACACACAATCTACCACTAATCCACAACACACCATCATCATCAAGTGTGAAATCAGTGAACTTCCCTACTCTGACATTCTCTGCAAGCTCTTCCAGAATAGGATCTCGGCTCTGAGCTGCTTTAATCCTATCATTCAGTACAGATCGTACTTTAAACTGAGCTAGCAGTCCACCTGATCTACTGATCTTCATCATCAGACCTTGATCCACCATCAGATGCAACTCTTGGATCAATGGTCTCCTCTCAATGCTGATGTAAGCAAGACTGCCTGAGGACTTTCTACTCAAGGCATCTGCTACCACATTAGCTTTACCCGGATGATATAAAATCTCATAGTCATAATCCTTCAACAATTCTAACCATCTCCTCGGCCTCAGATTCAAATCTCTCTGCTGGAAAATGTACTTAAGGCTCTTGTGATCAGTAAAAATCTCACAAGTCACCCCGTACAAATAATGTCTCCAAATCTTCAGAGTAAAGATCACTGCAGCCATCTCAAGGTCATGTGTAGGATAGTTCTACTCATGCTTCTTCAACTGCCTCGAAGCATAGGCTATCACCCTACCATTCTGCATCAATACACAACCAAGGCCAACTCTAGAGGCATCACAATAAACTGTGAACTTATCCACATTATTAGGCAAAGCTAACACTGGCGCTATGGTCAACTTCTCCTTCAACAACTGAAAACTATTCTCACACGCTTCTGACCACTCGAACCTAACATTCTTCTGAGTCAAGCGAGTCATAGGGCTGCAATTTTCAAAAAATCCTGCACAACCCGCCTATAATACCCAACTAAACCCAGAAAACTCTGAATCTCTGTAACAGAAGTTGGTCTAGGCCACTCAGACACTGCCTCAATCTTCTATGGATCAACTTGGACACCTTCTTTAGACACTACATGTCCAAGAAAAGAAACACTCTCCATCCAGAAATCACACTTCGAGAATTTAGCATAAAGCTGATGATCTCTCAGTGTCTGTAGTACAATCCTCAAGTGATATACATGCTCCTCCATACTCCTCGAATAAACCAGTATATCATCGATGAAGACTACCACAAACTGATCTACATATGGTCTGAATACCCTATTCATCAGGTCCATAAAAGCTTCTGGTGCATTAGTTAAACCAAAAGACATCACCAGAAACTCATAATGGCCATATCTAGTGCGAAATGCTGTCTTAGGAACATCAGTTTCACTAATCCGCAACTGATGATAACCCGACCTCAAGTCAATCTTAGAAAAGAACTGTGCACCCTGTAGCTGATCAAATAAGTCATCTATCCTCGGGAGATGATACTTGTTGTTCACTGTCACTTTGTTCAGCTCTCTGTAGTCAATGCACAGTCTCAGGGTACCATCCTTCTTCTTCACAAACAGGACTGGTGCACCCCAAGGAGAAACACTGGGTCTGATGAAACCCTTATCCAATAACTCTTGCAGCTGCTCCTTTAACTCTTTCAACTCTGCAGGAGCCATTCTGTAGGGTGGCATAGATATAGGAGTAGTACCTGGTACCATATCTATACAGAACTCAATCTCTCTGTGAGGTGGTAAACCTGGTAACTCCTCGGGAAAAATATCAGGAAACTCACAGGCAACAGGAACATCTGTGAGTGATAACTTCTCCACTGAAGTATCCCTGACCAATGCCAAATATCCCTGACATCCTTTCCTTAACAACTTCCTAGCCGTAATAGCAGAAATAAGATTCTGAGGTGCTGAACTCCTATCACCCACAAACTTAAAATCTTCTTCATCAGGAATTCTGAAAGTCACCTCTTTATTCCTGCAATCTACCACGGCATAGTGCTGAGATAACCAATCCATTCCCAGAATAACATCAAACTCCATCATATCCAACAAGATCAAATCAGCGGGTAATTCTCTATCTCCCACGAGAACTGGACAACCAGAAAGAACAATATCAGTGTCCAAGGAATCACTCAGAGGAGTGGCAACAGATAAAGGAAAAGCCATCCTCGAAGCTTGCCAACAAGATTTAGAAGCAAAAACGGGAGAAACAAACGAATGCGTGGCACTCGGATCAAACAAAACCCATGCATCCAGGTAACAAACAGAAACAATACCTGCCACGACTGCATTAGATGCTTGAGCATCCTGCTGAGTGAGATGGAAAACTCTGGCCTGACCTCGACCTCCCTGCTGACTGGTAGAAGCCTGGCTAACACCTCTGGCACCTCCTCTAGTACCTCTACCACGACTCTGCTGTGGGACAAGCTGAGTGGAACTCTGATGCTGGGCTGGAGGTAACTGAAATGGCATGGGTGCAGCACTAGCAATCGACTGCTGTGGGAATCACGGAATCTACCACTGCTGGTACCCGGAGTAAGGACACGATCTGGCAAAATGTCCTGTTTGCCCGCATCTGAAGCATGTCAGTGGTGTCAGATAACACGGTCCCTAATGGACTCTACCACAAGTCTGGCATACACTGGCAGCTGATCCAGAACTACGACCATTGCTGCTGCTTGAAGCACATGACCCGAATCTGAATGATCTATGCTGACCTCTATGGCCATGTCTACTGCTCTGATGCACTCGCTGCTGCTGTCTCTGATTTTGCTGAGTCGGACCTCGCTACTGACTACTCGAACCAACATGAAAACTCGAATACGGAGTAGCTTGCAATCCACTCGACTGAACTCCTAGCTGGTAATAATCAGGCATCACTCCCTGCCTAACTAGCCTTAGCTCAATCTCCTTGGCTAACTCAATCACAGACTCCAGAGTAAGGCCTGCTGTAGGCATACCAGCAAAAGCTGAACCCAAACCAGTAACGTAGGTAGTGACCATAAAGTACTGGTCTCGCATCAGATCCTCTGCATATCTACCCAGCCGAAGAAACTCTCGGGTGTATTCCTCTACAGATCGATCACCATGAGAAATGCTGGTCAACCGGAGATGATAGCTCATACGGAGAGGCTCTGGATAGAATCTCCTCATAAATTGCTCTCTGAACTGAGCCCAGGTCATCGTCATCATGTAAGACTGGATCATCTGAATGAACCAATCTAAGGCTGGTCCCTCGATAGACAGCTCTACAATCATGATCTGCTGGTACTCGGTGTGAGTAGTTCGAGTCCGAGTCTCGATCGCGTGCAGAAAGTCTAACGGATCAGAAGTCCCATCGAAAGTAATCGTGCCAACTCGGGCATAGAACAAAGCAGCCTCAGGGTCAGACATACCCTGCTGATAGGCAGGCTGAACAGCTGGAGGCACAGGAGCATCAAACTCAGGCTCTACAGGCTCCTCATCCTGTAACTCTCTCTGTCTATGGCGACCTACCGCTCCTCGAGGTCTACCTCTGCCACGACCTCAACGTCTAACTGGCTGTTCAGGAGGTAAAACCTCATCCTAAAAAGACTCATCATCCTCGGCCTCAACGACCGGTGGAGCGACACACACTCGCCACCTCATTCTGAAAAGACAAACGGAAAGATTCAGACAAAATAGACAACAGAGGAATAATGCATAAAACTAACGCAAGGAATACTTATCAAGACATACTCGAACCTAATTCACAGCAGTAGTTACCATAAGAAAATACAACTTTGAAAACTAGGGCCATAACTCACACAGCAAAGCCCTGACACAGAACTCCGCTTTGATACTAACTTTGTCACGACCCAAAACAGGGGGCCATGACCGGCGCTAGGGAATGGGAATTCTTTCAAATCCGGAACCCGTAGCAAGCCTAAAAAATAAAATAAAACATGCAGTAGTAATAATAACAATATATAATGCATCCGAAATAAAAATCATAAATATCACAATAACATTTGCACCAACTGGATTTAAATTAAATACTCATCTCATATATATATAAACTCTTTTAATACAAATCCAGTTCAAATATAATACAACATCTCTTTAAATATTTAATGACTACTGCAGTGTCTAGATAAAATAAAACTCAAGACTCAGATAAGCAGTTTACACAAAGAAGCAGGGGCGAAAGAAATCCGGCGTACAGGCCTGCTACTGAGGTCTGAAGATGGTGACTCTCCTAAAAAATGGTCAACAGAGGGGTGTCAGACCTCACTAAGTGAATTACTATAATATATATACATGCATACTAAATGACAATGCATACAATCAATAGTATATATCTAATATGTATATATACAGGCAATACACACAGATGCAGTAAAATCATTTTATATATTTTTATTAAAAATCATCATTTATGAAGGATCAAATAGAACCCTATAATATCGCAACCTCAAAACAGTGTTAGACAACACTCTAGCCATACATGCTCACTTAATCCAAATATATCCACTTAATCCATTTAGACAGTAGACTGACCTCGAGACACTAAGTCAACCGAGCTCCAGCAGTCTGACTGCTAGTGTGATTGGCCCCGAGACACTTGGTCAATCGAGCTCCAACAATCACACCCAAATCCTTTCTCACACATCAATTAATCAAATTCAATCAATATCCTCAAACTGGTTAGTAATATAGCCTAAATGCTATAAGTGTACCGGTACGTATTCGGTCCTAGTGCTGCCCACTAGGTAGCACGTTCTATCGATATCCTTCATTAATAATATAAAACATTCATTCACAAATAAATGATGCATGAATTTAAATAAAATAACAATATAAACCACATATATATACTGGAAATATACCAAAAATAAACCAGGTATATTTCGAGTATATATACGTCAAATAAATTCAATCAAATTACAAATTAAGCTAGAAATATATTTAAAAATATTTTAAATATAATTTATTAATAAAACATGCATATAATTTAATATATACAAAAAATAAACCAAAAATATACTTAAATACTAATCACGTTATTTATGCTTATTTAATCAAAATAAAACATATATTCTAAAATCATGCATCTTAAAGCATATATATATAAAATAGTAACTCACACTTAGTGCGCTCCTCGAGATGGTCCACTAGGCCTCGGTGTCGGCGCAACTAAACAAACAATAACGACAGAAATCATAATAAACCTAATAGAAAATCCTAGAACTCAATCTAGAATATTAAACACAGAATCAAAATTAGGGTTCGACCGGATATCACGTTTTACGAGAATTCTACCAAAAATTCGACAGAATCTCCCCTGTAAAATGGACATCTCTTTACTCAAAGAGTAGAGCTGACCCTGCAAAGAAACACACTTCGAAAAACAGGCACAACAATCCATCCACAACCCCTCGGTCGGACTTCAAACTACAGTCTATCGACCGGGGTCCACAATCACATAACAATTATAAAAATACCAAAAATACCCTTATAACATAGAAATACATTTTATACATAGAAATTACATAATTAACCTTAAAACACATTAAAAACCGATAAAAACTCATTTTATTAGAAAAATCGTATATTTTATATATAATGGAAAATAATTCACGAAAAATAGTTTTAATTAGTTAAAAATACTAAATAATTTGTAGAAATTATTTTTATACCTTAAATAACTATTAAAACCAATTTAATTATATTTTTAGTCAATTTAGGGTGAAATTACCAAAATACCCCTATATATATAAATATACTATAATTACTTCAAAAATTCACCAAAAATAATATAATTATCCAAAATTAATTTTCACCACATATTTATCAATAATATCAATAATTAAACTCAATTAACCAATTAATTTCAATTTAAAACACAATTAACCTAATTTTCCCAAAATTACATAAACCTAAATAATTCAAAATAAATACATAGAAATTCATAAAAATTCCAAATAAATTCCTATAATTCATTTCAACACCTATAATTATCATAAAACACAATTTCATAATTTAATTAAGTAATTTTCGAAAATTAGAAAATAATATTAAAATATTCAAAAATACCCAAAAATCAAAATAATTCCAAAAAAATTCATACATGTAGATTAAGCTACTAGGATCAACATTTGTGAAGGAATTTTTCATGAATCAATCAAATTGAAGTTCAAAAAATTCAAGAACCCTAATAGGCCGAATTCGAAAAATCGAAATCTAAGCAAATCAAGACCATTTCAAGTGAAACAAAACTTGGAATCACACTCACCGGAGCTCAAGGAGAAGAAAGAGACTGGCGGTGTCGAAAATGGTGGCCGGAAACGTCGTGAACGATGGTAAAGAAGAATTCGGCTTCTCCGGCCAAAATCAACCTCCAGATGCCGGAAACGGCTGCAACAGGCGGCGAGGAAGGTGGTGACATGCCGGACGGCACACCAACGATAAGAAATCGGTGTGACAGGCGGCGGAACGATGATGGAGGCAATCGAGGAAGAAGGAGATGCTCGGGGGCAGAATTGTAATTTTTCAAATTTTGATTTTTTTGACTTATTATATGTATATATATGTACATTACACTATATAATAAAATAATATTAAATTACACACATTAAATATACACCACACACTTAATATTTAATATTTTAAAATTTAATAATGAATAAAAATAATTAAATAACAATAAAATTAATAAACAAATAATAAAATATCAGGGTAATATTAATTAAACCCTAATTAAATAAATAAGTACACATATACACGTTATCTAGTATTTTAAAATATGTATGAGTTCATGCAAGTCTGTAAATATATTTAAAATAATTAATAGTAAATTATTTACGTGAAAATTTCCTCGAAAATAAAAGTCTCGGGAAAATTTTACGTAAAATACTCAAAATAATACACAATAATTAAAATAGATTTTAAATACATATCAACTCATAAAAATATCATAATATATATATACAAAAATTATTAACATTGTATATCCCAATGCAGTATTAAAATATTTAAAAATACGGGATATTACACCGGACTACCAACCAAACCTCTGCGCGCCACCACTTTAGCAGCAATGGAAGACTGCACTGTGTGAATAGTGTAGTCCGATCACCGACGAGGAAACTGATCAAGCTTGAACTTGTTTTGAAGCTCACTCTATGAGTTTCGATAATACATAGTTAGTTTCGAGTAAATCAACTGGTAAAGACTTCGAAAACTCAATTTTATATTTATGTCAATATGTTTAATTTAATTTTTATTATTGATTTTAATTTTATTTGGAGATGTGATAGTTAGATAAATTGATTTTTGAGCTAAGATCTATCTAAGTATTATTTTTATTTATTTATTTGAAATTATTTAAAAAAATATGTATTTTCGAGTTTAGTTACTATTCACACAGTCCTGGGTCCAATTTTTTTTTATTTTTATTAAATTCTATATATTATTTAGAGCAAGTTTTATGAAAGAAGTTTATTTAAATTACGTATTGAATTTTTATGATGAATTTTTGAATGATTATGTAAAAAAAATAGAATTTTGGAGAAATTACTATAAATAAGTAATTTTTGTGTTTTAATTGAAATTATTGATAAATTAATAGGTTTTGGAAAGTTTTTGAGTGATAATTGGTATTAGAATAATTTTTATAAATTAATTACTATTTTTAGCTAATTAATGGTAATTTTTGAAAATATATTCTAATAATAATTTGAATTATTAATTTTAAGCTTAAATAAGTTTTTAGGTATTTTTATTATATAATTGAGTATTTAAATAATAATTGGTACTTTATGCTAATTAATTTTAAAAACTTGAATAATTAGTTTATTAATATTATTTTAATGTAAATTGGATTTTATTATCTATTTTGGGAAATTAAACATCTTTTATGTTTTTATTATCTAAATAAATTGATTTTTGGTATTTAATTGAATTTTTATAATTTTGGTGATTTATTAGCAATTATTATTATTTTTGGAATTATTGTTGGAATTGGTTCTCAATTGGGCAATATTTACAATTCGGGGGCCTAACCTGAGGTTTGGTGATGTGGATTATTTAGAAGTAAATTTTCTGTGTAGGATCGATTCTACTTTTAATAGAGAGACGTCCGTTTTACAAGGAAAATTCTGTTGAATTTTCAATAGATTTCTCGTAAAATGTGACAATCGGTCCGAGTATAGTTTTAAAATTTTACCCGAGTCATGTTTAGATCGAGTCATTTTTAGAAATTTCAGAGTTATTAAATTAGGAATTTTATTTTAATAATAATAATATTATTTTTCTTTAGCTGTACCGTGAGCTAGGTTGATTGGACCAGACCAGCCGAACCAGAACAACGAAGTATAGTAATATTATGAGTTATCATTACATATATGCATTGCATATAAAATAAATATTTTGTGAGCATCTATGATTAAAATAATGTGAATTTAAATATGAATCATTTATTTAAATGCTTATATTTATATTTTATATATATTTGGTATATAAATGGTATATTGTTTGATTAATGAATGCTACCATGATAGTTGTAAAACGTATCACTTAGTGGGATACGTTAGGACTATTGTGTGACAGTACAGTAGGTTTTAGGCTGAGAATCTGATTATTTGATTATGAAATTGAATATTGAAATTAATGGTTATCGAAAAGGGTGGCTGCGGATCTTCGATTGACCTAGTGTACTCGAGATCAGTCATGCCGGTAGTGAGATTGCGGATCTTCGATTGACCTAATGTACTCAAGGCCAGTCTGCTACCTTGAGTTGGATAAGTAGATATTTGGAGTTATGGATGAGCCGATTGGCTATTGGTTATGTGATCGAGGTTGCAGATTATTTAGGGTTCTGCTCCAATCCTCCACCTAAAAAAATTTCCTATATTTACTATTGCATTCAAAAAGTGATTTTTTGGCATGTGTATAAAATGCATGTATATCATATTATATAAATATAAATATAAATATATTATTATATTGATGCCTAAATGTTTGTATTTTATAGTACATGTATATATATAATAATAATTCACTTAGTGAGATATGACCCCCTCGATATTTTTTCAGGACATTCTACTTTATCAAACTTCAGTAATAGAATCCTTCACCGATCTTCTTCAACCCCGGTTGTTTTATGTAATTTTTATATGTAAACTCTTATTTGTACTCTAGCGGTTACAGTAATAGTATTCAAGTGATGTAGTGTTTAATATTGTTTTATAACTGAGATTTATGTTTGAAGAATTATGTATGTTATATTTTAACATATGATATGAGAATTCCTTTAATATTATTTTAAGTTTTAAATTTTTTGATATTTTTATATTATATTTCCGTGTGTTTTTATTTGGTAAGGCTTGCTACGGGTTTTAGATTCGAAAGAATTCCTGTTTCCTAGCGCTGGTAATGACTTCTCGGTTTGAGTCGTGACATAACACCTTTTTCTTATTTGTCTCACAACTCAAGAACTAAAGAACTATGTGTTTTTGTTTTCTCAAAGGAAGAGAAAACGAAAGAGAGAAAACGAATTTAAGTGGCAAAATAAAAGGTATGTGAAACCCTAAAGAATATGCCATATTTATATACTTTTCAATTAGGGTTTTATTTACCAAAATGAATTTTTTGTAATTTTTCATTTACCAAAATGTTTTTGTTATATTCCACTTATTTATTTATAGTTTCCTATTTATTTAAGATAGCCATTATCTTATATATATATATATATATATATATATATATATATAGTTATTTATTTATTTATTTTCACAGAGTTTTATTGGGCTTAGTGAACCTATATTTGTTTTTAGCCTGTTTTAAATATATGACCCTATAGGTTCACATGACATTGGTAGTGAGTCTGAAACCCCTATTTAGGCCTATAAGTCACAAGTAGCCTCTAGCAATACATTATGACTAGCCAACTCATGTGAAGGTCGATAATCTGACATAGCTTAATTTACAATGAATATTGTATTCCTTTTGTCATATGATATCTTGATTGAATATAAGACATAGTTTTTGCCATCCTTATACAATTCAATTATATTATTTTTTGATTCCAAGTAGATTGAGAATGATAACTCTTTATCAATTCCCTTTGGCATGGCCATGCATTCTTCTCGGTCTATCTTATCAAAGGGCCCATAAATATCTTACTTAAATTAAATGAGGGACAAATTCCTTCTCAATCATTCATATAACTCATTTTGCATCCAACAACAATCTATTTTATCATTCGGTTAAAGATAATGTTAGATTGTGTTAAAATACAAAATAGTTTTGTAGAAATCTATGGTGATTTCAATGTCAGAGGACTAAATTAATATTATTATGATGAGAATTACTTATGACAATTATCTATGTAGTATTCTTATGATTAGTCAATCTAGTACATTATTTCTCAAATAAGTAATTATAAGTTGACTTAATATCTTATATTCATGATCAGTAAAATATAATAATCAATCAACATCACACTAGCCTTCATACATTATAATGACTAGGGATAATTTGAATAGAACTTATATTTAATCTAAAGGTTTTACTATCAAGTCACATACTTGATAACCCTAGGAAGAATTGACTATTCAAGTAATTATCATAACAGAAAATGATAATGAAAATATCTCTTTATTACTAAAATGACAAAGTCAAAATATGATTATATATGATTGACTTAGTGCATATCATTAACAAAAAATTAAGCTGCATGTTGGCTTCCATAGTTTTTAATTCTTCAACCATTGATTTGTATGTATATATCTACTTTTTGGTTTAGTGAATATCATCAATAGAAGTTTGATTTTGGAATTATAGGAAATCACTTAAGCAATTAGAAGGAGAATAAAAGTTAGGTTTACTGTAAACTTGTGAGTGACCATTCCCTTTATTCTTTATTCTAGTTCCTAGTAGAATTCACTTGGGATTAAATGGGTTTGAGCTTGAGCTTTGGATTTGAAATTTGAAATACTCTTAATTAAATTTATGTTTGTTTGATTTGAATTTAAATGTTGCAAGAAATCAGAAATTTATTTTTTTTGAATTCATTTGAATTATACAATTAGGTATTTTTGGCCAAAAAATAAAACACCATGGCCAGGTCATGGCATGGCCTTAAAATAGTGGCATCTCAATCACCACCACCGCCACAACCAACACAAATACAGTCATAGACCTCTCTTTTTCATGCGATCTAAGCCATCTCTAGAGAATGCACAAGTAGCAGAGTTGTGGCACATGACAGAGCACAATGAAGAATTTTGGCTATCGTTTTCTCCCAAATAATTCTTGAGGCATTGAGTCCATAAAAGCAAGGTTCTCCACCACTCCACAGCTAGTTCTCCTTCCAAGTTTATCATTCAACCTTTTCTACCTCTTATTCAAATTGTTAAACTTATCTTCACACTGTTGTGGCGAAACATAATAACCTTTACTGATCATTATCTTTGATATTGTTTTCCATTTGCCTTTTTTTTTTTTTTTTTGCAAAATCCTTTATTTCCTTTTAAGCCCCTCAATACCCTCAAAGGCACCATCATCACCCACACAAACAACCATTGCTATGAGAAGTTTAACCATATTATCTGTCCATTTCATCCGCTACCAATGGAGATCCCTTTTTACTTTTAACTCGGCAACAAAATTCTTCACATTCAGGTTTTTCCAGCTCAAGTTTAGGTTACAACTTGTTATCGAATCATAACTGCTGCTACTATTATTATGCTTCAACTTCGCCAATGGTGACAATGCAATGTAGCTTACCAGAGTCTTAGGGAGCTTGCATTACCACCGTGAAGTGAAGATGAAAAAGAAGACATTAATTGAACAGGGAGGGATGAGATGAGAGGCTCTGTGCTGCGTATGTTTCTTTTTTGAAGGATTGACTTTTATTTAAGACTTTTATTTTATTGGTTGCTTGTCTTGGTGGAATAGTATGATCGCTTTGTCCTTACTTGCTAGTTTTTTTAAATACTATGTGATTAGATGATAATACCCTCTGTCACGTCAACATGTATAACGGTGTTAGTTGATTTGCCATAATTTGTTAACGGAATGAAACTTAAGGTACTAATTTATTAAGATTAAAACCATAAAGTGGAAGTTGATTAGGAATGAAATCACAGAGTATATTTTTTTTGTCTTTTCCTTTTTTTTAATGACAAATTAAGATTTGTAATTTTTACTATTAACAACTTCAAATACATCATATTAACGCTGTTAAAATTAATGACGTGAGGTTAACATATCATTCTCTCATGTCACGCGACAATGAGATAATAATGATGCGATACCAACATGGCATTCTCTTTTACGATGCGTTGCTAACTTAGTGGTAATCTAAATATCTTTTTCACTTGGTTAGTATTACTGGTCATCGGCTGAAAATTATTGACAATGTTGAGTCAATATATTTAAAATTCTTCAAATCAATCCGCAGGGTTGTTTCATTTAATTAAGGTTTTAAATTCAAATCCTAATATATATAGTCGTATTAAATTAATTATTTAAAATTTTTTGTCACTTTTATTTCGGTGGTTTTAAAAAAAAAAATACTAACAGTTAAAAATCATATATGTTAATTTGTCAAAAAAAAAATCAAAAAGTCTGTTTTTACCTTTTCCTAAAGAAATAGAAAATAAAAACAACACAAAACATTTAGAACTAAATTGAGATAAACTAATGAAAAATCCAGACAATTTAACATAAAATGTTAAGCAAATTCTAAGCATGACATTATAAACAACAATGCAAGATGGGCTGAGCCATTGGGCCATTAATGGCTCTTTTCAAGTCGACTTCGGTCAGATCCAAACGGGAATTTAAAGAGCCAACGAGTTTCTCTGTTCCTTCCTTTCATCTTCTTCTTCTCCTTCAACCGCCTAAACAGAACATTCTTCATTAGTTTCTTGCTTGACGTGAGTCTTGACTTTTCATATGTAAAAGAAGAAGAAGAAGTCAATCTTTATCTTCTACGTCTCTTGAAAACATCCTGCGGATACTATCTCGTCGAAGGTATCGTCTTCTTCAGCTTTCTCTTTTGTCTCCCAATCCCATATATTGATTGTGCCTGCTCTTATCAGAACAGAGATTTTATCTTTGTTTCTTTTATTTAAATGCTCCCCTAATGAATTCAAGATTTTCTGTTTTTTTGGATTTCTGGGTTTTCTTTCATTTTCTATTCTCCAATCGTGAAAAGTTTTGGGTTCTTCTTCGTGTATGTGCTAAGTTTAATGCTCAATGGTGATTGTGTTTCATGCTCTCATATTTTATTTTATTTTTTCCTTTCGGAAAAGTACATAACTTTAATGACCCGCAATCTTTTTGTTCGTTGCTTGTTGTTGTATCGTTTAGCTTGCTTGTTCAAGGATTTAAGGCAGAATCTTGTTTTCTTTTCTTGTGGTTAGCTCTATAAATATGTATTTGCATTGGTGCATGTTATTTGGTAAAACTATAGGTTCATCATAGACTTTCATTATGCATGATAAATCATCAATCTTTTCTTTTTCTTTTTCACTTTCTTTGATTAGTGATTAGTTGCTGTCTGTAAATTCTTGGACGGGAATAGCGGCTAGGACTATATACTCATCTAGTTTAATCATAAATTTTAGCCCATATTTCTTTCAACATTTAGCAAGATGTATGTATAGTTTTTTTTTTTTTTGGGTTCCAAATATAGTTTTTTTTTTTGGGTTCCAATGGTTCTTGTTTTTCAAGTATGCATGTTTGAATTCTGTATGACGCTAAAGTATCACTTTTGACACCTATAAAAGTATCGTCAGTGATTTCCTGTAGATTTTCTTTAATGGCCCTTTTACTTGGAGTTATGCCATTGTGAAGTTTTTGGTAGGTGCAAAATGAACTCTGTAAATGGTGGTAAGATGGATGAGCTTTATGGTTATGACGAATTGAAGACCAAATTATTGAACTTTTTGACAGTGAGAATGTTAAGATGGATATGTAAAACCACAGTTAAGAGGCAGAGCAGCAATAAGTGAATTAAAAAAGAAGTTGTAGGACTTGAGATGTTTTGCCTATGTTCAACATGGAATTAAAGGTGCATTAGTAAACAAAGGCAATTAGGTTTATGCATAGGAATGAACAAGAGAGACGTTGGATAACAGACCCCTACCCTTAAATTATTTGGCCTGAAATAGGAAAGAATTCATGATCATGTGGATAAATATACAGACTGATTGATAATGAACAAGTTTGGTATATAAGCATAAGAAATTGGAGAAGGGAAATTTCTTGGGTTTGAGGAAGACATCATGTGACAATATCTAGGAAATTGAAATTGTTTGTCAATAGTTTTCAATTTTAATATTCAATGATTTTCATATTTAATACGTAGGCCATCTTAACTTTCATGAATTTTAAACGTTCGTTAAGGAATTTTCTTGTTGATAAATTTACTTGATTCATAGTTTTGTTTGATAACTTAATAAGAATTTCATATATAGCACTCGTAATCTTTGTCGAACAGTAAAAGTATTCAAAGAGTATTTATATATATATACATTGGTTCTTCTGATCTTGATTAGGAAAATGCTTCTTGACTCAGCATCTTTTATTGTTTCAATTTTCTCATCAGTGTTGGCATAGTTTCATTTGTTTAATGCTTACCTACTTGTGAATTCAGGGTGCTACTCTGTATCAAGATTTTTAAGCTTACCTGTTTGTGATTTATTTTTTATCTGCTATCCAGAACTGCAGCAACCTTTTTTTTTTTTTCCTTTCTTCTTTGGCATACTAATTTTTCTTTTTTTTTTTTTCCCTTTACAGTTGAAAAGTTTTTATTTTTTATCTTTTCAAATTTGGAAGAAACTGTTCGATGAGGGAATGCAACATATAGCTATAGCACATAAGAATGTAATAGAATAGAGTCTGAAAATATTGGTGTTTCAAGGATACTAATTTGCCAAGAGTGAGTTACTTCTTAGCAGATTCAAATTACAACAATTATTTTTTATATTTATGGACACATGCGACAATGATCCTTCAAAATTCAGCTTTGGGCACAAGAAGAAACAAATGTTGAACAATACAAGAAAGAACGTTACTGGTACATCTCATGAGCGGGCTGAGGAAGGTGGTCTGCTTGATAGTAATGACTTGAATAATTTGTCAATGCTTAATGTAATGGATAATAGAGATGGTGCAGCAACTCTTTTATCAGATGTGGGTGAAACCAAACATATTTCACTTGCTATTAGTTACAAGGATAATTGCCTCTCTGAGAGCTTCGCTTCTTTACTAATAAGAGCACCAGCTAGTTATTTGAAAAAAAAACTCCTTGTTCTAGATTTGAATGGATTACTTGTGGATATAGTTTCTTTCCCTCCAAAGGGTTATAAAGCAGATATAAGGATTAGGAGAAAATCACGTAAGTTAATGCTACATATGAATTGCTTATAAGATTTCTACTCCACTTGATTAATCTAATGGTTCACTTCCTTGTATCAGTTTTTATGAGACCCTTTTGTCTTGATTTTCTAAAGTTCTGCTTTGAGAGATTTGAAGTGGGAGTTTGGTCTTCAAGAATTAAGTATGCTAAACCTATGTTTTTCATTTTGTTTTTTGTATTTTGTTAATGATGTGATTTTCAAACTTACTTTTGTCTTAAGAGAAACATCCTCTTTCTGCCTTCGATATGCTAGAATTAAAGTATACAAGTATTTTGAATACAGTATATTCTAAATATTTTTTCAGGAAAAATATTGATGATGTCATTGATCATGTAATGGGAGATATGAAGCAAAAGTTGCTGTTTTGTTGGGTCAGTACATTACAGATTCTTTTTTTTTAAGGGCTTTGCATTTATTGCATGTTGAAGAAAAATGATGGCACTAGCAAATTTATTTCGCCTTCTTTTGACCATCTATTTTGGCAATATACTTGTTTTTAACTGATGTGTCTTACTCGTGATTATGTTAATCGATGTTTTGAAGAACTTCATCAATCATTCACGGTGCTAATTGCCTCTAGATTTATATATTTATATATAGCAAAAATTCTTTTCTCCAATTGGTTTGAATATTTTGTGGGTTGCAACATTGTCCCATAAACTTAAAAATACTGGTCTACTATATAAGGAATTATTTGACAAGCATAATTTGTTTTTCTTTGCTTTTGCCTGTTTTGTTATCTTTCAAAGATCACTGACTGGTTGATGCATTTGCGGGTTCTTTAAGATGGCGATACCACATTAAAAAAACTGTTATTGTGCAGGATTTATCCCATTGCACTTCAACACAATTCAATACCCTTGAAAACAAGCATAAGCCCTTGGTGTTTAAGGAATTGAGGAGAATATGGGAAAAAGATGATCCTGAACTTCCTTGGGAGAAAGGATATTATAATGAATCAAACACATTGTTACTTGATGATTCACCTTACAAAGCATTGCTTAATCCTGTAAGCTCTTTTGCTTTCTTTTTAATATTTCTTTCAGGCCACTCTCTTTTGTAATCTTTTAGCAATTCTCCATGTTTTTTAAAAAATTTTGTTGAATTTTCATATACAGGTGCATACCGCAATATTTCCTTATTCATACCAGTGTCAAAATGAACAGGATAATGCTTTAGGTAAGATTCATTTGGACGTAATATGCTGTTATATTATGTTTAAGATCTTGAGATTCATCAAAATATTTTTTGCTGCTGTCTTCTAACTTATAGTGGAGCCTGTTGCCTTTTGCATTATTCAGTCTCTTAACAATGCCCGTGTTCAGCTTAGAGAACAATTAATTTATAGCTAAATTTTTAAATGTGTAATGAGTCTTATATGTTAAATTATTCCATGCTCTAGATTGTTAGTTATTTTAATTTATTTGTATCTTTGGCTTAAAGTGAGTGGACATAAATAAGAGTTACATGGCAGGTGATGGAGGTGATCTTAGAGTTTATCTGGAAAAACTAGTTGAAGCTGATAATGTACAGAAGTTTGTAGAGCAACATCCATTTGGACAAAAACCTATCACTGAAGGAAGTGCGTATTGGGGCTTCTACAGCAATGTTATGAGCACGGTGCAGCCGTCACCAACCACAGGATAATTATTCTCTCATCTTAACTACAGATATGATTTTGCTAGTTAATTATTAAGTTGAAATAAGCATTTTGAAGAAAAATAAGGGGGAAAGCAGGAACAGCTCATCATCAGTGTTTCAAATTGACAAGTATACATGACATTTATAGGTTGGTGGAGTTTTTTTCAAGATTGGAGGTGGTTAGTTACTATAGTATACAGGAATTGATGACAGACTATATATTGAAATTTGCATATTGGATTTCTTTTTATGAAGCATCCCTTCTTCAGGAATGTATAATTGTTGGATAGGATTTATTTGAAAACCAGATGAAACAAACCCTCTTTCAAGTGGTATCAAAATTTTATTTTGTACATTGAATCTTGTCATATAGTTTTACATTTGCAGGGACAGAAGAAATGTTTTACAATCTTTCAGTGGTATAGAGTCATTACTGAATAGTAGCTTTCGTTTTGGTTGATGTTTTATTGTTTGCCAAGCCAAAGTATGGCAACTATACAGTGATTTGATTCATCCGTGCATTATATATACAATGTTTCTAATTGTGCAATGTTTTTGTAGCTATACGATATATATACATTATTATTACCCTTTTCTGCTGATGGTGATGTTGATTGCGATTGCCATGTCTCTCGGACCCTGCTCAGGTTACCGGTTGGTGCGTGCTTCTAGGAAGCTGTCAGGATTGATGGTAGTTTGGCATTTTCCTTTGTGTAGGGTACAATTTGAGAACAACGTCGTAGTTGTAGCCGTAGGGTACTTATGAATAGTAATACGGGCACAGATTTAATGATACTAAATTCTTCAGATAGACCAGGTTTGTATTATCTGCCTCTTTGCTTTTCTCGGATTTATAAAAGTATCATAACTCAGTATGGTCATTAATTTTGGTAACCTGGAACAGGAAATATTTTACTCTTAAACAATCCACCAGAGTTTTGCAAAACGTTTTCCACATAAGATTCATTGACACACACCCACATTGATCATTCTGTAGGCTCTGAAATGTAATAATTCAAAGGAAACAGTGAATCATAGCATTTGCCATAGTACAATT
This sequence comes from Mallotus nudiflorus, assembly GCA_947683625.1. Taxonomy (NCBI): domain Eukaryota; kingdom Viridiplantae; phylum Streptophyta; class Magnoliopsida; order Malpighiales; family Euphorbiaceae; genus Mallotus; species Mallotus nudiflorus. Next base: position 76,620 of record CANTUR010000317.1, read on the forward strand.
ATTAAGAACAAAGGCTGATAAGTCGCAACACGTAACGGTTGTTGCCCACAAAAAAATATTACTATATGTACCCAAAAGGGTATTTTCTTCGTTGCAGCAAACCAAATTGATGGTAAAATGGGATCAGGCCAATTAAAGGGCCCAACACCCTGGTTAGGCTACCAAACACAAAGACAAGGTGAGGAAAAAATGTGCACGCATAATTTGACATGATAGACTTAAGAGTGCTCGAAGAACAATTAGGATAAGGACCAAAGACAATTTGCATTGGTGTATGCCAAATTGAGATGACCAAAATGCAAAACAGATGGATGGTAGGTCATTAAAAGAATATAAATCACAACACCATTCATCACTTGTTCTTTGCTGGTCGACCAGACGTGATATAGGTTACTATTTACTCATGGGAAATGTCCCTATATCGAGCAACATTGGCATGGGTATGCTGAAGACGATAAGGTCATAAGTTATTGGAGCTAAAAGGGTCTTAATAAATAACAAAATGGAAGTCTTTTACAAGTTTAGTTTCAAGATAAATGCATATCTCAATTCAACAAATAATGCGAGAGCTAAATTATTATTATTATTTTGTTTGAATTATCAGTATTTAGAGTTAATTGAATTCTAATTAATCAGATTCGATCTGATTAGAACCACAAAAGCTATTAAAGTTTTTCAACAATTAATTTAATATAGTTGCATATTATATACTACACCCCCGAAAGCTTAATTATTATATATTTGGTTATTCTTAAATAAAATCTAAAATTTCTTGCCACATAATTCACCAAGGCACTAAATTACTAAAGAAAGGATCATACGAGTCTAATAAATGAATCAACTACTCAAGTTGCATCAATAATAACTAAAAAAAAATAATAGAGAAAAGCCCCAAAAAGGCTCTCTATCAGCAAATTTGATGACAAGTTTTCAGAATTTATCTTCATTAATAGTCAGGAAATTAAAGTCTATTGTCACTTTCAAGATAAGCCCACATTGCACTAATAAATGGAACATTGTATTACATATTTCAAACCATTTAATCTGACAAAGTTGCTGACTACATTTTGTTTACAGCTCAAGGACTTCTGGGTTATTGCCATTATCATCATTTTCATCTTCAATTATTAATTTTTTCCCCTCTGCACAGAGATTTGGTATTGACTCTTCTTCATTTAGCCTTTTTTTTTTTGGGTGGGGATTGCCCATTCCTGTTGATCCTGCTACACAAGAAATCTTTGTACAGTTTGTTAGTGTCATACAATAAGAGACAAATTAGTAATCATAAATCGTCACATTCAATGGTTGCCAATCTCTACAGGTTATGGTGGTGTCTTGTTGGGTTCTTTATTTTGGTATGGCATCTCGGAGATACATATGATGATTTAGAAGGACATGTAACAGTTTGCATGTAACAGTATACTTTTTGGACCACCTTCAAAAAATATCCAAAAAAAAAACATCATACCTAACTTCAAGATTTTACTTTCAATGTATCAAGATAATCTGACAACTATAGGTTCTTAAAATTTTCCTGAAAGTGATTTGAATTTTGATACAAACGTAATAATTAAATTAATCTAAAGATATTTGTATATATATTCTCATTCTTTTTTCTTTTTATATATTTTCGGAGGATAATTTTTTTATAAAAGTATTATGAAAATGCGAAGTTTGAGTTTAAATTTTATTATTGTTAGATTTTTGAAATTAATTTTTACATGATCTAAAAGAAGAGAACTTATTCTCTTTTATACAGTTTTTCAATATTTATATATTTTAATTTTTTATTAATAAAAATATAAATGTATTTCTCATTTTTCTAAAAATTATTTAATTTACTAATACTAAAAACCTTTATTAATACATGTACTCAAAATAATACTTATCACAAATTGAATCTTCTATCCAATATCAAATAATGTAATTTAATGATATGGTAAGTACCATACAAGATCAACTTGTCATGTGCAAAATGGGTAGGTTGTGATTCTAATGAACTGGCAGTTTGATTGCATATATTATTTGTTTTTACAATAAGTTGTTGATTGACCATCAATTAATTAATGAATTAACTATACTTAATTGAACTAAAAAATCAATATAAATTCTTTAATTCAGCAACAATTGTGCTTCTTAAGACGTATGACATTTGATTATTAAATTAATTTAATTTTTAGTATTAATTAAGGGCTTTACGTATGCAAATTCATTAACTTTTGATACATTATTTTTATTTAGGTACCATTCATTCTTGGGCACTAAGCGAGCTTCATTAATTTTTTTTAATATAGAAATCATATGATTTAATATCGATTAATTGTATAACATAAGATAATCATATCTTTTTAAACTGACGATAACTGAATTTAAATCTTATATTTCAGGACACTTTTAAAAATAAATTACCACTTAACTATTCTTATCTCACCATGTTCTTCCTTAGACAAGTAAAAATTAACCCCAAAACCTATATTTTTTTAGCTTATCGTGATTGTGGATGAAATCATAAATATGGAAGTTAATTTTTTTTTTCATAAAATTTAATTAAGACTATAGCCAAGATCCAAATCTATATTTCTCATGTGAAAAAGGATAAGCTAGAATCTTGACTTAGCCCTCTACATATTCAATAATTCTACCCTAATTAATCATGAAACTAGTCCTTGTTTAATGGGTACACAATCTTGGAGTAGCTTTCTCAAACACATTGGAAAATGAATAGGAACCTGCCTTTGGCTTTGGGTGTCAATTATAATACTACACTTTCTGTAAATTATAATTTTAATTATAGAAAAAATATATAAAACATTATTCTATTAGTTGACTGTTGGTGCAGAATTATAAAGTAAAAAATGAGGGTAAAATATTAACTTTTTAAAGAATAAAAGTACAAATTAAATTAGTTCTAATTAATAAACGATCTTTAATTAAAAAAATGAAGAAGCATTTCTCCTTGTAGTAAAATGTTAGTAAAAAAATTATTACATTGATTATAATTAGATATACATTTGAAACTATATTCACACTGAAATATATACAAATCAAAATTTGAAAAGAGCTCTAGAAATGAGTTAAATATGGCATGAAATGAAAGCTAGAGAAACTATCAAATTTGTTTTCTTGTTGACTTGCGAAAACCCCCCACCCCACCAATTGAAAAGCTTGGTGATTTGGTGGGGGGGATAAGTCATAAGTGGGAAGACATCACGTGGCCTATCAAAGGTGGAGTAATACCTTAACTTAGAACTTAATTTAGGATATGATTGAGAATGGCATTATATAATATAGATATATATAAATTGGTCCCTGCCCGATGACGCTAAACCATCCTTCATGTGATGCATTCACTTTATGCATGTGATATTGCACCCTCTTTTTAACTATCACAATCACTCCTTCCTTCCTATCACATCGCATGTGTTTTTTCTTAGGAAATTTATATATCAATATTCAACAAATAATTTAAATATATTTGCATCATAATTTAATCATAATAGTAAAATCCTTTAAGATAGATTTTGTCCTACAACAACTCAATTTCTTGCAAGTTTATTAATGCGTATTGATGGGTTGCTTTCAAAATTGCGAAACAATCCGAGAGTGCTCCTATTTGAATATCATCAAATTAAATTCTCAATTTTTATTTTTTATTTTTTTTACACTTTAGACCTCACCAAGTTAATTTCTAACAAGAAGTATGTGCAATTATTATCTCAATTGATGGACTCTATGATTTTTTTAATAATTAATTTTTTACACTGAAAATAAATGAAAAAGAAACTGGAGATTCAAACTTCACTTTCAACCAAATATCTCGATTCCGTAACATAATATTTCACCATCCATTATAAACGACCAGTCACAGACACTATAACTGTATCTCCATTGATAGAATATAGTTCATCAATTCCAAATAATATTATATATATGAAATTGTTTCTAACAGCTAAGGCAATCCTGTAAAGGCAGAAAGCACTACACCTAATTCTCGTACTCACATACCATGACCTATTAGAAAAGAAAACAAATTAGAGAAGGATCACAATAATGTGTATAATATGTTATTGCTTGTGTATATATCTCTACTACTGCATTATATTGCATATCATTTCCTAAAGTATCCAAATTTTGCATGTGCATCTTCAATTAGCCAACTAATATAGGACCTATTTTGTGGGATTATTTTCTGCTTCATTATATAAATAATATTACAATGCAAATCTGTTTCTTGTTTTGTTATTATAAAAAATGAACCAAAACTATACCAAACAAATTCGGCAATATAAAAAAAAAAAAAGAAAAAAATATGAATCAACAAATCTGTAAATTTATCTTTTATGGAAGATAATTTGATTAAATGATAAAAATATGGAATAAAAGTAAATTAACAATATAGACACCGGATTAAAAAAAATAATTTCTTAAAATAGATATTGAGATTCGAATTTTGAAATAATAAGGATGTATATGGTTATTGAATACTGAAAAATAAAATAAAATAAAATAAAAAAGAAAAAATATGTGTATAAGAAAAAAAAACCTCACCTTTTGAAAATGTCATCTGTTGAAGACTATTAAGGTATACAAATTAAAAATAAAGAGCAGCCTGTCTGTGACAACGAATTATAATGAGCAAAGCACGTGACATGCCTTCTCTCCTTTGTTTATCACAACTCTAATTGTAAATAATTAATTATCATGGAATTGGCAAACATTTTTATATCAAACAATGCCTAAAAAGCTAGTTGTTCAATTTTTTTTTTAGTTTTTTAAAAATTCGTTTCAACTATATAAAAAATGAGAAATTCCGCATAAACGGGGTATAATACATTCAATGGTTAGATTTAAATGATAATTTAAATGTTTTATTTTTATTGAACAATTATTTTATATTTAATTTATATGTTATATATCTAATCATATGATGTAAAACACCCGACCTAAGCAAGCATATGCTATAAAAAATAATGATAATATAAACACTTATCTTAATGCCTGTTCTTCCGCTTTCTCTTCTACATCTCTTTCATTTCATATCGTTAGAGTTGAATTAGTATTGAAAAATAGAACATTTTAAACTCACATTCTACAAGTTTAAGCTTTTCTGATCCCAAATACACTCGGCCAAAAACATTTGGAAGGCTCCATTTTCCTACCAAACTTTCATATTATTCAAAAATTATCTTGAGATCAACTACTAAAAACTATTTTTAAATCGTGATATATATACAGTGCGTTATATTAGTTATTGAAAAAAATTTTACTATACTAAAAAAATTACAGTGTAGATCTGATAAAAGGAAAAAAAAAAAAACAATTTGGGTTCATGAAATTGACCACCTCCAATGAATAAAATTGACACTATCGATGCTTGGTGACAAAGGAAATTAATAAAAATACTTAATTAAGGGACCACAAATTTGTGTTTTTTGCTTGGCAATGCAAGAGAAGCATATATATATATATATATATATATATATATATGACTACATTTCATGTTATTGACAAGAGAATTTTATCATATATAATTAATTAGGACCACTTCTTTTTTTATTTCTATCACTATTACTTTTCATCAATATTTATACTTTGCCAAGAGTCATGGTAAATGGAGACCACTGACTGTTTATTTTATTTTATTTTTTATTTTTTTTCTAATGCTCTCAATATCCAATAATTATAATTTGAAGTTCAAATCGCATCAACAAAAAATTTTTAACTGCAAAAGTTTTACTTTTACATTATATATATAAATATATATATATGGTGTTAGTCCAATTTGGTCAGTTTAAACCAAAAATTTCTAATCAAACTAATAAAATCGATTTTTGAACGCTTCAATTTTTAACTAAACTATAAGTAATATTAAAAATATCCAAATCAAAACTATTTGAATTCTGTTTGGATAGTCGGTTTGACAAGTAAATAAATGAAAAAAAAAATATATCACAAAATTAACTTAAAATCATATGCTCAAAAAAATAATATAAATATTATTCAAAACATAGAAATTCAATTGATAAAGCACAGTAAAAGACAAATATAACAAATTATTTATAAAATTTAATTTTTTGATCAAATAAAATTTATTTTATCAAATTATAGATAGAATTTCATACCAACGCATATAGATAAAGCAAAGAGGTTTAAGTTATCGGCACAAGAGAGATATGATTTCCAAAGTTATTCACCTTTTTGTTTGTTTACAATCAAAGCATAGACAATCAGGCAACTAAACAAAGTGAAAAATTTGATAAATACAAAATAAAATCAACTAAAAAATAAAAAAAAATAATATATATATATATATATCACTAAAAGTTTGTCTCTATAAATATTTTAACTTGCATGTGCCCTTCCTGTAAGAAATCAAGTGATTGCTTTAAGCTAACATGATCCTTATCAGAACTAAAGTTACAAAGTAGCAATTAATGAAATATAAATGTGAGTATGTTATTTAAATTATTTTTCTCAAAAACAAAATAAATACAAAATGGATGGAAAATTTTCTTTTGTTTTCTATGCATGTGGTAAATTTGATGGGACTTGTGACTGATACATTGTAAGATCCATAATAATAATTATTTGGTGCCACAATGGATTCTGATGAATCAAATGCCATGCAAAAGGCTTGTCATGATAATTGTACCTACTGAGAAGAAAAACAACAAAACATACTTACCTTGGTTTTACAATTAATGATCACATAACAATTCTGAATTTTATTGCTACAATCACTATTTCTGATTTGATCAACAAAAAAAAAAAGAAAAATCTCAATTCTGAAATCATGCGTGAAATCCTGTCTACTTTCTGTTCCAGCAAGAAAAAAATAAAAAAAAGAAAGAAATCTTGTGTCCTAAGGAACTTCATGATCATTAGTTTATATATATATATAAGCAAACCAACGTGCAAATCAATGATTTTAATTAAAAAAAATGTAACTAATGCTCATGCACTTTAACAATTTCTCAATTAATCAGGATAATGTACCCTAAAACTTAAGAATTAGTAATTGGTCTAATCAAGTATGTCCATGGCAGTTATTTTTTATTTGCAAGAAATACACAATGCGTAATTGTTCATAATAGAATTCCCTTTTGTACTATTAATGATATTTATTATTATGTGATTTTATCTGAATTAGACTGAATTAATTAAAATTCATTGAGTTTTGAATAGCGGTAATTTATACCAAAAAATATTTTTTCTAGCAAAAATTGTACATTTATTTTTTTATAAGGTAAAGTTAATAACTTAAACTGAGCCAATAAACGGACAAGCATATGTGAATTTCACTAATTGTGACTTATCTTCTTCCAAGAGGCTCCTCTAGCCCTTTGAATTTATGTGTTTTATGTACAATGTTTTCTTTGAAGCCTCTAAACACTTGCTAAAGGAGTAAAAGTACTACTTGTGGCTTACACTAAAATCTAGCAACTAAGTACGGGTTAAATATCTAAGTGGGTATCAAATTTTATATTTATTTTATTTTAGATATTAAAGTTTAATCAGTTTTATTTTAAATACCCAATTTTAATTTAAGTCTCATTTATCGGTGATCTGGTGGCGTTATAATGATGTGACAACCGGCAATAGAATATTCAAGGAATATTTATCACGTCACCCATATCCAATTATCAATTTTTTAAGGGTTAATTGCAATAGTAATCACTTAACTTTGATTTTATTTGTTTTGGTTACCTACTTTTGATTTTGTTTCAAAAAATATACTATTACAAATTTATAGTCTTCTGAATTTCTCTTAAAAACTATTTTAATCCCTTAATATCTTTATTTTTTTAATTTAATCCAAAAATTATAAAAAGTTTGAAAGTTTACTTCTTTTAGGCTATAATACCATTCCAGATGAGTTTGCTCTTACTAGTTAGAATCAAAATAAGTGTTAATTTTTTTCTTATTTCTTATAAATGTATAGAAAATATGGACTTATTTAAAAAAAAAAAAGCTTTTATTCTAAATTAAAATAGTAATTATGGATTATTTAGGTACTAGAAAAATTTTAAATTATTGCTATGAAATTAAATAGAAGTTTATTATCTGAAAAAATACAAATTAAAAATTTAGTAACTAAATTGAAATAAATATAAAGTTTGATACCATTCAATGAATTAGGTGCTAAAACTTGATAACTAGATATGAATGACGTGGTGAATATTTTCTGAATATTCTCTTGCTGGCTGCTACATCATCATCGTGCTACAAGATCATTGACGGATGAGACTTAAATCAAAATTGAATACTTAAAATGAAACCGATTAAACTTTAGTATAAAAAATGAAATAAATGTAAAATTGAGTATTCACCTAGATATTTAACCCGGCTAAGTACCTGGACCACATTTTCTGCTTTATTTTTAAGGCAGATGTAGCCAAATGATACTATGGGATTGACAGTTTATCATGCTGGCTTAGATTTGAGAAGTACTAAAAGTAAATAAAAAGGGCATTCAATATTTTCCTATAAAAATTCACAGTTGCTATCTTAGCCTTCTTTTGCACAACTGAAATCTGTTATCTTTTGGTCAGAAAGGAGCAACCTTATCAATGAACCAAAGTTAATGTCTTAAAATATCTATTTCACTGTTTTAAGTAAATTGGTTTGGCCAGATTCGTCTTCTCCTTCAAACCCTAGTTGCCGCTGGAAAAGAAAGTTTAAAGAGAAAAATTTTCTTTTTTTGGGATTGGGGGCTGTTTGCTGGTGAACAGCCCTTCCCTTGCTCTTTAAGTTTAATTTTTGTGTTTAACTAATAATTTTTTCTTTTCTATCATGATTTTAATGTTGTTTTTAAGAGTTTATCTACTCTTGACGTGAGTTTTTTTCTGCTCTCTGTAAGTTTGCAAAGTGAATGAGTAGAAATATAACCAATGAAGCTTAGATCAAATGGTTCAAGTGAAGGCATCCATGATCTGAGGTCATGATTTATGTCTTAGGGATATAAAAATGAAGATACTTGGTCCTTAATTAAATCCTCTAGGTAAAAAAATTCAAAATTCTATATATCTATAATAATAATAATAATAATTATAATAATACTACTAATAATAAATATTAGTTAATATATAATAGATAATATGATAGATAGGTAGATATATATATATATATATAGAGTAAAATTTTAAGTTGTAATACTCTAATGTTTAAAAAAAAAAAAAAGAAATATAAGACACCGATCTCGATTATTATTGATGGTTACCTTTCTTGTTTCTTTGACGACTCCAATTAATCTTTTAAGTATTATTGTTAAGGGTGTTTGGAGGCCTCATTAACTATAAAAGTCCTCCCCTTTCTCTTTCAAACTTGAAATATGAAAAGTCTCTACACTATTAAGATTAAAAGGAGTGGTGTTTTGTGAAGAGTTCAAGTGATATTTTTTCGAGCAAAGAATTTATTGCAGTTTGGTGATATTTCTCTCCAACGTAATAAAAAAAAGTTTTCCTTGTTTAAATACAGATTATTATGCTCGATTGTGCCTTTATATTTCATCCCGAATCAGCTAGTCTCTTTGTACATCTCTATTCTCTTCAATGACTTTTTATCTTTGGCAAAAAAAAAAATGTAAATTATCTAAGAAAAGGGTAAAGAGCCTAACTTGTGTTAAATGAAAGGTGGCTAAACTCTTATCTTAGGTTAAAAATCAAAGTACCATCTAAGCCCCACAGAGACATGCGGTTTGGATGGTAACAATCTCATCTCATGACTAGAGATTATGGTCCAAAACACCAATGGGGAATTTGTAAGCTTGAAATTTGGAAGGAATATGTGAGTTGAGAATTTGTAAGATCTAATTTGGGTAATCCATCTAAGTGGGGAAGAAGGTATACGCATAAACTATGGTGTAAAAAGCTGCTAAAAAAACTTAAGACTATGAGTATGTGATCCAAGAGAATTTAATTTTCTTGTGGCTCCATTGCTCCGGTAATGGAATCCAATTTGTGACTCATAGAATCAAGCTAACAATGCAACATTCAGTAAAGAACAATGATAATTCAGAAAAATGCAGAAAGTTTGCGTAGGTAAAACTAAGTGGTACATGAAAATCACATGATTTGACATCATTTGGTAAATTCTCAATGATCAATAGACTTGGAGAAAAGAAGTTATAAGTTTAATTTATCTTTTTCTCACTAGACTTGTGAGATCCGCATTTGACAGTGAATTGTACAAAAAGTTTTTAAAATACTAACTGCTAACAACTAACTGCTTTCTTATCGTCCCTGTTTTTTTACCGTCCCAATAATACTATTACAAGATTGAATTGAAAAAAAAAAAATTAGGAGAAGTTCTATGAATCCAATAGTAATAGTGAGCACCCACAAATCATAGTGGCACTAATAATCTCCCTAGACATTCAATTAAGTGCTAGTATTCTTATGGGTTGCATTGTCAAGTCAAAAGAAGCTGAGAAGGGTTTGTAGTACAGTTAGAATGTAGAGGTTAATGTAGAAAAGAAATAAAATATGGGCAAAGTAGGAGAGTTAGAGGAGGAAATTGCTGAAAAGGGCATTGGAGGATGGAGGCTTTTCCAGTACATAAAATATAGAAAATCCACTTTGTAATTCAGACCTTTTCTCATCCACTCACTGACAGACTCCACATGCTCATGTAAAGAAAGGTGCAGAGGTCCACCTCCACAATTATTGTCCACATGAAAGTAGGAGAATATGACCACAGCAGATCTGACCCACCCATTCGCTAAAAAAAAAAAACTATGCACTTAAACACCTTTCTCTCCTTCTCTTTCCCTTCTCCTGTTTACATTACCCTCCTCTTCCTCTTGCACCCTTCATTCAATATTCACTCTTTAATTCATATGTTTTTATTTCGATAGGCTAAGAGAAGGCGCATGTTAAGAAATTATTTACGACCTTTGGATTTGTACATTCATTTGATCTAAGAGTCATGAGCTTGTTGACGTAGCTAGCATGAACTTGCTCTATTATTTATCTTTTTCTCTATCATCACACACCATATTTGACCCACACATCCCACATCATTGTTACGTAAATACTGCAATATATATATATATTTCTCAATTCTCTCGGAAACTGATTTTTCACATAGCTAGGCTTACGCATTTCATATAAATATTAAATATAAAACCGTATTATATATATACCCTTGTAGCCTGTGGATGCCAGCCCTGTTCTTTTAAATGACAAAGTATTCCTTTGTTATGTGAGAAAACCCAAAAAAACATCTCTTCTTGGGTCTGCAGAACTTCTTCTCCTTCTCCTGCATTTGCAGTATTTTCATTGCTTAGTCCTTACAGAATTGTGGGGTTAAGAGTGGGGGGTGTGGTGGGCAACATCTCTTCTCACTGTTCTTTGTTCCTTTTGGCTTTAGCAGAAGATATTGTTTTTGCCTTGTTCTGTGAAACCCAAGAAAACAATTATCTTACTCCACATTTGTAAAGAAATGATGATAAGCTGTTTGTTTCTTTCCTTTTAATCTTTAAATATTTCATCCCCTTCTGCTACTACAGGAATTCCCTCAAACCCAGAAAGAGAAACGATTTTAAAAAGAATATATATATATATAGTCTTTCGGTTCTTGTTTTAGATAGAAACCTATAGGTACAGTTTATGCTCTCTCTCTCTCTCTCTCTCTATATATATATATATAGATAGATATATATATATATAGTGCTCTAAAACTAGCTGGAGAGGTAGTGCATTTAGTGGAGCAGACGTTTTTGGGGATTCAAGACAGAATTTTCTGTCAAATGGTTGATAGTATCTATTTGCATCCTTCAAGATTCTGAAGAACTCATTTATGGTGTCTTTTGCATGTTCAAAGATGATGAATGTGTTGAAAAACAACTAAAGAAGGTATTGAATTTGATGGAGTGTTGATAATTAAGTCGTCTTAGAATTTGTTTGAAGGAGGAGATGTCTGCAAAATTCATTCACACATTATCAGATGAAAACCCAGATCTGCACAAGCAGATTGGATGCATGAATGGAATTTTTCAACTATTTGAACGAAACCATTTCCTTAGCGGCCGCCGGCAAATCACCGGCCAAAACCACAAGAAGCATCCATCAGGTACTTCCTCCATTTTTTATGCATGCTAACTTTAAATCATTCAGTAATGTGCCTGCTTAGATAGGTATGTATAGTTAAATGAATGAGCAGTTGATACTTTATGGTTCAATTACTGGTATCATAGCTGGAACCTGTTCCAACCTTAAAACTAAATGCCAGCTTGGAAATTCACGTGTCAGTTGTCACAGCTTCAGCTGGTAGTATTATTTCCAATTTTTGTTAGTTACAGAGACAATGTCCAAGTCTTAAGTCTAAGTCCGCTCCTCCATTAAAGCTAAACATTGGTTTTTTCTTCAATTTTTATCACATTAATACTTAACCTTCTTATAGTTTGCAATAACATTATCATAACTTCCATTGATCTGCTTATTTTAGTTTCCAATGTTAGCCAATTTTTCCTTCTCTAACGTGCTCTATAATGTATTGAAAGATTTTAACAGCTATGGACTAACATTTAGCTTTCCACCAGGTCAAAATGCAAACTACAATATAGAGGAGCCCAAGAGTGCAACTCAGAAAACAGCGGTGAGTTTTCAAATCTTGATCAAATTCTTCAGCAAAGATGTATATTTAGCTTTTAGCAAAATATCTTGAAAGTAAATGTAACTTACAATTGCAGGGTAAAAGCCACAAGAAGGCTGTTAAAGAAGGACAAAGAATCTCTACCGAATCATCCAGAACATCGTTTTCGTCTTCCTCTTGTTCATCTAGTCTCTCCTCTTTTGATTGCAATAATAGAGCGTCTCACTTAGAACCATGTTTGTTTAATCAAACTGCTGTTACTGAATCCCACTCCATGCACCAACTAAATGCTTCTTTCCGATCAAGCCAGCAATCTCCTGATCTTAGAGATGTTGTTAAAGACTCCATATACAGAGAAGCCCGTGGCTTGTCAGTTAAAACTGCAACCAAAGGAGAATCTGGAGGCCAAACCTTGAAATATTTCGATTCTCCAAGACCTGTGCTACAGCCGAATTCTCCCAAACCCAAAAGTTCAGGTCTAAAGGAATCAGTTCAGGTTCTTCATCAACTTCAAGAAGCACCTTGGAAATCCAGTGAAGGAAGACACGCTTCATTGCCTTCATTGAAAGATGCTCGGCGGTTCTCTTGTGATGGAAGGGAATCAAGGGATGTATCCAAATCCACCACCAAGCTTAAGGAGCTCCCAAGACTATCGTTGGACAGCAGAGCAGGATCAATAAGGCGTTCCACAACTGAAATGAAATCAAATTACCTTCTTGCCGATTTGAAAAGGAGAGATGGAAACTCAAACAACTTTTTAAATCAACAAGAAGAACCTGAAAGCCGTATACGGTTGTCTAATGTTGTGGCCAAATTGATGGGATTAGAAGCTCTTCCAGATTCTTTGTCAGTCAATGAGAATCAGACAAGGCATATCAAAACACAACAGGGTACTGTTGACAACCATCATTTCCTCAGATCACCCAGAACCACCGAGGAGAACAAGCAGAACCAAATTCCTGGATCCCCAAAAAATCTTCAAAAGGAACCAATCTCACCCAGGCTGAAAAATGTTGATTCAGTCAAGAAGCCTATCCCAAATTCAAAGTTTCCATTAGAAACAGCACCATGGAGGCAGCCAGATGGAAGCAGAAATTCTCAAATATCAGCTTTGAAGAGTCGGACCACTCAACCAAAAGCCCCAAACACGTCACTCTCTGTTATTGGGGAAGTAGAGAAAAGATTGGCACAAATCGATTTCCGACAGTCTGGAAAGGACCTTAGAGCTCTCAAACAAATACTTGAAGCAATGCAGAAGACTAAAGAGATACTGGAGGCCAAAAATGAAGTTCCTAAATCAGGAACTCAGACAAGCAGTAACAGCAGCCTTTATAACAACTCAAAGTCGTCATGCAACAGCCAGAGTAACAGCCCGATCTCTGCCCTTACCAAGGGGAGCAGTTCAAATAGTTTCAAATCTCCCATTGTGATTATGAAACCAGCTAAATTAGTGCGCAAAGCCAGTAATCCTGCTTCATTGATAAACCCTACTGAGAGTTTTACTGTTCTGCATGGGCTCCCCACTGCTGACTCTGCAGATAACATAAAGGAAACAACTGAGAAACAGATTGCTAAAGATCCAATTCCTAGAACCAATCAACTTAGAGAACTATCCAGTCTACCCTCTCGCCCGGTGGATAAAAAAACTACCGTCAGATTGGAAAGACTTTTGCAAGCTTCAAAGGAGCCCCACTTAACCACTCGAGAAAGTACCAATTCAGGTAGGAGCTCAGGAACCTTGGGTCGAAGACAGCCGCAGAAAAAGATTGGGTCAGAGAAGCAAACGCGTCCCACAACTCCATCAGATTCAACAATGACCAGAAGGCAGTCCACTGGACAGCCAACAAAATCAGGTTTTCCATGCAGAAAGCCTAGATCAAGTACTTCCAATTTGCAGCCAAGTGATGATGAATTGAGTGATGTTGGTAGTGATGCAAGAGACTTCAGCCACCATGGAGATGCGAGATCACTGCAATCTGAAAGCACCATAAGCTTCGCCTCACAGGTTGATGATGAAGTATTGAGCACTGATAGATCTTATAAGATCAATCACCAGAAACAAAAAGTAAACCCTCTTCCTCTTATTCATTTGTGCATCATTTATATCATCTACTTGACAGATCCATTCTCTTTTTCAGAGAGCAGTAGCAAGATCAATGAAAGATGGATCAGTTGCAGAATCAGCAGTAGCTTCAGAACAACCTAGTCCAGTTTCTGTTCTTGACGCAACATTCTACAGTGATGACTTGCCATCTCCTATTAAGAAGAAATCAATTGCTTTCAGAGGTGAGAATCCAAGTGCTCTTCAATAATATTGCTCTGAGCTGATTGAAGTTTTAGATTACCACTTCTAAGATGACACTAAATGTTATAATTCATGAGAAGGAACATGATAAGGGGAAAAAGAACATTAATGATCGACACAGTTAGAAATTCACACTTAAAACAGAATAAGGAAGTACAAAAGAAATTGGAAATTAATTGAAGTTATTTTACACATGTAGATCATTTCCATAAATGACTAGAATTATGGAAGCAAGTCTGAGAGAGGGTAAGATCTCACAGTGACATTATAGTAAAGTGCATCACTCTTTAATTCTCATATAATTTTCTTGCCACAGAAGATGGGGTCGAGTGGAATCACCAGTCATCCAGCAGCACAGACTCCAGTCTCAACCCTGCAATCAATCACAAGAAATTGGAGAACATCCACCTTCAAATTCAGAAACTCATACAGAAGTTATCCACTCATGAGGAACCTTTCATCAGTGAAATCACAAACGTCTACAACAGCACAAATCCAGTTCATCAATACATTTTGGAAATCCTATTGGCATCAGGTCTACTAAAAGATTTTGAATCTGGTATTGCAACCAATCACCTCCACCAAACAGGCTACCCAATTAACTCTAATTTATTCCTTGCCCTGGAACAAGCTAGGGCAAGCACCATATATTTGAATGATAAAGAGAATAGGAGAAAGCCTTCCAAACCAGAACATCAAATCAAGCTCCATAGAAAACTTGTATTTGATGTTGTGAATGAAATTCTAATCCACAAGTTACTTCTGGAAAGTTCTCCCAAGCATGGGCTTTCACCAAGCTTGTTGGCAGATAAAGGACCAAGAGAACAGCAACTTTTGGGAGAATTGTGCTCGGAAGTAGACAGATTGCAAGGGAATACTGTAAACTGCAGCCTAGAAGATGAAGAAGACAGTCTGATAAGAGTCTTATGGGCAGATTTAACGCATCAATCAAAGGATTGGACAGCTTGTAGTAGCGAGATTCCAGGACTAGTTCTGGACATTGAGCGTTTAATCTTTAAAGACTTGGTAACTGAGGCTGTCACTAGTAATGCACTTGGCCTACAGGTGCAGTCTGCTGGGCATTGCAGGCAACTATACTCCAAGCTGTACTTTTCCTAGAACACAATTACACAGCAGTTCTGGCTCTCTTCCTCTCCGGTGTTCTTCAAATTTGGGGGATTGTTCTAGTTTTATCATTTATTTATTTGCTAGAAATCAAAATAATTTATCTTTCGAGTTAAAATTAGCCATGGCATGTATATCTTATTGAAACTTTTAACAAAAAATTGAAATTACAACCAATATATGCAAAGCGTTCTTACCTCTTTGATGTTGCGCAAAGCTAGCTCTACCACTCGCTCTTGGCACACTCTTTTTCTTCATGCAGAGAAAAACTGTACTCAACAAGTTCCTCATATTTTCAGCAAAAGCGCATAAGCCCAAGAGTGCACATGAAATGAACAGAAAATTATGATAAGCCACTAGTCTATATTTCCACTTGTTCACAATGGAATTAAAATCTATTATTTAGATCATTATCCTGCTGATCGGCCACCTCAACCTACTAATCCAGGGGTAAAACTCCTGGCAATCTCATAATTTGCAGTGCAGATATGCCTTTCTTGTATCTACTCAATTTCTAATATCTGTTGAAGAATGAGCCGGCAACTCATAGGCAGTTGTTTGGTTAAGGGAACACACCAGAGCCAGCAAAAGTGATATTTATAGGGCATTTGTTACAGTTCATGGACCCGAACCTAGGTGATCTATTCATGACCAAGAAGCAGCTTGGGTGAAACTAAGTAAAGTTCCGAACGACTGATGTTGAAGAATTAGCGAATGAGTTGTGGTTAGAGGTGAAATGCCACTTGAACCCAGAGCTAGCTGGTTCTCTCCAAGCGCAACAGTTGATTGGACATTTAGGGGTGTTTCAGGGCGGGAAAAGGGAATGACTATTCTCAATCAGGTTTATATAATCTTTTCTGTAGTTTAGATAGAAGAGAATTGAATAAAAGGAGCAGATGAGAGAAAAGAAGATAAACAAAATGGGCCTACCATTTTTCTATTTTACCCCTGCAAGGCAAATTTGAGTTCCAGTTCAAATCTTGACATGTTTCCTACTTAAAAAACAGAGAAAAGCAAATATTAAAACTATTTTTGGGTTGAATTTTTATTTCAAAAAACCTTGATGTATCTCATGCCAAATAAGTAACTCTTCCGTAAAACAAAGAATCTTGGTATAGACTAGCCTAATATTGACTCACAAACTACCCAATAACTACAGATAAGCATAGCTGGGATTTGGCGTGGAAATTTAGGATTGTTATCCAAACAAGACAAAATTACATGTAAAGAAACATAAACAGCAAATAACCGTTGCTACATGTTGTAGTTCAGCCTTGCAGGTGGCTCATTATCAATTCATCATGGCATCTTGCTAAGCAACAAATCACCTATCTAAAACCAGTCCCAACTATTCCCAAGTTCAAATTGACATGCATAACTGTAACAGCTAGTTAGTACAATGTAGTGAGACTGCTGGGTTTGATATTTTAACCAAATTATGCATACAATTGCCAACAAAGCTTCCCAGTAGCAACAAGAAATGCTAAAGGAATTTCTTGAATTGGTGGCTGTTACAGGGAAGAAAAATTCCATTCATGAAAAAGAGAAAGC
The DNA here is from genome assembly GCA_947683625.1 of Mallotus nudiflorus. Lineage (NCBI taxonomy): Eukaryota > Viridiplantae > Streptophyta > Magnoliopsida > Malpighiales > Euphorbiaceae > Mallotus > Mallotus nudiflorus. The sequence continues at coordinate 94,195 of CANTUR010000317.1, forward strand.
ATGCAGAAGAAAAAATGTAAAGGACTTGTTCTACACAGAAAACAAAACTAATGTTTATCAGTGAATTAAAATCGATTCGAAAGAGCTTTCCAATCCCATCAGATAACATCTAGAGGAACTCATCCATAAATTGCAACACCATAAAATGCTACTAAACCACAAAAATTTTGTTATTAAAAAACCAATAACTGTCCAATAACCCTTCTTCCCCAGCCGCAAGACAAGATCCTCAAAGCAAATCCACCATAAATCCGCTAAAGTCTACTAGGTGATTCGATTGTCACGAAATTGGCCAAAAACTCTATTCCAAATAATCCATATGGCTAACCTAGAGAAATTAATAATTAAAATAGAACTTACCCCATTCACATTTTTACAGTGGAATGAATACAATGGCTAATTTCTGGCCTTAAATTGCCCTTATGGCAGGCATTTAGAAATTAGCAGAAAAGTACATTTTGAATGGCTTACATGTGCAGCACCAAATCTTGCTTTAGCATCAACCCCATTTTGCATGTGTATTTTTACCAAGTACTAACATTCATATAAAGCAATAATGCTCCAAGACACCGAATAAAATTTTCTGAACCCCTTTTAGACCTAATATTCTGTTATTAATAACATACTCTACCCTGAAACTTTAGGAAATCTGTAATAATATTCTCCACTCTGCCATCCCAAGTCCCAGCGAGATCTTGAATAAAGATGCAATGTGGGAGTACTAATCCAAAATGTTGTTGCAAAACATCTGACATGGAGTCACAAATTGGGAGCTACTGTCTAATAAAGAAATGAAAATGGCATCTCCAATGAGCTACAGATGAGAAACATTATGTCATTTCTTACATGAAAGCAATGGCTTACAGACCAAATGTGATTAAAAAAAAACAATGGTTTTGTGCCAAATGTTGTATCCTCCATTCATGAACTTAATTGACCGCTTTGAATTTTTAGTTTTTACTATGATAAAACCCAGTTTTACAACATTGCCATAATAGAAATGTGCAAAACCTATCTTTAAAGAGAGACAAAACCTCAACCTCTTATAATAAAAAAAAGATAATAAGAGCTTGTAACAAGAACAATTAGAGAAAGTATTAGTAGCCTAAAGTTACCAGGCATGTGAACTCCATTTATGCATTTATTTCCAGAATGTTGAATCCTAGAGATGAACAAACACAATGGATGCAAGGTTTAATAAATTTAGGATACTCGAAGGGGAAAAAAAAAGCAGTTTATGCTGAAGTAGATACTAGTTCACTAGCTTTAGTATTCACTAGATTTCAAGGAATGAAACATTATCAAGCAAAAACTATGTATTTCCTTTCTACATCAGAATATCTAAGGAACAGCATTCCAAACAGCGTTATCATAGATAACATAATCACTGTTAACTTTCTGATATAAAAATAATGTAAATTGAAGACTGAATTCAGAACTAGCTTAAATACTCTTTTCTAGACTAGGTTATAAACAAAAAATGCATTCCAAATTCAATGAGTTCAAGTCAAAGACAGATAAAAAATCAGCATTAATGGTTTTTAATTTAAGAAAGAACTTTACATCATCACAAAAAACAAACACATTAAATCCCATCTCAGCTAAACAAGTATGTCTAGTTAGCATGATAACAATAAAGAAATATACCCTATCTTGTAATGTTTGACAACTTTCAAAAGTACATAACAGTAAATAAAGTGCTCGCAATTTTTTGGAATTCTAAAACACCATTGATTGTTATATAAAATATTGAGCTGCTTAGGAAATTAATCCATGCATAATCAAACTGCAATTTTTTCCCATTAAAATAAACTTGGCAGAGAAAAGGTAATGAATGTACAAAAAAAAAAAAAAAAATTATGATACTCATGTTCCAACTTTAGCCATACCCCTTAACCTAATGCATATCATAGCATTTATCTCTGCTATAACATTTTTTGCTAAAACACCATAATATAATGCTTGAAATTCAATTGCACTGAAGATGCATCATATTTTGATAACATGCCTTTTAGCTCAATAAAGAGAAAAGATCAGCGTGAGGAGAAGCGACAAATCAATATATCATTTCAGTATACAAAAGAAAAAAAAATTAGAATTTCCACTAAAAAGAATCATTCACTAACAAGGGCGTATGATGACAAACTGACTTGAACATACCTCTAAAACTTGTTAAAGTGAGAAAATCCCCATCACAATTTGTAATCCCATTCTAGAGCCATAAGCTGGCAACTGCAAGTCCCAACTAACTACCTGGAACCAGCTTCTGCTGCTAGTTTCCTAGACAAGTATACGGATTCTAACCAAACCTAATTTACAACTGAGCTAGTTCCTCTGGGTTCTCTATAGATTGTTTTAGAATTTTCTCAGCCCTTCTTTTCTTGTCATCATTCTCATTATCCTTTTCAGACCATGAGCTGTCAACACCCTTGTTTTGTGATTTCAATTCTAGTGCTGTTCCCAAAAACTTCTTCCCAATACCAATCTTAAATTGTACAGCAGGCCGTTGATTCAAAAGAACCTTCTTCTGGCCCTCTTCAAAATCACTTAACCTGCTATTCATTGCTTCGATGGCGGGAGCAAATGTATCCATCACAGGCACACGCTTATCCGGAAGATGATATTGCTCAATGTTATTTCTCACAGCAGTTTCATTTGATAGTTTAACTGGAGGAACAACGTGGGACACTTCTTTCTCTCCGAACTGTAAAGGAGCAGCAAGAAATGGGTTACCTTCAACTACTAGTTTTGCCTCATAACCACCAGCAGGGGCAACAGAGGATGGCCCCCGTGACCCATTACAAGAAAACGGCTGCTGCAAGTTCAATAAAGACATATCTGTCTTTGAGTGAGGCCTTGCCAACTCAATCTTCTGCGTGTTAAGATCAGTAATGCCTTCATTCACTGTGGGAAACTGAAGGTAAGTCTGAGGATCAGGAAATGCAGGTAGCCAATCTGGAATATGCTCCCCATGAGGCTCCTTACCAATTTGTGAAAAACTCAAAACTGGCTTCCTTTCTCTAACAACAGGGAAAGGTGGAATCGAATAGGCAAATGAAATGTCCTCTGAGACACCAACATACCGAGTAATCTCCCTAATAGTACCTGAAGACGCAATACAATGATCAACATCAGAAGCGCCACTAAACCCCTGTAGAGAACCCAGCTCTTCCAATGCTTGAATAACATCAAAAGCATTACTCTCAGTTCTACCAGCTAAATTAGCATTGCCCTGTGCAAGCTTTCCAAGATTGTGCATATACCAGACAGTGATATCAGATAGTGTTTCAAGAGCAGTCTGCTGAAAGGTCTGAAAACCAGTACACTCACATATTTGCGCTACAGCAATCTTCGTAATCGACTGAGCATATTCATCGCCACTTGAAACCAATTTTCTCTTAGCAAGTTGTGATTTTTCCTGCAGTCTTCCACTCTCCCCACCTCCATGGCTCATATTCAACACCTCATATCACTTCACCCGACAGAAAACATCCATTCTTTCTCACCCATAAATTACCCATTCATCTCGTACACCTACTCCAGTTGCCAAACATAGGAAAAGAAAACAAAATCAAAACTTTGGAATCTTTAATTCAAGCCCTAATCAGAACCTAGTACGATAACTAGTTCCTAATTTGCATCAATTTTAACTGACCCAGAAGTACTCAACAAAAAAATGCACACATCTTTTCCAAATCAATACCATTTAATATAGACTAAAACCATAATAAATCCTAGACACAAAGTAATCCAAAAGAAAAGAAGCTAAAAATGCTTACCATTTTCATTTCTGACGCTAAGAAATGACCCCGCGAGTTCGAACAAGTATAGAAGAAGGAAACATAAACTCTGCAGAAAAGCAAATCGATCAAATAAAACAGAACCCTAAATTGGTTAAGGGTTTTAAGGAGAAGATTGGAGGGAAATAGGGAATTAGGGTTTAATTTGGGATTAAAAACCCTAGTAAAACCCTAATTTAGAAGAGAATCAAAAGGAATAGGGATTTGAGAATTGAGATTTTTGAGAAATTGAATTGGAGAGAAAAGGAGATGTTCAATTCAAACAAAAGCAATTTACGTTTTATAGCTAAAAATAAAAATAAATAGAGAAATTTAGGTAAGGGTAATGATCGTTTGACAGCGTCTACATGAACATGTCCATCACTGTCCACTTCCTTCTTGACAGCTGTCCCTTGAACTTTGCAGTCGACTGCTAATTAGCCCCTAAATTAATTTTCTCACCAATTAAGTCCCTCGATGTTTCACAATTTAGTTAATTTACTCAATTTTTATTCTTTTTTTTGAGAATTAATTTACTAAAAAATAAATAATAAAATAATAACGACGTGTAAATTATTTGAAAAAGAAGTCAAGATATAATCAAAGTACACCATTGATGCATTGCTTGTTAAGCTTAAGGTTTATGTTCTTAGCAAGCATGAATTTTATGTGCTTTAATTTTTAACGACGTGTAAATTATTTGAAAAAGAAATAAAAAATCATAGGTGAAATTATAATTTAGAAATTTCATGGCTCTAGAAAAAAAAATAAACAAAAAATAAATACTGTACTCTGTCCTATATATAAAATATATATATTTTTAGTAGAGTTTAACCCTGGGGTAATTTAAAAAAAAAAAAACAGTATGATTACGTTGCAATATTAAGATATTCCAATTCAGACTTTTTTTTTAAAAAAATTTGGTATATAAAAGCTTCAATAAATTACAAGCAAATTACATTTATTTCCCTAAGTTTAGGCATATTAATATTTTCAAAATTTTTTATTTTAAAATCGAATATTCACCTCTTTAAATGTTTTTATACCAATATTTACGAATTTCTATTAGCTTTTTTTTTTTTTTTTTTTTTTTAAAAAAACTGGCTATTATACCTTTATTTTAATATATATCTTCTCTAACTCTATTACATATAAGCCTTAGTATTTTTACCCTAAATTTTATGTTTAAATAACAATGAGAATTGATAAAATTACTTTTAAAATATACATTTATAAAGTTTTTAAAATTTATAAGTTTTTAAAAATTATTTTTTATTTTTTATTTTGAAATGTATATTGCTTAATTCTAAAATTTTTAAAATGTTTAGATCTACAAAATTTTTTTTTTTAACTTCTTTAATTTTTAAAAATATAAAAATTAGAAAAAGATAAATGTTAGGAATTATATGTAATGAGGTTAGAAAATATATGTTAAAAATAAGGGTATAATGGTTTTTTTTTTCTTTTTAGAAAAAAGTTAATTGAAATCTCAAGTGTTGATATATAAAAATTTAGGGAATTAAATATTTAATTTTGAAACAAGAGATTTTGAAATATTAATTATGCCTAACCTCAAGATATAAATGTAATTTGCTTATAAATTATTGGATATATTTCATCCACAGTTATCTATATTTGTCTGAATTTATCATTTTACTTTTTGTATTTCTAATTTTACCAAATTAGTTAACACTTTTAACTTATTTATTTATATATATACATGTAAAGGGGTTCAGCCACCTATATATACTTATATGATTTTACTTTTTTTTTTTGGTCAATAAAAAACAATTAATTCATCAGAAGAAGAAGAGTACAAACTCATATCATTCTGCAACAATTGTTTACGTTGGATTGGCATGTTGCCCCATCTATCTCTAACCACAAATAAGAAATCATTCTTGGACAACCAATCAGCAACCTTGTCATCCCTAATTACATAATTCATTTTAATAGAATTAACATCTAAGGATTGCTTTAAATCTTGGATATCTTCAATGATAGCTATTATCTCCCAACCAATCTCTACTGCTTCACTTTTGGTAGCTTCAATAACTACCTTGGCATCCGTTTCTATCACCACCTGATTCAGACTTTTGTTCCTAACAAAACACATAGCCTCTCTCACAGCCATAACCTCAGTAACCACTAGAGTTGAACATTTTACCCTCATGGCTTCCGTTTGCATGACTGTGCCTTTATGATCTCTGCATATGTAAGCAAGTTCCGCACTGTTTCCCCTACTATCAAAAGCTATGTCACAGTTTATTTTTAAGGTACCTCTAGTAGGTGGGATCTAGTGATTTGCTCCTTCAATCCTTGTATGCTATCTTATGATATTAGCATTAGTTGAAGTTGTCCATTCTTGCCATTGCTGTTGTGCTTATTTTGGATTGCTTGTTGTATGATTAAAGACCATCAAATTTTGACTTTTCCACAACTACCAATATATAGACGCCGCTAATTCTACCTTATTCCCATCTGTATCTTTGCAAACCATTTTATATGCCTCTGTCCACCATGCATTAAAAGACTGTAAACCATCCCCACTTGGTTTGTATGTCAAAGGAGAACCAAACCATATTCTCGCATTTTGACAGAAAAAAGGCAATGTTCTAAAGTCTTGTCTTCTCTGTGACACAAAGCGCGTTTTTTGTCCACTCTAGAGCCCCTAATTTCCATGTTACACCTAGTTGCCATTGTGTTTTTAATGCATTGCCATATGAAGAACTTAATCTTTTTAGGAACTTGTAATGTCCAAATGGAATTCCAGGTCTTCTAGTTTGGTTGGGCTGAAGTTCAAGCCGAATTAGCTGAGATGTTTGAGGTTTTCATACGTATTAGAAATTTATAATCTGACTTCACCGTAAACTGACCCTTCTTCTTATAATGCCAAACTAACTGATCAACACCCTTCCTACTGCCTATCAGTATTTATTCAATAGCAGCTATTTTTGTTTTATCAGATAACCCAAGAAGCTTATTTTTGTCCTATTTTTTCTATTGTTGATTGATAAGATCTCTTACCCAATAAATTTGGTTGCCTTGAGGAGCTTATGAGTGGACCTTGAATTTCGATAAGTTCGGTACTCATTTGTCCATCCAGATATTAATTACTCTACCTGGATTGACATTCCACTTGCATCCCTCCTCTAAAACCCCTTTCCTCTTAAGCAAACTAAACCATAACCATGAAGGTCGACTTCCTCTTTTTGCCTCCATGAAGCTGCAATTCGGGAAATATAAGCTTTTAAGAAGCCTTGCAGCTGAAGATGACAGGTTTCTGAGGATTCTCCAATATTGCTTCGCTAGCCTTATTAAAAAGCCTAATTTCTCAGAAGCCAAGTCCGCCATTAGCCTTGCTCTTTGTGATTGTTTGCCATCCCAAATTAGCTGAGATGCTTGAGGTTTTCATACGTTTTAGAAATCTATAACCTGACTTCATTGTAAATTGACCCTTCTTCATATAATGCCAAACTAACTTATCAACACCCTCCCTACTGCCTATCAGTATTTATTTAATAGCAGTTATTTTTGATTCATCAAATAACCCAAAAAGCTTATTTTTGTCCTATTTTTTCTATTGTTGATTGATAAGATCTCTTACCTAATAAATTTGGTTGCCTTGAGGAGCTTGTGAGTGGACCTTCAATTTCGATAAGCCCGATACCCATTTGTCCATCCAGATATTAATTACTCTACCTGGATTGACATTCCACTTGCATCCCTCCTGCAAAACCTCTTTCCCCTAAAGTAAACTAAACCATAACCATGAAGGTTAACTTCCTCTTTTTGCCTCCATGAAGCTACAATTCGGGAAATATGAGTTTTTAAGAAGTCTTGTGGGACAGCTCAAATCGGAGGCCATGACTGACGTTAGAAAATAAGAATTCTTTTGAATCCGGAATCTACAGCAAACTTTGAAAATAAAAATATATACAATAATTAAAATTAAAATAAATATTCCGTAATTAAAATTTCAATTTAATATAATAAAATAATCTCCGTCATATCATGAAATAATCTGATAAAATATTCAGATTAAACATCTAAACTAAAATCTCATATAACAAAAATAATTAAAACTCATTACTGTTACAAATACAACTACTGCAGTTTTCTAGAGTACAATAATAAATTATTAAGTAGGCAATTTACATAATAGGATTGGGGTGGAAGAAATTCGACGGATAGGTCTACTATTCAGGTTTGAAGAAGAAGACTCTCCTTTAAAAACATAAATTGAGGGGAGTCAGACCTCATTGAGTGAATTATTATAATATATATACACATATTTCTAAATGAAAAATGCGAACACTCATAAGTATTTATTAAATATATATACAGGTAGGTACACACAGATGCTGAAAATCATTTTATAATTAATACTGAAAAACATCAGTTCATGAAGGATAAATAGAACCTTAAGTTATTGCAACCTTAAATATCAATAGGAATCACTCTAGCCATATAGGTCCACTTAGTTCTAAGTAAAATTCACTTAGTCCAACTGGATGGTAGACTGGTCCAGAGACACTAAGTCAATTGAGCTCCAACAGTCTGATTGTTAGTGTGATTGACCTCGAGACATTTAGTCAACTGAGCTCCAGCAATCACACCATCAATCACATCTCATATCAATCAAATCAATCAAGTCATAATTTCCATAAAAAGTTAGTAATTCAACCTATTATCTATCGCACCGGTACGTACTCGGTTCTAGTGCTGCCTACTAGAAAGCACGTTTTATCAATATCCTTCATAAAAGAAAATAAAACATATATTCGAGAATAAATAATATATACAATGACATTCAAAATAATCAAATAAACCATATATATACTAGAAATATACCTAAAATAAACTAAATATATTTCAAGTATATATACGTAAAATAAATTCAATTAAATCATGAAATATACTCAAAATCGACCAATAATATACTTAAACATGATTTGATTATAAATCAAAAAGAAAATATGCAATTGTTTTAAAATATACCAATAATATACTAAAAATATACCTAAAATATACTTAAGCATTTGATAAAGCAATTATGCAAAATTTTACATTTAAAACATATAATTCTAAAACATGCAACTTAGAGCAATGTATATATATAATAATAACTCACAGGGATGTGTTTCTCGAGACTTATCCGACTGGCCTAGTTCGCTAAACCTCGGTCTCGGCGCAACTAAACAATAAAAGTGATCACAAATCAGAACAACTCTAACTTAGGCTTTTAGAGACTCAATCTAGAATTCTAAACATAAACAGATACAGAATTAGACCAGATGTCACATTTTACGAGAATTCTACTGAAAATTTGGCAGAACCTCCTCTATAAAACGGATATCTCTCTACTAAAAAGTAGAGTTGATTCTGTAGGAAAAATACACTTCGAGTATAAAAATCCTCACAACCCTCGGTTGGGATCCCGAACTACTAAAATTCTCTAACCGAGGTCCACAATTCACCACAAATTCAAATAACATAATAAAATATATTGAAATCAATAAATACCATACATGCCCTTCAAATATCAAAATATAGCATATTAAGTATTAAAACACCAAAAATAATTATTTTCTTAATAATTACTTAAAAACCCTAATTAATAATATAATATTATTAAAAATCTATTTTCTCGATAATTCCATAAATATTTATAAAAATTCACTTTTTAAATCCAAATTACTTAATTAGTCCAAACATATATTAAAATTTACCAAAAATCCATTTAAAAAAATATATTATATATTATATATTATTTGAAAATAATTTTCAAAAATTAGTATTAATTAGTTAAAATTAGTAAATAATTTATAAAATTAATTTTTATATCTCAATTATTTATAAAAATCAATTAAACATTATATTTAACTAAAATTACCAAATTACCCCTAATATTTAAAAAATACATATAAAATACTAATAATACTAAAAAATTCAATAAAAATTATATAAATACACAAAATTTATTTTCTCAACATATATCTCAATAATATTAACAAAAACATATAATTAACCAATAATTTCTAACAAAACATATATATAACCTATATTTTCAAAATTGACATAAACTAAAAATAATTATAAAAATTACACAAAATTCAAAAAAATTATAAACTAAATTCTAAAATTAATAATAACCACCAATAACACCAAAAATCACAATTTCATAATTTATATAATTAATTTACGAAATTAATAAAATAATAATAAAATATTCAAAAATTCATAAAAATCAAAATAATTCCTAAAAATCACACAAAAATTTAGGGATGTAGCTTGAGCTGGGGGGATCAACTTTTGTAAAGGAATTTTTCATGAATCATTCAAAAATTGCCAAAAAAAATTCAAAACCCTAAAATGGATGAAATTAAAAATAAGCAAAACACCTCACCAAATCACATTTTCAAGCTGAATGGAGCTTGGATTCAACCTCCTCGAAGCTTAAGGAGTTCAATAGCACCAGAAACGCTCGATTTAGTGGCCGGAATCGCCTTAAATGGAGGAGAAGCAAGTTTCGGCTTCTCACGGCTTCTGGAGCTGTTGCCAACGCCAGAGAAGAAGGGAAAGGGCGACGGCAATAAGGGCTGAAGGGGGAGGTGCAGTGACGGTCGGTGACAGGCGGTGAATGTGAAGATCAGGGAAGAAGATGAAAATGGGGAAGAAATTTTAGTTTTTGTATATATGTATATTATATATTTATTATATGTATATATTATTATATAATATAGTTAATAAGTTTATATTATAATAAAATAATGTGTATATATCTACCACACACATATATTTCAATATATATACATATATACACACACATAATAACACACACAATAAAATAATACTAATCCTAATATTTATGTACATATATATATATTAACTCATAAATACAATTAAATAATGTAGTTTATTAATTTAGAAATCTTAAAATATTAATGCTCTAGATTAAATATTATTAAAATAATATTGTCTGAAATAATAAACTTTAATATATATATATTTACATAGAAAATTATAATTAAATGTAAAAATAATGATAATTATTCATAAAATAATCAAATATTGTTTTAAAATTTATTAACACTGCATATCCTGATAATTATTAAAATAATTTAAAAACTAAGTTCATTACACCTTGAAACTAAAGATGATGGGTTTATGAGGATTCTCTAACATTGCTGTACTAACATAGCCTTATTAAAAAGCCTAATTTCTATGAAGCCAAGTCCTCCATTAGCCTTGCTCTTTGTGATTGTTTGCCATCCCACACAATGAATCTTTTTGGCTCTATCCTCTTTTGCCCACCAAAATTTATTTATTTGTTGTTCCACTCTTTTGATTACATTGGTTGGACTCATGAACACTACCGTGAGATAAGAAGGAATTGCCTATATTACAACCTTAATCAGATAACTTCTTCCTGCTTGAGTTAGAAACTTTGCCATCCAGCTTTGAATTTTTTTAGCAATCCCATTCAATTAGTTTGTTGCAAAGTTGAGTTTTTGACTTCCCTCAATCTGAAGGAACCCCGAGATATTTAGAAAAAGCTCAAGATTCTTTAACTTGTAATATACTAGAAATACAATTTCTCATGCGAAGAGATGTGTTATGGCTGAATAGAATTCTCAACTTACTAAGGTTCACCTTTTGACTTGAAGCTTGGTAGTAAACCTCAATGATGTCTTGTAATTTTCTAGCTTCTTACTCTTTAACTTTTTCGAATAGTATTTTGTCATCTGCAAACTAGATATGTATGATGGCTTCACATCGATTATTAATTTTATATCCATTCAACCTTCGCTCAAAAGCTTCTCGAATTAGCATTCTAAAGAGAACATCTGCCACTAATATAAAGATGTACGGTAACATTGGGTTGCCCTGCCTTAACCCCTTATAAGCTTTGAAATATTGTTGCTTTTCTCTATTAAGGAGCACTGCGTACGTCATTGTTGTTATACATTGTATCACCAAATTAATCCATTTATTGTCGAAGCCAAACCAAGAGAGAACCATGGCCACATATCGCCAATTGACCCTGTCATACGCCTTCTCCATATCAAGCTTTAATGCCATGTAGCTATCTTTCCTTCGTCCCTTGCTTTTTAATCCATGAAAAGCTTTATGTGTTATGATGATGTTGTCCTGAATGCTTCAGTTGGGTATAAATGCAGTTTGGTTAGGTGCTATCAAATAATTAAGCCACTTTTTTAGCATATTTACCAGTGTCTTTACAATGATTTTATACGCATAATTACAACAACTTGTTGTTTTGTATTCAGATAATTTTTTTGGTCTTTTGACCTTGGGAGCGCAAGAGCTATATAGGTTTTGTTTAGCTCCGGATTCATTGGACATGATTCAAGAAAACTCTTGACCAAATTTACAATATCTGACTTAATAACATCCCAGTGAGTATGGTAGAACGCACTTAAGAAACCATTCAGTCTTGGGGCCTTGAATTTCCCCATTTAAAAGGCAGTAACTCCCTACTAATTGGAGCTAGCAGCTCCATGTTTATCTATTATGTAACCAACTTAGGGATATTCTTAAGAACACATTGATTGATATAAGTTTGCTCAATCCCATACATTTTTCCAAAGAAACTTTGTACCTTTTTTTAATCAACGCTTCCTTAGAGATCCATTCCTTATTTTCGGGTTTGATTCTAGATAACCTATTTGTGGCTCTTCTTTGCATTGTAGATAGATGAAAAAACCTTGTATTCTTATCACTTTCCTTGAGCCAATTAACTCTTGACTGTTGCAACCAATACAATTCCTCCATCACAAAAGATCAGTTAGCTGTTTTTTTAAACTTAGCCTTTTTTTTTTTGTCTAGTTCTTTAAAGTCCCCTTTGTTCAAGGTATTTATCTTCCTTTTAAGCTCTTCTATTTTCTGTCTCACATTACCAAACTTTACCTTGTTCCACCTCATTAAGGCTTCAGAACATAAGTGTAATTTTTGTGAGATTCGTTGAGATAAACAATTTCCTCCTTCCCAAACTTTTTTGACTATTTCTCGACATTCCTCCTCACTGTCCTATTTAGCCTCATACCTGAACTGCACCTTTTTTCTTTATGGTGGTGCCAAAGTAATCGTGGTAAAATAGGACGATAATCTGATGCACTAATGTTTTCATGAATAATCTGAGCATTTTCAAATATCTCCATCCACTCTAGTGAGGCTATAGCTTTATCCTATCTCGTTTTGATTCTTGATACCTTGCTTTATCAATTATGCTTGGCAAATCTACTGCATTTGAACTCGATCTCTATGAATTTTTTTTTTCTATAAATTCTTTAAGAAGATTTGCTTGTGACCAACTGAAACCTCCTCTTCCCTCCTTATCTTTTGGGTCATCATACATGTTGAAATCACCCATAACCAGCTAAGGCTTGATCTGCTCCATTACCAACCCTTTCACCACTTTCAGCACTTTCCCCTGTCTTGTTTATTTAGAGCACCATATATCCCTGTAAAATGTCATTGTTGCTCGTCGAGTATGATTGCATCTATGAAGTTCTTGGATTTTGTGCAAATCTAAATCCACCATTTGTCCTTCCACTAAAGAGCCAAACCACCTGATTTCCCTTTTGGGTTTACGTATTTGTCGTGATCATATTTACAGACCCTCCTGAGCTCTTCCATTTTACTCTTATCTTGTTTGGTGTCTATAAGAAAAACTAGATCTGGTTTGTATCTTTAAATGATATCTCTCATTTGTATAGCTGTGGGTTTATTGGCTATCCTCTGACAATTCCACGCTAATATACTCATTTGATTATCAAGACTATGATTCAGTTGAAGAAGACAACTAGAACTTACAATCTACTCGCCATTATTAGTGAGAGACACTTTTCACTTAGATGCTACATGATTTTATCCTTCCATGTACTTGCATCAAGTTACTTCATATATATTAGTTAAATTTTGAACTATATGGATAAGTTTCATCTTGCTTTAAAGTACTAGATCAGTAATATGCTAGACAAAATTTTTACAAGCACTAAAAAAACAAGTTAACTAATAATTTTTGAAATCAATCGGTAGAAGTTATTTTTACTTAAATGATATTTTAAGTTTAAATCATAATATATATAATTGTATCAAATTAGTTATTGAAATTTTTTTATTATTCTTTTGATTACACCCTAATTAAACTAAATTGATAAAAATTTAATATATTCCAAATACCTATAGTAAAAAAGAAAAACTACACGCAATATACGTCAAGTAAATATATATTTCACAGACATTTGAACATGAGTATTAATTTGTTATGAGATGAGCGTCTTCCTTTATCTTTCGAAGTATAATAATGACTGAAAATATTATCATTCGCTTCAAGATGTTAAAATTAATATCATATACAATTAATTTAATTTTAGAAGTAAATTTTAGACATACAAATATATTGCTAATTTATTTTGTAGCTTAGTGGTAGAGTATTCGCTTTCAAAATTAAAATTCCAATGAATAAGTTTTAATTAGAAGCTTAAGTAGATGAAAAAAAATGTTGGATCTTTTTGGATTGTGTAACATGTAGAGTTTTGATTTACTTGAAAGTTAAAAAAAAAATAATTAAAGAATTAGATATCACTTTATTTTATTTATTCAAATATCATATTTTAAAAATTTCAAAATACAAAGAATTTAATGATCAAAATATAAGACAGTTTTGCTTAAATTAAATTTATTTTTGTTAATATTCAGTACATGCATTTTTTTAATTTTATAATAAGAGCTCAAACTATAAAGTTAAAATCAATTTTTATTAGCTAGTGAAAGAGTAGTTAAATGATAATTTTTTTCCTATAATATTCTGAGATGCAAGATTCATTTCATGTCATCATCAATTTAAAGGAGATGATTGTCTCTTATTATATCATCCATCAAAATTTAAGTCATATGACCTCCTTATTAATAAAAAAAAATCAATTTTTATCATTTTGAAATTTATGATTAGTTTTGGAAACATTGAACTGAGCTGAGCTATAACTAGCTTGTGCTTGATTCATTTATAATTGAGTCGAGTTCGAGTCGAATTTGCTATCCCACTTAATGTTCACAAGCTGTTCATGAGTTTAAATGAGTCTATAAAAATTTTAAAAAAATGTAAACTATAAATTAAAATTATACATTAAAAATTAAAAAATTATTTATTAACTAAATTACAATTTATTTAATAAAAATTATGATTTTAGTCTAATAATATATTTTTAAAATATTTTTTACGATACAAATTTATATTTATTATATATATGAAATTAAATTACTAAATATTAAAATTACAAGCTAATTTATGAGTTTATATGCAAGATTTTTAAACCGAGTTTTGTATAGTTTGAATTTAACTCATTTATTAAACGAGTTTTAATATATAAACTCGAATGAGTTTTTACCGAATCGAACACCAGCTCGGCTCGTTTACACCTTTGTTTTGGAGGGTTATGCCTCAAAATTCACCATTTCAAAGAAACATGTATGCATATTCAGCCTATGTTGGAAATGCTCTAGCCGATGAAAAATTACTATAAAATGAAGTAGTTACCATCATTATTATTAAACAACACTGGGTTATTGGCCTGCTGTTACCATACACTCTGTATATTATTGAGAAATTGGATTTCACAAACTCAATAAGACGAATCATTCTTTGCAAAAAGTATGAAACAAAATATATTATGATGCGACTATAGACCATTTTGATTTCATTTTTGTCATCTTAGAATTTATGAGCTCTGTTATATTAAATTTTAATACCCTATTAAATAATAATTACTACTATTAATTTTTAATGATATAATATAATATAAAATTTAATAAAAAATATTTCTTAAATAATTTACTATCAAACTAACAATAAAAAATTTGTTAACTAAATTACACTATTTAAATAATCATATATTCTTATTCTTTATAAAATAAAAAATATTAATTTAATTTATTATAGGATCATAATAATCAGTTGGATGTCAAATCACTTAAAAATATTTTATTACTAATTTATATTATATTTTTTTTACATATAAACACCTAATATTCGGTATTTCGTGGAAAAGTAACTGCGTATCTAAAGTTCGAATCTGAGACTTTTAGTTAAACTGAAAGAATTCCAAATCAACTTATTCACACCCTTTTAAATACTAATTTATATTATATTAGTATTACATTACAAAACTACTAATGAAAACTGATGACTATTACTAAAATACTAAAATAAAATTTGACAAAAAACATAAATTCTAAAATAACACAAAACAAAAGATACAATATAAAAAATTTAAAGAACTCGTAATATCAGCTTACTCATTTATTCTTTTTCCTTGTTTCTTTATTAGAATTTATAGTTTTACTACAATAAACAATAAATTATATTCAGAAGTAAAAGAAACAAGCCAATGAATATTAGCAACCAATTAGGTTCAGTGTGGTGCTAGCCTTCTCCTCCTAATGTAATAGAAGAGAGAGAGAGAAAGAGAGAGAGAGAGAGAAACTCCTAGTTCAAGCTTTAGAAGAGAAAACCTTCAAAACTGGATACAATACGTCAACATCAAATCAAACACAAAGATTAAAAACAAAGCATGGAGTGTGCCATGATAGAATGATTCCTTTGTAATTGTTTTCTGTTTAGGCGTTTTTGCCTACCAAAAGAAAAAAAAAAAAAACCAAAACCAGGACACACATGAAGTGCATATAAAAGAAGTACCGGTACACAACAAACAAAATAGACACCTACATTGAAACTAACCCTTAAAATGAACTTTAAATATCGGTGAAAAAAAAAAATCATACCATCTATCTTCAACTTATAAATTTTTAATTGTATTCTATCTTAAAATTTTATTTCATCTACAATCATCCTGCAAATTATTTTAAATAATTTTTACATATTTTAAATGATAAATACTTAATATAAGCATACTAAGTGTAAAATACTTAACATTGTCTTTAATTTTTTTAAATGTTCTAACTCTTTTATACTCCTTTCATTAAAAAAAGAAGCCTGTTAATCTGGCCATTTTATATATTAGAATTAGAATTATTGAAAGAAAATAAAAGAACAAAACAAAACTATACTCATCACCAAGCTCAAAAACCCCAAGCTACAATTCCTGCATCTCAACTATATGGTTAGGTATATATAAAAAAAGTAGTACATAAAATTTGGTAGTATTAGATGTAAAAGTTGGGCTGATTTATGATTTATATAGAGAGATGTAATTAAGATTTTAGAGAAGAAATTAATGTAGTTCAAAAAGTACTACTATTATAGCTAGTACAAGATAGCTTTAAGTTTTAAGTAAGAGATTATGTATAATTGTAGCTTTAAAGAACATGAACACTAAAAATTATAATTGCAAAGTTTTCGTGACAGATTTATATGAAACAAATTTATTGTTTTCAGAATTGTCCTTGCCTTCATGTGGAGAGAGTGGTGTTTGGAACAATTAAAAAAAAAAAAAAAAACTATAGAAGAAAAAAGAGAAAAGAGGAGGTAACTAAAATGGAAGCAGCTCATGAAAAATGTAGCAAGTCTGGCTGAGATGCATGAATTCATGAAGCTGATGGTAACTAAATGAAGGTGAAGGTACACACTGCATATCAGAAACTGGCCATTTCCAGTAACTGCTAAACATGGCAAGTTGTAGAACAGTATTACACCTCAATGTTGAAGTATCCTGATGAACAATTTCCCAGGACAATGCTCTTTTATTATTATTATTTTTTCAAAAACAGCCTCTTAATTATTACACAAATTGTGTGAATGCAATTAATGCTTAGTTTTCATATCTAAAGTGTTATTAATGTGTTGATCAGTCCTAGTCTAACTAATCATCTATAGTTACCAAAGTTAGCTGTGATATTAATGGTAAAAGATGTCAAAGCTATTAGCTATACGTGCTACATGTTATTTAAATACTGTTTGGAATTTAAACCTAAAACAACCAAACTTTTAGATACCTACCACATAAAGGGAGGAAAACTACACTACATACCAATTCGAATTTTAAGATGAGGCAAAGAGTAAACCATATAATCCTCAGTGACTTGCAAGGCTAATTTCTTTTTCTGTTTTGTTTTTATTTGATGTTCTACGTGTTCAGGGCCATAAGAATTAAATTCTAGCCGATGGACCTATAAAAGGGACAAAATGATTTCAATATCTATCTTATTCATATATAAAACTCGAATTCAATAGTTTACTTAGGAGGACGTTTGGTTCATACTCTAAAATTGAAATCGGAATGAAAATGAAATAAGAAAAAATGGAAATTTATAAAAAATATTTAGTTTTATTAGGAAATAAATAATGATAATTAGAATCAAATATCTTTTAATAACTAAAATTTCTTTGTGAATTTTTTTAATTATTTTTTACATATAAAAAGTAATATTATAATTATTTTTATATATTAAAAATTAATATTAAAAATTATTTATTTATAAAAATATTATTATAACTTTTTAAAAAAATATAAAAATTATTTAATTTTGATAAATATTTTTTATTCAAACATTTAATGCATATTTTTTTTATTAATTTATATGTTTCATTTATATATTTTAAAAATAAATGTTAATATTTAAATATTTGAGTAATTTATAATTAATTTGATTTGATTCCTAAAGAAATAAAAAATAAAGAGGAGAATGATGATTTTCATTGATGGAGGAATCATATTTTCATTTTCACATTAATTTTAGTCAACTAAATATAAAGAATCGGAATTGTTCATTCAGATTTCGATTCTTTTTTACTAAACAAACGTGCACGCATATGCAATAGACACACTTGTCTAAAACTAGCTTCTAAAATATATATTTCCAAATTAAACATGAAAATTTCTAAATACTGTGACTTTTTTCATTCTCTATACCTTACCGTGTGGTTTTAGCTAATGCAACTCTAGTTAGTATTGCACACAGCAAGAGAAAACCAATGTAACAGTGAATTGATAAGTTTCTGGTGTTCATGGTTTGATAAAAAGAGAAGAACAACATAGTAATGGGGGTCCCCATATCAAAACACTCTCACACGACACACACATATATGTACCGCAAAAATAAAATGAACTATAAATACTTAATTCTAAACTATATTTCACCTTACATCTTGTCTTCTAACCTCTCACACACACACATATATATATATACCACAAAAATAAAATGAACTATAAATTCTTATTTCTAAACTATATTTACCTTACACCTTGTCTTCTAACCTCTCTCTCTCTCTCACACACACATATATATATATATCATTTTGTCAAGGACCACAGATTCTGCATCTTTTCATTGGATGCAACTTTCAGTATCTTCTTTTGACTATCTAAAGCTGCAATTCCTTCCAATATATTATCTTGTTGGATCTTGTGTCAAGTTAGCAGTGTTATAATATATATGTATCAAAAAAAAAAAAAATCTCTTCCCCTCCCTTTTCTTCATTTTCTTTTCTTAATATGCTCAGCTTGAAACAGACTTAAAGAAAAGGGTATCTCTTGTATTGGTGTTTTTATCTTTTGTAGGGTTTTAATTCTTGAATTTAAGAAGAGCTATTCACAGAGAGGCAGAGGGAGCTATCGTATTCAATTTGTTAAGTGTGACTAATATGAAGCAAAACATTGACTTCTGAATGACACTTACATGCATGCACCAATATATACATGTACTAATACAAATTTCAGATAATTTTTTTAATTTCATTTCATCAATATGATCATAAGCACAGCACTTAACAATTGAAACCCACATATATTGATGATAATTCATCAATATTACCATCAAATTTCAGATAATTAACAATTTTTATACATGTACTAACACTAATACACATTTCAAACAATTGAAACTATGTTAAAGAGAAGTAACAATCACACACACATATATATAAATAGGTGTCTATGACTGTACAAAAAAGACATCAGTTTTGGTATCATTCAACTCATCAAACTGTGAATTATGAAGACAGTTCAAAATGCTTTCACAAACTATATTCATCATACAGCATAAAAACAACCCAAAAAAAAAATAAAAAAGAATGAAAACTCTCCTAGAAATTGATAATGACCAGACACCCGTTACACCCCCAAAAACAAAAAAGAAATTAAGAAAACCAAATATAAAATGATCATAACTCCTGTGAAAACATTAACATTAAAGGTTTGTTTTTGTTTTTGTTCTTGTTTTTTTTTTCCCCCAGAAAACACTTGTAACACTCAGGGAAAGTAGAATGCATTTCCATAATTTGAAATTAAATAAATAGTACCTCTTCCCTTTTCATCTTGGACAACAAGTTGAAGCTTTTTCTTTTTTTTTTCCTGTTTCTCCTGAGAAGAATGGATTTGGCTTCATGGTCATGTAATCCTTGTATCGCCATTGATGATTTCATTCACAAGGGATATACTACTGATCTTTATTATCAGGCTGACTTCCACCGTCGAGGGAATGGAAAAGCCTTGGTGTTAAGCTGAAATTGAAAGGTCTTGCTGATTGATTTACTGAGTATGAATTTGATGGGTTTTGAGTGCTCGATGCTAACATCTGAAATTGGTTCACTTGTCTTGGATCAATTTCTGCTGAAGCTGCATTAAGATGTGAAGGGAAATAAGTCTGTGGAGCTGCTCCAGGTGGGCATATTAGAATCTGTGAACCAGATGATAGAGACAAGGGAGATGGAAATGGGCCAGCATTTAGGTTGTGTAGATCATCTGTTTGGTTTGTAAATCCATGGCTTCCCATATGAGCAAAGGGAAAACTGGGATGCTCTAATTGAAAGAAGGAAGCATATGGCATCGGATTGTTTATCAAACCAGCAGCCGATGAGGAAGAATGAGTAGCTCTAAGATTAAGACTAGCACTGCTTGATGGAGCTTGAGCACTACTATTGCCTTCTTCATTGCTTTCTTTTTTATTTTCTTCATTTCTTTTTGTCCAATTTTCTTTCTCATCGACAGAAGCTCTTGCAACTTCTTTTGACTTAGCCCTCAACAATGCATCACTGCTCCAAAAACTTGCTCTACTCAATCCACCTTGTTCTTCCCAGTTGATCCTACTATTCATCTTCAACGCTTCTTTATTAGATTGTGAATCACTAACTTCATGAGAAGAACTCAAACTTGCTTGGTGATTAAAGCCAAAAGTCATTGGTGTCACTGGAAGTGGTGGGAGTTCATCAATTTCATGTTTCGCTGCGTTAAGCAACCAATCTATAACCTTGCTAGGTTGATTAAGTCCAAGCCTATCTTGAAGATCATACAACTGGATTGCTGTAGGAACTGAAAGCCTAACTCTCCTGTCTCTTAATCCCCTTATTGTGCAAACTTTGCTATGCCTGTCCTTTCCTCCAAAAGCTCGAGAAACACGAACTATCCTTGGATCTTTCAGTCTGAACCATGACGTTGAGCTAGATGAAGAAGCATTGGTATTAATCTTGCCATGATGATCACTTGTATTTCCTTCCTTTTTTGTTGGAGAATCCTCTTCTTTTGATATGTTAATCATCTTAGGTCTCTCATCATTGGTGCATAAGTAGCTCAACCAGTAGAATTATATCCTTCCAGCAGTGGGTCAGGTGACACATACTCGCTATATTTGTTCAATACGCCTTGATGCACAAAGTCTGCTTCAGATTAATTCATCAAAAGAAGAGATTAAAGAGAGAGCAACTAGATAAAACATAATATTAACACTAGATCTGTCCAGACCCCAATATCTTCATATTGAAGAAGAAGAATCCAAAATGGGGAAGATCTGTTCTACAAGTCAAACAGAAAGAAAATTCAAGAAGAGCATACATATTGATGAAACATAGTCAACATCTAGTATATATTTTATGGGGATTTAAGGGGAATCCATTGATAGCCCTTAAAAACCCTTTTGATGATGATTCTGGATCAAACATATCTTGAAGGGGAAGTTCAAAACAATAAAATACATAGTCCTAATAGACATGCTTATGAGTCAAAATTGTCCAAAGAACAAAGTTGAAGATGAGCAGTCACATGCTACTATGCAGATATATATAGTACACCGATATAGCCAAAGGAAAAGTATGACGGATTCGTGATAGGTTCATGCATATAATAATAAGATTGGGGTTGAAATTGGACTTACACTGTGTATAGAAAGGTATAGCTCTTGTTGGTACTTTCTGAGACTTAGCACTGAATTCAATCAAGCTGCATATGGGCTAAGTTTGTTCTTTAATTGCAGAGAATAATAAACTTATTGGTGAAGCTCAAGCATTTTCAACAAGGAAGTGATGCTGCAATTCAACCGACCATGCTCCACAGGGAAGACGTAAAGGAAAAGCAATGGCATTTATTGTGCCACGTGGCGCGACTCGCCATCGGTCAAATAAATGTGCGAGTCAATATCTTATCATTTTCCTTTATCACGCATGTTGAGCAATCATTGTCTCAATGAATATTGGTTAGTACTAAGTTTTTCCTTAAGCTTAAGATGATGAATATATACCATATATATGGTGTGTCAATTGAGGGATTATACTACAATTTTGTAGCTACTTAATGCTATTTTTGCTTCAATTTCAACACAAACAAGTGCATATTGATCATATATATTGGGGGACCATTTATTGTGCACATTTCCGAAAAAGCGGGGAGTCATGCTTTATCGACAACTACAAAAAGGTTTTGTGCCTGAATCCCTTGTCAAATGGTCGAACAATGCATGCTTTGAGCAAAATTTGAAAGAGTTAACCTTAACTCTAGCATGAGATGTGCAAAATCATCACCTAATGAGAACATCACCATTTATTTTGGAGGATGAAATGCATATATATCAACCACTTTCGGCTTATTATTGATGCTGAAACTGTCACCAAAACTGTAAAATTATAATTTTAAATTGCAGTCAGTTTAATTATATATTGATATCAAAGCTGTCACGAAAATTGTGGAATTACAATTTTGAACTGCGCTTAAAATTTAATTCACCGAAAGAAAAAATGAAAAAAATTATATTTATTATATCACCTAATAATATCACGACGTATTAAGCCTTACCAGAAGAATATAAAAGTTGTGGTGTAGATATACTGTAGGAACAGTGTCATCTTGATTTATGTATGATAACTACTCAAGAGACTATACCTTGTAGATGAGGGACCATTCTAATGTACGCAAAAAATAACATCCACCAAGAAGTTGGACCACTAAACTTTTCTGTGCAGAGAGATATGCATGGAGCAAGTTGAGGAATTGATACCTAACAGCTGACACGGCTAATTAGAAATGACACAAAATGGAATTTAATCTCACTATTTCTCAAACTTTAATGGGTTGGAGTCATTAAAGATAGTGGCAGCTAGCCGGAAACAGAAACGTATGCAATTTTCTTTCTTTCAAAAGCTAATATCAAAGGACTTGCTTTCACCTCGTTCAATGATAAGGAAATCAGTGATTTGAGAGGCTTGGCGGTGGATTGAAACCCTACAAATGGCTGCAGAATAAGTTGACTATGAGAGCTTCTCTTAAAAAATGAGAGTGATTAGTTGCGGCTGTGCCTGTGACCTGTGTCCTGAAGAAATCTTCTCCAGCATCTTTTATTTGCCTTGTAGTGTATTTTCTTGTTGAAGATTGCTGATTCTTTCTGCAAAAAAAAAAAAAAAAAAAAAAAAAGGGCAAATGTTGAGAGGCAAGAAAATCATGATATGTGAAAGTGTTTTCAGAGAAAAGAAGAAGAAGATGAAGAAATTTGTAGGAATTAGGGCAAGATTTTTGCTTGATAGCAACTAAGATAATTATTTTGTCAAATTTACAGGATTAAAATGGTTCTAAAATTTTGTAAATTTGTAATATCATTAGATTCTGGAGAATTTTACTTATTGTTTGTTTGTTTTTTTCTGCATTTCCTTGGAGAAAATTAAGAAGAATAATGGGTGTAGAGAAACCCTAAAATATTTCTCTGAAAAGCAAGAAAAAGCCATGTTAATGGACACATGGTAAAAGGGTGATTTAGTAGTTGAACTTCCATTTCATACATCAGTCTAACAGTTTCAGATCCCTCTACACATGGAAGCAAGCAAAAAAGATCTGAAACCCAGAACCATAGTTAACTCCAAAATCCATTAATTAAATAACCAAAAAGTAACACAGGTTTATTAATAAAGTTGGCACTGGTAAAACAGTGTAAAAATTCTCCTTAGGTTAAATTTAACTATATGCTTTGATTTTTTTTTTTTTTGGTACAAAGATTAAATAGCAAATATAAAAGGTAGAGAATGCACATTTTTTTTTGTTTCTTGATGCAATGACCTCCAATATCTAGTTACAAGAATTTTGACTAATTCAAATTGTGTTGGATGAATCCACTGAAAAAGTAAAACTCTTCTAATATCTATTTTCTTCTATATACAAAACCCAAATTCAAAGATTTAAAAGGAATTCAGATTTTTTGTCATTTAGACCAGCCGATGCATTAGTAAGAAGGCATTTTTTTTTTTTCAGCTTAATTTTTTTTGGAGGGGATTCCTTTAACGAACTTAGCCATGAGAGAAAAGGGAGGCAGAGGTTCAAGACTGGTGCTTGTTTACAGAAGGGAAGAAAGAGACGGATGAGAACACTTTTAAAGGGTTTTGATATCTTTGTGTGATCAGTGCATAAACAGGCAGTGGTGGTGGGCATCTCAAGAAGAACAGTAGGAAAAAAGGTTTCTAATACAGTTCTGATGTACTGATCATCCAAAGCCAGCCATCATTATTTCCAAATTAATGGTCCCCAAGATTTCAGACACTCACCATAGTTTTTTTTTTTTTAAAGAAGTTGTTGAAGCCCACTCTTGACTCTACACTACTCAATCTTTACATTTCTGAATCAATACGTGTCTATACAATGCAAACCTATAATATAGATACTCAACTATGGTTTAAACTAGTTTGACGGCCTGTACATTAATTTTTATCTACATAACAATCGAATTTTAAAAGATTTTATTGCAACTAAAATGTTAAGATTGACTAATAAAAAATTAAACTATAATTCAATTATGAGTTTAAATTAGAAATAAAGTGTAATATTTTGTTTAATCATTTTGTACAATAGATTGTCGCTTTCAGGAAGAAGGTCCATGTCTTTAGATCAAGAAAAAAATTGAAATTTCATTAGTTTTTTTCCTTTTTATTGTAAAATTATGTAAAAAATAAAAATTTTTGTGTTTTAATAAGGTTGGTTATGATTTTTTAATTTATTCAATTTTAATTCATTCTATGATTGCCCTTCTATATATTATGGTAACTCACTGTGCTACTCTTTTCGTATTTTTATGTTAAATAGAAAAGAAAATTATACTTTTAGTTGAATAAAAGAGGGATTTTAATTATAATAAAAAAATATAATTTTTTATAGAAAAAAAGAGTGATTTTTTGGAAGTAAGAAAATTAAAGTATTTTACACAGAATACAACACATGTATATGTTAAAATAATAAATTTTGTAAATTTTTAAAGAAAGATTAGGAAAGGTTTTAAAAAACTTTAAAAAAAAAATATTATAAATTTTAATAATTTAACACATAAACATTTAAAAATAAATGCTGAATTATAAAAGAGTAACATATGTCAAATTTTAAATATAATAACTTGAGAGTTCAAAATTTAATATATACTAATTGTGAATCCGCATTTTTTGTGGGTTGTAGATGATATACATATTTTAAAATAAATAAATAAATAATTTTAATAAATTAAAACTATAATTTAATTAAATATAAAAATGAGAAATTAAAAAGTTATTTCAATAATTTTATTTTATTATTTTTATTAAAAGAGCATATATTTTTAATATGTATAGTAATAATAATAAATAAATAAAATAGAAAATAGTTGAAAATGAAAACATAATTTTTTATGAAAAAAAAGAGTAAGGTTTCATATGTAATTGAATTAAAGTGTTTTACAATAAATAAAATATGTGTATTCTAAACTTTTTTATATTTTTTACAAAAAATATTGTGAATTATAATAATATAGCACATAAACTTTTAGTTGTAAATACTGAATTATAAAGAAGAATATTTGTCCAATTTTAAACTTAATGACTTTTAAATTTATTAATAACAAACTATTTGAAAATTAACTTTAAAATGTAAATCTTAATAATATAATTTTTCTAAAAAATTACATATATAAATATTTATTTCATTATGAATTATGAAAAATCAATTATATGCATTTAGTTTTCAAATAAGCTAGTTGTTATTAATTATTTTTAATAATGGTAATAGTATAGAAGCAAAATAAATTTAAATCAACTATTAGATGATAGGAAGAGTTCCAAAAGTAGATCTAATCAAATCTGTAATATAAACAACTATCAACTGTTATTTTGAATATTTCGCCACTTAAAATTTAGTTGATTGAATAAAAATCTCTATTAGTAATCTAAATCAGCTCAAACAAACATCCTTTAATTTATGTATAATGTTTTATTTTTACTTATGCTATTTAACAAAATATCCCATTTCATACCACAATTATATATAACTAATTGTTTATTATTATTGGAGTTATTGCATACTTCTTTAATAAACTTTAGTCATTTTCGCTAATTTATTTTATTTTTAAAATTGTGATAAATTGGTATATAAACTTTTTAATTTGTTGTATATTAATGATTAAAATATCATATGCCTATACTGACATAACATATTGATATGTATGTGTAAATTTATTTGTTGATGTGAAAATTAGAAAAAGAAATTAATAATTTTTGTATCCTTAACTTTCATATATATTTTTTTACAAATATATCATTAATTTCAACAAATAATGCACATGCCCGTCATGTTAACATATCATTTCAGTATAGACACATATTATTTTAATCGTTAATAGATTTATAATAAATTGAAAAGCTTAATATCAATTCACCATAATTTTAAAAATATAATAGGTTGACAAAAATAACTAAAGTTCATGATATAATATTTTTTCTAAAATGATTGAAGCGACTAATTTCTTGTCACAAGAAGAAAAGTAAAGAGAATGATTTATACTTTTTATTGCTTAAATTATTTTCAATATCAGATATATTAATTTCTTTATAAAGAAAGGAAAATAAGATAAAATATATACATTAAAAAAAAGATTGTATACATTTTCTTAACGGTTAAAATTGAAATAAATTTTATCAATAATAGTTATAATTAATTGATAAAAATTATTATCGTTTAAAAATATTTTAAATTTAAAATATAAAATATATCATTATATTAAATAGTTATTTAGAAATTTTTATTGTATTTATAGTTGTATTTCAATTTAATCAAGAGACTCTCATGCGAATAGATTTCACCGAAAGATTGAAACAAACCTTAAAAAGGACGGCACCATATATATTGCCAAAACCTTCACTTTAGCACTAGCAGTAGTTCCCATTAAAATAATATAGACAACAGTTTTTCCACCTGGCCACTGACTGATTTATTATTGGATATGATCGATCATGGTCACGCCTATACGTATGAGACCAAGATGGATTTGGAAATTAACACACAAAAAAATTTCCAAAAAAAAAAATTCAACACACAAAAAACACATCTGTCTCTTCAGTCAAATCAATCCTTGGACGTACAATATATTTTTAATACAGTGGATAATCTAATTAAACGGTGGATTATAATTAATGATATTTTTGTTGGTAAAACTAAACAAATTTCTGAAATTTTTATAAAATATTTGAGGTGTGCAAGATTGCACTTACCTGAAAAATATTCATCGTTCGTTAAAGATAATTTTTCGATGCAAAGGTTATTGATTTTTCAATTGTTTTCACTAATAATCAATTCAATTTTAGAAGAAAGAAAATTATTTTTTTATGATGTATTTTTAAAAAAAATAAAAAATAAATATCAATAGACATAAACTAACAATTAAAAAAAATAAGCTTCTAAAAAATATCAAGTTATGAAATCGGTGTTCTACTTTATATATATATATATATATAGTTAAATGCTAAAACTTCTTTCATAACATTAAAAGGTTATAATTTAATTTCTGATTATCAAAATAATAAAAAAATTTCGACTAAATTAAAATAAAAGTTAGTACTGTGCATCTTTGTTGAATTAACAGAAAATTTTATAAATTGACTGAAACCTTGGTGATGTAACAGAAAATCTTGATGGACTAATAAAGAATTATGGTGCACTGTTAGCAAAATATTTTTTCTAGATTAATGGTAAAAAGAAAAAAGAAATTTGTTAAATGAATCAAAACATATTTGATTTAACTGAGACCTCTAAAATATGGGGTTTGTGTGGAATTCCAACATCACCTGTCCTTACCAAAATATAATGGTTATTGGAAAAAAAAAAAAAAAAACTCCTAAAGATATGCAAGAGTCTTCAGTCATATACTGTCTCTTCTGCATGGTCATAAATGCAAAACAAACCCATTTGAGAGCTTCATTTGCCGCAGTTATTGACTATCACTATCAATAAAAAACTTTTTTTTTTATAAGCATAAATTTTATAAATAATGTGACGAGAAAACCACTTGAGAGAAAAACTTAAGTGATGAAAAAATTCCTCCCTAATCTAAGCAAATAAAAGCAAGAAAAATAGCAACTTCCACACTGTCAAACAAAATAAACAAAAACAATAGACTTCTACAAGCTTACAATGTGAAGATAACTGTTGTCCTTGATGTCAACGGCCCACGAGAGAGCAAGATAAAATGTAGTCAGCCAATTGCAAAAGATTCATGGTTGAAAAACTAAAGAAAGATGAGTAAGCATGACACCAAGCAGAAACTCAAAAGAAAACCAACTTCTTAATTCCGAGGAAAGAGACTTTTGTCGTTCATAAATCACCTCATTCCGATGAAGCCATAAAGTCCAGACGATAGGATAAAAGAAAGAAATCCAAAAGAGAGTTTGAACATGATCATAAGCATAACTCTTCCATGGCTAAAATAGGAGGATAAAATTAGATGGAACCACCATCTTAATATCCCACCAACTGTAGAAAAAAGACCACACCACCCAGTTGAAACGACAATGCAACAAAAGATTATCTATAGATTTGCCAAACCGATCACAAAAAACACAAGAATTACTATTACAAGCCCAATGATCATACCAAAAAAGAATGCTATCACACCTCAAAAGAAAGGCAATTCAACAACACAACATTAAAAAAATCATGAACAAGAATCACCTGAGAGATATCTTTCTAAACCAATGAATAATGATGAGAAGTAGGAACAAAAATATTATCAATTTTGCTTACCACATACTTCTGTCGAATTATCCTTATCCAAAGAGCATCAAATTCACCATGTAACTATCAAAGCCATTTTGCTAACAAAGTTCTATTCTAAAGCTCTAAATCCATGATTCCTAAACCTCTAAACTCCTTAGGACGTGCCATTAAGCTTTACTTCACTCTGAATCTTTTTAGAATGGGGTTTGATGTGGACCAAATTGCATTGGAATTCATGAATGGGCTTGACAAAAGTAGAGTGTACACCTGAACTTCTAATGGCTCTAACTATTTTGTTTGGAGGAACTGTAAAGCCTATAATATATCAAAACGAATGTGGTTCAGAGCTCTATAAAAAATATTATATGCGATGGCTGTAACATTCAAGCTTCAGGCCCAAATTCCATTGTTTAAGGCTTCATATTTTAGTTTAAACTTTTATATTATTTTTGGGGATTTTTTTGTCTTTTTTGTGCATTGTTTTAGCTAGGGTTTTTCCCTAAATATTATTTATTTGTCTCTTGGAATTGTTTTGAGATAGTTTTGTGAAATTGATTAATTGAAATTATTATTTTTCCCTAAATTTGGTATTCTTTGTGAATCAACGAATTCTTGGATGACTATTTCCTGATATTTGTGTGTAAATCAATAAATTATAAAAGGTTGCTACACGGCCAATTGTGCGCGATTTAATAGCTTGCAACATTTGTCTCTTTTATCCTAGGCTTCCACTATGTCAGGGTTACTTCAAACAATTTTTTTTTATTTGTTTGTTATGATGTTTGGAAACGTTTTCTAATAGATGTTTTCATTGTTGTATAAAAAACTTAAGAAAATTTTTTGGAAATATTTCGGGACTATTTTTGTAAATATAAAAAATTAGGAAACACATTTCCTACATAAAAATACATTTCTAACTTAAAAAATATATTTATTTAGTATTTTTCTAAATACGAAAAGAGACAAATTAAAATATAGTTTTATATTTTTTTTGACTAAACAAAATAATTTCTATAATTATACTAGAATAAATAAAATTTTTCAATATATATATATATATATATAAAATTCATATTTATATATATTTTTAATATTTATTACTATATTCATATATTTTTAATATTTTTATGTTTTTTCCATATTTTTATTTTCTATATTTTTAAAAAATATCATTATGTCACATTCGTTCTCACATTTCTCCTTTTTTAGTTTCTATTTCTGTGTAACATAGTTTATTTGTTCTAAATTATCAATGTTTAAAATTTATTAAAATTTTTTCGATTCCAACTTTTTTTTTTAAAGTTAACTTATGAATTCTTAACATTAAAACATACGGACATTTACATTTAAAGATAAAATATGTCTCTGAAAAGACAAGCATCGTAATCTCCCAACCTAATGCCAGCTCTGTAAAAATTAATTCTTTCAACAGCCTTTGCACCTAAGTAGTCCTCACTGGTTAATAAATTTAGTGCATGCCTTGCCAAGTAAGAACCATATGAAACATGCACATGGGGCTTGCAACAAATATGTAGCAACATGAATTCAAACATTTCTGATGTTTTCACTATTTTCAACTGAGTATGAATCAGCATCTGCTCCTTTTCTGTTCAAGCATTCAAAGTCCATATATAATGCTTATATAATTAAGGAACAGCTTTAAATAAAGAAATGCATCATATTTGAAACATTATAACTTGAATTTATAAATAACTATATTGTTATCGATAATATTTAACTGTGATTAATGAGAGATAAATTAAGTGTAAAATATTTGATCAATAAAATAAAAGATATATTTTTATCATCTAAGTCCACCACTAGCACTAGCGTAGAAAAGAATATCTCATGATTACTGCAAGAAAAATAAAACAGTTTGTTTCATGATAATAAAAAAAATTGAAAAAATATACATGTATATCATATTGTAGCTAAAGAAGGAAATTTTTTTGTCTTTGTGCAGAATATTACATATAACCAATGGATGAATGTGTACACATTCTTAATATATATATATATATATAACCGATGAATTAATTTGTGAAGTATATTGAAAAAAGAAAAAAGAAAATGGAAAAGAAAGAGATAATGCCACAACCTCACAAGGGACAATAAATTAATTTGGGCATATGCGCAGGGAAAAAAGACGAAGAGAAAAACAGAAAGTCTTATCGATGTTTATTTTGTCTATTAATTTCATGACAGAGTGATGTGCAGTTTACTTTCTCTGCCATTTTTGCATAATTCATCTTTGCTCTGTGCTCAAGGCTCACTCTTTCTCTTTTTCTTTTTTTTTCCCTAGGGTTTCCTTTTCCTTTTTCATGGGCTAACATTTGACATAACTTCATGACAGAGTAAGCAGCAATGCCAAGATTCAAAAGAAATAAAACGATGGAAAAAAGGGGCACTTAAAAAGAGAGACATAAAGTCATAGAACTGAACTTGATATTTCGCTCACTCCTACATGTGTGTGTATATATATATATCAAACCTACATTTATATATGTAAAAAGTAAGTAGGAGACAATTTTAGCCGGAATGCACTTATTTCTTAGAGATAATAAAATTATTTTAAAGCTGGTTGAACAGTTCAAAGCATTTTTCTTGACCATTATAGACCTTAAATCTTTAGAAGATGTCATGGGAATTTAATTATGAACAAATTGCATTTCTGTTAGGTTAGACATAATTAATATTTCAAAATCGATTGTTTCAAAATTGAATATTCATTTTCCTAAATTTTTATATATCAACAATTGAGGATATTAGTTAGTTTTTTAATAAAAAAATGACCGTTATACCGTCATGCTCTTATTTTAATGTGTGTCTCCTCTAACTCTTATTACATCTCTAACATTTACCTTGCTCAATTTTTCAATCAAAATCCCTAACAAAAAATGACATTAATTATAACCACATTACCCATTGTTATTGTCATCGCATTAACCCACATAATCCCTAAATTAATTCTAATCACATTGCCCATTTTTATTCCTCAATATTCACCCATGTGTTAGGAATTTTATGTTAGAAATTTTGTGTTAGGAATTTTGATTGAAAATTGGGGAAAAGTAAATGATGAGATGTAATGGATTAGAGATGACACATATTAAAATAAGGGTATAACAGTCTTTTTTTTTGCAAAAAAGCTAATAGATGTCACTAATTTTTGGTATATAAAATTTTAGGGAGGTGAATATTCGATTTTCAAATAAAAAATTTCAAAATGTTAATTATATCTAACCTTAAGGAGATAAATATAATTTGCTCTTTAATTATTAGGCCAAACATCACTAGCAACAATTTAAAGGATTACATATTTTCTGAAATATTACATTATGCAGTAACAATTATAATATATATTTTAATATTTTATATTTGATTAATAAAAAAAAGATATATATTTATATATTATAAATTTAATATTAAGATACAATACATATGAGATATATAAAATTTCCTTTTTAAAAAATATATTAATGGAATCGTACATAAAATTAACATGAAGATCACCTTATCCTTAGAAAAAGAAAAGGAAAAAAAGAAAAAAAAGAACAACATCCATAACCAATAGATAAGATTTTCACATGGGAATTGATCTATCCATCTAAGGCCCTTCTCTCTTATCTTTTCTTTGTTTGCTCCTGCCATTATTGGGAGAAGGTGAGATGTAAGATTTGTTTTTTTGCTGTATGACACTTGTTAGGATTTTTATAAGGGTCACGATTGTCATTTATATATTTATAATTGATTTATACTTATATTCAAAATTTACAATTTAATTTTAATTAATTCAATTTGATATTTATAAAAGTAATAAACGAGAATAATTTTCTGTTAACTAAACTAACAATTTCTTACCAATATCGGTAAATATGTATATATTTTTTTACTCGCAGATGAATGTTCACATTTATTTCTATTGGAACTAATTGATAGAATCTGTAAAATTTTAGGAGTGTACTTAAAAGGAATAAATTCCTTGGATGTGAAGATAAATCATATGGTAAGGTTGATGTGATAGTAAGTTTTGTATATTTTTAGTTGTTAACGGGGACCTATTTCCAATCTTGCTCGAGCAATTCCATTGCTTTGTCCACAATACAATTCCATTTCCATGCATGTTATAAATAAATAAATAAATATATATCTTGTGTACATAATAGTTCGACATTCATAGAGAAAGCAATATTTCTTTTTTTTTTCGGTACACAAGGACTAATAAGCATGCCTTGACGGACAAAGTTTACTTATTCGTCATTTTGCATGCTTTGGTCACTTCACTTCATGGTAAAAATTCTTATAACTTAGCTTGAGAAGCAATTGATAGAATTAGCCAAAAAAAAAAAAGAAAAAGAAAAAGAAAAAGCAATTGCAATAATATACATTGCATGCATGTGGCAGGCCTGGCTGGGCTATAGATGGCCAAGCCATCACAAAGAATCCGAAAGAGAAGAATAGACAAATCAATGAAAGGTCTTTGAGCATGTGGGCGACTTATTAGATGCACCAATTAACACTTCTAATTTACCTTAGAAAAAAAACTATGCAAAATGGTACTTCAAAAAGTATCAACAATTGTGTTGGAAGCATCCATGTGGGCATCAATAGTTATCATTTTTATACCTTTTTCTTCTTCCTCTCTTTAACAATATTCCCAAAAAAATTCCATTATTTTCGTTAGGATTCAAGATACCTATAGTATTATTTACAAAACAGAAATTTAACTTGCAAGTTAGACAGTTGATTAACAGTTGATCTGAATATTTAAAAAAATTTACTACTCTAAATGTATTATATCTTATATTCGAATTTATAATATAAAAATATGTATTTTATTTTTTTAGTTAAGAAAATACTTGAAGTACATGTCATAAATTTTATTATAGATCAAATTATGAAGATAAAACTTTTCTCTTTATATAGTAGATATGAATTTTAATATTTTTTTAGACTATATGAAATTTCAATTTAATTAATAGGGAAGAGATTGGATTCAAATTTTGTAACTTATAAGAGAAAAGTGTTATTTCGTTCAACATTTTTATATCAATTTTTTCTGTACCACATATGGTACATGCTTTGATATATCTAATTTGTCAAAATTTATTTTAAAAAATTGTACCCTCAATTATTGATTAATAATATAATGTCAAATCATATAATTTAAAAAAGGTACAAATTTGTTGAGTTAAAAAGTATTATTTATGTCAATTATGAGCTGTCCCATTAGTACTTTTATTTGTAAATTATGGAGATTGTTTCAGTTCGAGTCTATACAGTAAAAGTACTATAAAATCATAGCATTTCTTTTGTTAATAGTGAGAGCTTATGACTTAATTATGAATAAATTATATAATAATAAGTAATTTTTTTTAAATTGAGTACCACAGGAACGATATTATTAACAGCTCATTTATATTCGGTGCTTTTTACCTAATCGAAAAA
This sequence comes from Mallotus nudiflorus, assembly GCA_947683625.1. Classification (NCBI taxonomy): domain Eukaryota; kingdom Viridiplantae; phylum Streptophyta; class Magnoliopsida; order Malpighiales; family Euphorbiaceae; genus Mallotus; species Mallotus nudiflorus. The sequence continues at coordinate 128,660 of CANTUR010000317.1, forward strand.
CTTTGTCATTTCCTACTGAGGATAAATTACAACTTAATCCCATTAAATGAAAGTTAAACATTATTGTCCAAATCTTAATAACAAAAGCAGAAATAGTGCTGCATGCATCTGCCAAGTTAAGGGAGCAGAAACTAGACTTTAATTGTCTAGTAGCCAATGCTGATGCATACATTTATTAGACCCGTATGCTGGAGTTACTGATGAACATCGTCAGAGAGCTTGCTGTCATTTGAGTGAGTTCATTCGAATCGTACTGCTGAAAGTTTGGTCATTTTCAATGTATCTTAATAATGTTATTGGAAGATTGTAATGATTACCTTTTTTATTAGAACCTATACAGACATAAGTGCAGAAAAATTTACCGAAGGTTAAATATTACAGTAGTATAATTTCCTTCAAGGTAATTTTTACCTTTTCTTCTCCAATTAAAAAACATATACAGAAATTTTTTTAATATTTATTGAGAAATTTTCTTTTATATTCATATTATTGCACATAATAGTTAAACATAAAATTTGTATTTTAAATATTTAATTCTTGACTAATGAATATATAATATATATATTATATACGTATATAATATCTATCATATGTATAACATATAATTTACTTACTTTGGATGCTTCCGATCTTTAATTTTCTTACCTACTTTTTCACTACTAAAATTAACTTTCTTTGCTTGTCGTCATTAAATTTCTTATAATTATAAGAGGCAAAGAAAAAGTTGTCAAAAGCAAATGTAGTGTGTACTCTCCAAGCTCAAATTTCACTTTCCAAGGCGTGCAGGTAATAAAAATTTCTTTACATACACAGTGTTATAATAGATTTCGCTACATATAGTATCTACATTATACTGTTACACACATTAGAAAATAAAATAAATTTAGTGGTTCTTTTGTACTTCTGTATTTTTTCGTCGCCTATTAAATAAGGAGGTGAAAATATATATAATTATATAAGTATAACAATACACTATAAATATACGAATATCGCATGCAGTGGAAACTAACATTACGCATGTTTATGACCCGAAAGAACATTAAAAAAGTTTAGCAAAACCTAGGACTCTTCCTTCGCAGCCTTTGAACATGAAAAGAAAACTAGGTCACTGTGTAAGTTTAGATAAAGCAACATATGCACAGTAGTAGTGGAATTCAATTTCCAGGTTGTAGGAAAATGTATAGCATTAAGTAATGTAAGTTGTTAGAGGGAGATAAAACAAAAATTATTTGCGTTTGAAGGCGTTGTTTGCTGGTTCTTCCTTTTTTTTTTTAAAATTTTTTTTTAACTATGATTCCAGTTAATTTGTATATTTTTTACTCTTATTTTGATGTGTTTGTTTGATTTTGTTTGCTCTTTCGAAGCTTTTATGAGATATCTTTAATATTCATGGTAAATATGAAGTAAAGATTGCAAGATATTAGTCAGCTGTACGAGCTATCTTCATGTGGTGTTATAAGGGTATTGGGAGACCTCAAGAAAAGTTGATGTTGAATATTCTATTCCCAATCCTTTCTCTTTGAAATTTAAAATAAAAAAAAAACATCTCAACATATCGTCAAGACAAAGAATAAATAAAATTGTTTTGTAAAGAATTCAAGTAAAGATGCTTTTTAAGAACTTAATTAAAATTTAGCAAACACATCTTAACCCCTTATACGCTCAATTGTTGTTTGTTTTCCACATTGTGCCTGCCTTCTAAATTTTCAACTCATTATACCTCTTCAAAATTTTCTACTAATTTGTGGCAATTATTATTATTACAAGTAGTTCATTCTTTCTACGCCTCTTACCCTTTCTAAGGTCTTTTAATTATAAATTGGCATCAAATTAAGGGTAAATAAATTCGAAGCTCCACATTCTAATATGAAGGTTTTATTTTAATTTGAAGCCCTTCTTGTTTCTAGTATTCTCTTTGTATGAACAGGACCATGCTCCTTATTGTAGAGGGCCATTTGCACGTCTGATGAACCACCAAAGAAGCCCACTACCACAAGGAAGTTTATTTCTTGTTGAGTAGAATTTCAGTGATCTTTAAACCATCAAAACTGAGATTGAAAAGAATTTAAAATTGTAATCCTATGAATTAATAGGAAGGGATCGGAATACATGTTGAATAAGTTAGTCATATAACTTTTCTTAAAATATCTATAGGTTAATGAATTCGATAGTTATTCCCTTTCTCATGATAAGAAAAAATTAGTAAGAGTAAAGATCCACAATTATATCATGTTAAAATTTGCGCATATAAGTTTGCAATGTAATATAGGTTGAAAATAAAATATTGATAAATGAATTAATAGCAAATAAATAAATAATTTAGTTTATAAAAATAAATAACTAAATAGAGTTCATTAGCTATGTGATGAAACTTAACGGAAGTATAAATATTGGTAAGTGTGCCAGAAACTTTAATAGGTTGCAGCTTTTGATGATGATGATGATGATAATGATAATAATAATAATAAATAAATAAATAAATTAATTAATTAAGAAAATGTTAAAAGATGGGTATGTGGCACCATAAAAAAAAATATTTACAATAAAATTACACTAATTAGACTATTAAACTTAATAAAAATATATAGATAAAAAATATAATAGGTTTAGGTGTCACTCTGCTGTGGTCTTGGGTAGCAATACTTATCTTTAAATTTGAAGTTAAAGATCTCCATTTGAGGGTTATATTAAAAAAAAAAAAAGAGAAAAGAGAGAGAGAATTGAGAGGTAGGGGTGTGGGAGTCCAAGGCAAGGTGAGTGGATTTTGTTTCTTTTCTTCCTTCCTCTTGAACAAATTTCTTTATCAATTTTACTTTGATCCAAGTATAGAATTCTTTCTTTTTTATGAAGAAATCCTTCTTGGTTACTTGTTTCTTGTAATTGTGATTTGATTCCTTAAAATTCTTGACTATTAAATTAGTCATAGTTGTGATTGATTGTTTCTTTTTGGTTTTCCTATCTTGAATCATTGTGAATTTTGAGGGCGAAATTAAGTTTAAATACTAGACTTGAAGCAAAGCTCTACATAAATTAATAATTAGAAAGAATATTCATTAGATTTATTAATATCATAAAAATGACTTCAAACAATTTGTTGGTGAAGTGATCATATCTACTTGAATCATCTTTCATCATTTATGATAATAAATCCTAGTTAGATAAATTGTTTCTTTGTATGAGTTAAACTTGCTTACATGAGAAATTAGAATTTATCAAACCCATTTGATAAATAGTTCAATAATCTATAGTTAAGCTAAAACACTAGTTGAAAAAAAAAGGGGTAAATGATTAGGTAAAACTAAGAGTTGTAACAAAGTTAAGTAACATCTTGAAGGCAAAATAGTAATAATAAAAATAATTGTAATAGTGATAATAATTGATAGTTAAATTGATAATAATAGTTATTATTGAATAAATTATGGAAATAAATAGCAAATGAAGATTATAAGTATTATCATCATTATTATTTTTATTCTTATTATTTTTGAGCACGTGTGCACATATATAAGTCAAAGAGGTTGTAGTAAGATCGTGCTCGGCGTATGGCTGGGTTCTGTGAGACGTCAAATTGTGTTTGGGACACAACAACTTGCGTGATTTAAAGAATTTATTCGTACTTTTAAGTATGGTGTGTTCATGAATTGATGAAAGTTGAGATTTATATTGGCCAATTATTGTGATAACTGTCTTGTAGACAACGCTTGAGATTCAATATGCTGTTGTGGCAAATCCAAATGGTATTATTTGTATGCATACAATTATTTGAACCTTCAATGTGCCGAATGGTACCTGCCACATTGATAACAACCTGTGATTATGTGTTGTGTGCTCTTGTAATTACAAGTTCTTATTTGTAATGTTATAAATATAAATTCTAAGAATTACTTAAAAGCTTATATGTCTAAGTGCCTGCATGTTTATTTACGAGAAGTAATGTGCTAATATGTTATTATAGGAAAATTTTAAATAAAGAAAGTGAAATTTGAGTTAAATAGTGTATAAGATGCATTCTTTATTGTTATGAAAATATAAGGCATATTTAATATAAATTAAATGAGTAATGCAAATTTATTTGAAATTATATTGTGAAATAACTAGTGTATATTTTACCTCTATGTGCCTACCCTATTGCTCTCATTTCATTGCATTTCTTTCAATTAAAATTTCTTATTCCCACTCTACTTATCATTGTACTCTGTTTACTCACTGGGTATTTTCTTGTGAAAATAATCATTCCTTCACTTTAATTATTTTTTTCAGGTTAAGCACATAATATACAATTAATATATAGAACTAAAGTAGTGTGACATGTAATTGGTTGATCGTGAGCCAAAAAGTTAGGTAGGATGAGATTGAAATTAAGTACGCCTTAGGATACGATGTGACCCTAGACTTGGATTGGATGGTTCTGGTAGAGCTAGCTGGTGTTCTATTTCGTGTGCATACTATTTGTGAGGCCAATGAAGAGCATGTATGTATTGTCATCTAAGTGTGGTACAACACTGCTTTTAATGTCCATGTCTCCCTAGTCTTAGTGGAGGACTGAGATGTCTTTTAATGCATCTTTTTTGACTTTTTTTCTTTATTAAACCCTTCCTAAAGCATAAATAAGGACTCTGACAGGTTAGGATTCATGGGACATCTAGGGTACTACTTGTTCCCTTTTGGTGTATAATTGTATATATAAACGAGTGGTATCTTGTAACCCATTTTACTTAGGTTAGTGATATAAGTAGGTTACAATTAATTTTGGATGTAATTTTTTTAATATAGTTTTGTGTAACCTTGTTTTTGTATCTCAAAACTAACCTACTAGTGTGTAGTTATGATATGTATATAAATAAAATGAGAGTTAGCCATTTTATTTTCTTGCCAATTAACATAAATAATACTTGAGATGATATTTTGGTGATATGTGTTTAAAAGGTTTTCTAATATTTCTTTAGAAGTGGTGTCTCTCTACATCGATACTTTAGTTTAGTTACAAATGTGACACCCCTCTCTAGAGGTGCTTTATTTAGATGATTGTTGATCCTAAATCACCTAAACTAGAGTATTGATGTAGAGAGGCATCACTTCTAAAGCAATATTAGAAAACCTTTAAACACATATCACTAAAATAATGTCTCAAGTATTATTTACATTAGATGGAAAGAAAATAAAACTGCTAACTCGCATCTTATTTATATACATTTCATAACTACACACTAGTAGGTTAGTTTTGAGATATAAGTACATGTTTATAAAAAACTATATTAAAAAAAATTACATCCAAAAGTAGTTGTAACCTACTTGTATCACTAACCTAAGTAAAAAGGTTCATAAGATACCACTTGTTTAAATATATAATTATACATTAAAAGGGAACAAGTAGTACCCTGGATCTCTTATGAACCCTAACCTATCAGAGTCCTTATATATAAATATTAGGAAGGGTTTAACAAGCAAAAAAAAAAAAAGTCCAAAAAGATGCATTAGAAGACATCTCAGTCCTCCATTAAGACTAGGGAGACATGGACATCAAAAGTAGTGTTGTACCATACTTGGATGACGGTATAGACATGCTCTCCATCGACCTCACGAATAATATGTACACAAAATGGAACACTAGCTGGCTCTACCAGAACCCTCTAATCCAAGTCTAGGGTCATATTATGTCCTAAGGCATACTTAATTTCAGTCTTGTCCTTTTAACTTCTTGGCTCATAATCAACCAATTATATGCCATACTAATATAGTTGTATATTAATTGTATATTATGTGCTTAACCTGAAAAAAAAATTAAAGTGAAGGAGTTAGTATTTTCACAAGAAAATACCCAACGAGTAAACGGAGTGCAATGATAAGCAGAGTGGGAACAAGAAACTTTAATTGAAAGAAATGAGAGCAATAGGGTAGGCACATAGAGGTAAAATATACACTAGTTATTTTACACCATAATTTCAAATAAATTTGCATTACTCATTTAATTTATATTAAATATGCCATATATTTTCATAACAATATAGAATGCATCTTATGAACTATTTAGCTCAAATTTCACTTTCTTTATTTAAAATTTTCCTATAATAACATATTAGCATATTACTTCTCATAAATAAATATATAGGCTCTTAGGCACAAAAGAATTTAAGTAATTTTTATAATTTATATTTATAACATTACAAATAAGAACTTGGAATTACAAGGACACATGACACATAATCATAAGTTGTTATCGACGTGGCGGGTGCCATTTGGCATATTGAAGGTTTGAATAATTATATGCATACAAATAATACCACTTAGATTCACCACAATAATATATTGAATCTCAAGCGCTGTCCACAAGACAATTATCAAAAGAATTGGCCAATATAATTCTCAACTTTCGTTAATTCATGAACACATTGTACTTAAAAGTATAAATAAAATCTTTAAATCACGTGAGTTGCTATGTCTCGGACACAGTCTGATGTCTCGCAGAACCGAGCCTTAACTTGGGTATGGTCTTACTACAACCTCTTTGACTTATATGCACACATGCTAAAATAATAATAATAATAATGATAATTGTTAGTGTTAATTATTGCATAGTTTTTCTATTTAATTTCCATAAGATTTATTAGTATTTCATTATATTTATTTAGTTTATTATTTATAATTTTTGTTTTATTAGGATTAACTTGATTTTACTTCCTTTTGAGTTTCCTAGTTAATTTATGCATTTTGGGTATGTTTTTGTAGGAATTTTATTTTCCTAAAGAGTCTGGGATTCAAGCCTATAATTAAAGAGCTATTTTATGGAGTTATTTTCCTAATTGGAGGAGGTTTTGAAGGAGAAAAATTACTATTTTGATCATTGGATGAATTTAGGGTATTTTTCTCTATAAATAGAGAATTGTGGCTCTAAGAAAATAAAAAAAACAAGGGGGGGGGGGAGCCAAGTTAAGAGAGCCATTTTGGAATTGAAGAGCTCAATAAGGATTGAAGATTGAAGCACGCTTAAACGAGTTTTATCTATTCTTTTTTTTTTCTTTTTTTTTCTTCTTCTTCATTCTCTTGTTATTTATTTTTTGTTTGTAATTCTTTTTAAAGCCATGTTAAGAGTCTAGGATTCAAGTCTATAACTAATGAGCTATTTTATAGAGTTATTTTCCTAATTGGAGGAGGTTTTGAAGGAGAAAAATTATTGTTTTGATCCTTGGATGAATTTAGGGTATTAGAGAATTTTGGCTCTAAGAAAAGAAAAAAGAAAAAAATTGGGGGGGGGGGGGGGAGGGAGAGCCAAGTTAAGATAGCTGTTTTGGGATTTAAGAGCTCAATAAGGATTGAAGATTGAATTGCGCTTAAACGAGTTTTATCTATTCTTCTTTTTCTTCTTCATTCCCTTATTATTTATTTTATGTTTGTAATTCTTTTTAAAGTCATGTTTGGCTAAGCTTTATTTTAAGGTTTAGGCTAGGAGTAGGCATTCTATGATGTAATTGAATACAAGTTTTATTAATTTGATTTTTAGTTAATTTTATGAGTTGCTCTTCATATCTTATATTCAATTAAGGGCCTAATTGATTGCATGTTTATAGGTAGATTCACTAATGAGAGTTAGGAGAATTTATTAGCTTTAGACTCATATGACTTAGACCACTCGACCATAAGAGTAGGTGAGTTCTTTAGGGAACCATGACAATAGACAGAGGTTTACGGTGGTAAACCAATAATTGTTAAGGAACTTAATGAGTTTTTGTTAACTTCTTAATCACGAGAGTTGGTTAAAATTTAATCTTACCATGCTTAATTGAACTCGAGAGAGTCTTTAGATATTTTAGAATAATTACCCTTTAACTGAAATCAATGTCCTTTATTTGTTAACGTGTTCATGATTGTATTGGAATAGTGAAATTAAACCTAGGCTCTAATCTTTTAATTATTTGAATTTAATTTAGTTTAAATTACTTTTTTATATTTTATTTAATAACTAACTTTTATTTGACTTGCTAGCTAAGAAAATATGTAAAAACATTAGTGCTCAATATACAATCCTCGTGGGAATGATAATTCTTTATACTACAATTCATGATCTGTGCGCGTGCGGGTTTTGAACACAACAATAATACTTATAATCTTCATTTACTATTTATTTCCATAATTTATTCAATAATAACTATTATTATTAATTTAACTATCAATTATTATTACTATTACAATTATTTTTATTATTACTATTATGCCTTCATGATGTTACTTAACTTTGTTACAACTCCTAGTTTTGCCTAATCATTTATCCTTTTTTTTAACTAGTGTTTTAGCTTAACTATAGCTTATTGAACTATTTATCAAATGGGCTTCATAAATTCTAATTTCTCATGTAAGCAAGTTTAACTCATATAAAGAAATAATTTAGCTAACTAGGATTTATTATCATAAACCATGAAAGATGATCCAAGTAGACATGATCACTTTACCAACAAATTGTTTGAAGTCATTTTTATGATATTAATAAATCTAATGAATATTATTTCCAATTATTAATTTGTATAGAGCTTTTCTTCAAATCTACTATTTAAAATTAATTTCCACCTCAAAATTCACAAGGATTTGAGATAGGAAAACCAAAAAGAAATAATTAATCACAACTATAACTAATTTAATAGTCAAGAATTTCAAGGAATCAAATCACAATTCAAAGAAACAAGTAACCAAAAAGGATTTCTTCGTAAAAAGAAATAATTCTATACTTGGATCAAAGTAGAATTGATAAAGAAATTAATAGAATTGATGAAGAAATTTGTTCAAAAGGAAGGAAGAATAGAAACAAAATCGACTCGCCTTGCCTTGGACTCCCACGCCCCTACCTCTCAATTCTCTCTCTCTCTCTCTTTTTTTGGTTCTTACATGGTAACCCTCAAATGGAGATTTTTATCTCCAAATTTAATGATAAGTATTGCTACCCAAAACCACAGGAGAGTGACACCTAGACCTATTATATATTTTTATATTTTTATTAAGTTTAATTTCTAATTAGTGTAATTTGATTGTAAACATATATATATTTTATTTTGGTGGGTGCCACATATCCATCTTCTACCATTTTGTTAATTTATTTATTATATTTATGTGTGTGTGTATATACATATAGCCACCTATTAAGGTTTCTAGCACACTCCCAATATTTATACTTATAATCCCTTAAGTTTTATCATATAGCTAATAAACTCTATTTAGTTATTTATTTACATAAATTAAGTTATTTATTTGTTTGCTATTAATTCATTTATCAATATTTTATTTTCAACATGAAGTTAGGATATTACAATTCTCTCCCTCTTAAAAATTTTTGTCTTAAAAATTAGAGTAGTAGTGTTTACAAGTTTTAATTTACTTCTGATAGTAGAAACTGTGGGTATTGTTGTCTAATATCCTCTTCTCATTCCCATGTAGCTTTTTCTTGAGAATGATTTCTCCATAACACCTTAACCAGAGGAATGAATTTATTTCATAGTAACTGTTGGTCTTTGGATAATATAGCTATAGGTTCCTCTTCATAACCTAAATTTTCTTTCAATTCTACCGGTTGCTCTTGTAATATGTGAGAAGGGTCACTTCTGTACCTCTTTAACATTGACATGTAGAACACATCATGGATTGTAGATAAACAATGGGGCATAGCTAATCGATAAGTGATTGTATATTAGTAGTAGTAGCTTTTAAGTATGTTTAATGCATTTTTTAAGTGTGTTTTAGTCATTTTTTAGTGGAATTGGCTTACTTTTCATGTTTTAGTTTATTTTTGTAGAATGGAAGTGTCATCATAAATTTGAAGGAACAATCAATTTGAAGAGGAGTGTTTTATCATTACAGCAACAAAAGCTTCAATCATAGCCTTTAGAAGCTTGAGTGCAGCAACATTTTCTATCACTATCGAAGAAGAGCTTTGATAACAACCCTGACTTGTCCATAAACTTGAAGAAACATTAACGTTCTGTCATTATAGTAGCATGGATGCAATTAAAGCACTTTTGTGATGTGTCTACTTATGATTTTTTTATATTATTCAATTTATAGTGCCTTAATGGGTGATATGGGAGAGGAGACATGGTGATATGAGTAAGACATAGTAGTGGGGAAGGAGTTATGGACTAGAGATGGGAAGATGTGTTTGAATATTAAGGAATATGTTAGTATAAAAGAGGGAGGCTGGAGATAAAAAAAACACAAGAAGGAGTAGAATAAAAAAAGAAATAAAGAAAGTAAAGAAGTAGAGAATAGAGACGAGAAATACGAGAGAGGGCTACAAATCAAGAGTTTATTCTTTTCTTTTTACTCTTTTTAGTTATTTAATATTTTTCTCTATTGCATTTGAGAATATGATGGGAATTATGTTTAGCTAATTTTATTTATGTTAGGGATTGTTAAACTTATTTAATTTAAGTTGATTCAGCTATTAGTTTTTCTTTTAAATTATATTAAGCATTTTTTAAGCTTAATTGTTTATGATTTGGCCATTCATAATTGATTTTTGATTACGGTTAATTATTAAGAAGTATTAATCTTAATAGGAATATGAATTCTTGTTGATTGATTTAAGTCTAGAGATAACTTAATTCATTTTAATTCTAATTAGATGTGCTTTATGATTTATTTACTAAACTGGATTAGATTTTAATTTAATGAGAATTAGTTGAAGTCTTTTCAATTAATAGAAATAAATTAAGTAAATTATAATTGAGAAATATTAATTGCTATCATTGAAACCCTAAGAATAGCAATAGAAAGAAAGACTAATTTCTTGTGATCGGCTTAATTAAAATATAGTAATACAATCCCTAACATCATTCTCATCATTGCTTATTAAAATTTAAATTAATTGATTTTATTCTTTAGTTTCATTTTGGCTATTAAAATTTAGCAATTATAATTCACTTAATATTTGATTCTTAAACAAGTTAAAAACAAAATTAATAGTTGGATAAGTATTTAATTCTCGTGGGATCGACTTTTTCTTCTTCTATATTACTTGGTGAACTCATATGCTTGAGAGAGTGAAATAATTTTTTGGCACCATTGCCGAGGATTGAATTAGTTTAACAACATACTTGGTTTTGTTTTACTTGATTTATGTTATTTTTATTTTAAATTTGGATATTCATTTTCTTTTTTAATTAATTATTTTGGTGTATGCATAATAGTCGAAGAACAAGGATAGTTCCTCTCATTTTTATTCTAGAATTTACACAGTTTGAAAGAGAGAATATGAGGCATTCTTAAGAGGATTCGAGTGCTATAGCAAAAAAATAACAAGAAGAAAGAAAACTCTTGGATTTTGCCATGCAGTTAGTACACAGTAAAGTATTGTAAGGCTAACAATTAATGCCAACAATTTTAAGATTAAATTGGTCATACTTTAAATAATCCAGTCAAGTGTTCAATTTTATTGCTTGACAAAAATAAAGACCCCAATGCTTACATCACTAATTTTTTAGAAATCTGTGATACTTTCAAATATAATGGGGTGTCGGATGATGCAATTCGCTTGAGGCTCTTTCCATTCACACTGAAGGATAGAGCTAAAGCATGGTTGAACTCATAGCCACCTGCCTCTATAAAAACATGGGATCTTTTAGTAAAGGCTTTTCTAGCAAAATATTTCCCATTGGTAAAGATGACAAAGATTATCATGGATATCACCACCTTTCAACAGTTTGAGATGGAATCCTTGAGTGATGCTTATGAGAGATTTAAAGAGTTATTAAGGAGCTATCCTCATCATGGTTTTCCAAGGGATGTGATCATCTGAACTTTCTATAATGGTATTACTCGATCCACTAGAGACACCATTGAGGCAATAGCTGGAGGTTCATTGATGTGGAAAACAGTTGAGGTTGCATTTTCACTTTTAGAAGATATAATAAATAATAACTGTCTTTGGCCTTTAGAGTGTCAAAACCCACCAAGGCAAGGAAGCAAAATTAGGGTAGATATAGTGACTTCTCTTCAAGCCCAAATTGCCACAGTTTCGAAGCAATTGAGGGATATCAACTAAAGAAATGTAATGGGTGCAACAACTTCATAACTATCATGTGAAAATTGCAATATGGTAGGGCACTCAATAGGAGAATGTGGATGTGGAAATAATGGTGTATATAGAGAAGAAAGCTTATAGTAAGTCAACTTTGTTGGGAACCAATTTTAAGGGAAACATGGTAATAATCCATTCTTAAGCACTTACAATTTGGGATAAAGGAATCACCTAAATTTTTCTTAGAATAATAACAACAATTTGGTCTCCCAAGGCTTTTAGAATAATGTGACAAGGCAAGCACCTTCAAGTTTTCAACAACCTTATTAAGATCGTATGACTTTAATGGAAAATAAATTGGATAAATTTTTGAAGGCTATTTCCAAAAAAAAATGAGCCATCAAGATGAAAAATAGAAGTGGATGGAGGATAAATTTGATTAGATAACTAAAAACCATTCATCTTCAATTCATAATATTGAAGTGCAGTTAGGTTAACTTGCTAATGCAATAGCATAAAAAATCAAGGGAATCTTCCAAGCAATATCGAAATAAATCCAAAGGAGCAGTTGAAAGCAATTGCACTTAGAAGTGGCAAAAAGATAAGATCGGGAGATGAGCTCAAGAAAGAAGTGGTGGAAATATAAAGTAAAGAAATTCAGAATGGTGATGATGACAATAAGGAAGGCAAGGAGCAATAAGCAAAGGACAGTGATAGGAAAGAGCAAATTTTTATACCAAATCCACATAAATATGAGATAAAGATGCCTTGTCCATAGAGATTAAAGAAACCCAATAATCAAAAGAGGTTTGGTTGGTTTTTAAGCATTTTTAAAAAGCTTGAACTTAATATTCCTTTTGCTGAAGCTCTTGCAGAAATGCCAACATATGCCAAGTATTTTAAGGATATTATTATCAATAAGAGGAGATATGATGACGACCAAACTGTGGAATTAACAAAAACTTATAGTTCTATCATCACTCATAAAATACCAACTAAATTAAAAGACCTAAGGAGCTTTACTCTTCCTTGTGTAATTGGTGCTTAAGAATTCCTAGATGTTTATACGATTTTAGTGCAAGTATTAACCTTATATCATTTTCTCTTTTTAGGAAATTATAACTTAGGGAGTTGACCCCTAAGAATATAACTTTGCAACTTGCGGATCATTCTACAAAGAAACCATATGGGATCATTGAGGATGTTTTTATTAAGGTAGAAAAATTTGTCTTTCTTGTGGATTTTGTAGTTTTGGATTTTGAAGAGGATAGTAAGTGTCCTCTAATTCTTGTGAGACCATTTTTAAATACTGTGAGAGCCATCATAGATGTTCATGAAGGAAAAATCACTCTTAGGGTTGGTAATGAGAGTGTAGAATTTGTGATGCCTCGATTGATGAAATACCCAATAGAAGAGGAATTTTACATGAGAGAGGAAGTTGTAGATGAGTGTATAAGGGAGGTGAATTTGAACAAAGAAATTCTTGACAAAAGTTTAGAGTATGAAGTAGATAGTGAACCATCATAAAAAGATACTTTTGTTAAACCTAAAATTTTAGTGCGTACTGACAACCCCACTCCCTTATCTATTGTTATACCACCAAAATTAAAGCTTAAACCATTACCTAACCATTTAAGATACACTTTTTTAAGGGGGGGGGGGAACACTTTACCTATTATCATTTCTAATAACCTATCCATTGAATAAGAGAAGAAAGTATATGAAAGAGTGAGAAATATGGTGAAGTCAATTGGGTGGTAGATTTTAGACATTAAGGGGATTAGTCCTTCAATTGTTATGCATAGAATCCATATAGAAGAGGGGAGTAAAGCTGTCATAGAGAGACAAAGGTGCTTGAATCCAACTATGAAGGAGGTGGTTAAGAAGGAGATTATTAAGTTATTGGATACGAGCATTATCTACCTAATTTATGATAGTGAGTGGGTAAGCCTAGTGTAATGTGTACCTAAGAAGAGTGGAATGACTATTATGGAAAATGAAATAGGTGAGCTAATTTCGAAGAGGATGGTTAATGGGTGGAGAGTATGTATTGACTATTGGAAATTGAACTCAGCCATAAGGAAAGACCATTTTCCTCTCCTATTCATTGACCAAATGTTGGAGAGGATAGCAAGGCATGCATACTACTATTTCTTGGAAGGTTATTTGGGTTACAACCAAATTTTTATTTTTTCAGAGGACTAGGAGAAAACAACGTTTACATGCCCATATTGGACTTTTGTTTACTAGTGCATGCCTTCCAGACAATGCACCAGCTAGTTTTTAGAAATGTATGACAACATTTTTTTCTGATCTCATTTAGAACATCATGGAGGTATTTATGGACGACTTCTTTATTTTTGGTGATTCTTTTGAATTATGTTTGTTTAACTTTGACAGGGTCTGAAAAAGATATGAAAAGGCTAACCTTATTCTTAACTTAAAAAAGTGCCATTTTATGATAGAGGAAGGGATAGTCCTTGATCACAAGATTTTGAGTTAAGGGATTGAGCTAAATCGAGCTAAAATAGAAATTATAGAGAAGTTATCACCTCTAACAATAGTCAAGGGAGTTTGAGGATTTCTAGGATATGTGAGTTTTTATAGGCATTTCATTAAAAAATTTTCTTTGATTGTTAAGCCTTAACCCAATTGTTAGTTAAAAATCTCTTTTTTTATTTAATGATTATTTTTTAAATGCTTTTAATAGGTTGAAAAAGGCTTTGGTTTCAGCCCTAATTATTTCACCTTCAGATTAGGCACTTCCATTCGAGATCATATGCGATGCTAGTGACCACGCTATGGGGGGCAATGCTTGGTCAGAGGAAAGAAAAAAAGCTCCATATCATATATTATGCAAGTAGATCTCTTGTAGAGTCCTAGTTGAATTACACCACAATTGAGAAAGAAATGCTTACGGTGATTTTTGCTGTTGATAAATTCAAGTCATATTTACTTGGTTCAGAGGTTATTATTTTCAATGATTATGCATCAATATATCTCTTGGGCAAGAAGAATGCAAAACCATGTCTTATTCGTTAGGTGTTTCTTTTACAAGAGTTTGACTTGGAGATCAAGGACAAGAAAGGTTTTGAGAATGTTATAGCTAACCATTTGTACAGGTTAAAGGGTTATGAATAAGTGAGGCAAGAAGAGGATATCAAGAATGAATTTCTTAATGCTCTATTACTAGCAGTTCAACATTTTAGTGCTCCATGGTTTATAGACATCACAAACTACTTAACATGTGGAGTGTTACCGCGAGAATTCTGCTATCAACAAAAAGAAGCATTTCCTTTATGATGTGAAACATTATCTGTAGGAGGATCCATTTCTCTACAAGATTTGTGGAGATGGGCTAATTAGAAGGTATTTTCCTAAAATTGAAGTGTTGGAAAATTTGTCTCTTTGTCATGATTTTGCATATGGAGGGCATTTTGGAGCAAAAAAAACTACTGAAAAGGTGTTGGAAAGTGGGTTTTTGTAGCCTACTTTATTCAAAGATACTAAGGAGTATGTAGAACACTATGATAAATATCAAAGATATAGGAATATCTCTAAGAGGAATGAAATGCCTCTCATATCAATTCAAGAAGTGGAGATTTTTGACGTTTGGGGATTAGATTTTACAGGTCCCTTTCCATAATCTTTTGAGAACTAATATATCTTGGTTGGAGTAGACTATATGTTTAAGTGGGAGGAATTCATTCCTTCACTTACAAATGATGCTAAAGTGGTGCTAAGATTTTTTTAAGAAATTGTTCAGCAGATTTGGAGTACCTCGAGTTATGATTAGTGATGAAGGCTCACACTTTTACAACAAGCAGTTTGAGTTATTACTCAAGAGGTATGGATTTTAGCACACAATTGCTACCCCATATCACCCTCAAACCAATGGTCAAGTGGAGGTCACTAAAAGGGAAATCTAGAAAATTTTAGAGAAAATAGTGAGCTCTTTGAGGAAAGATTGGGCGTCTAAGTTGGATGATGCCCTGTGGTCGTATTGTAAAACATATAAAACTCCCATTGGTATGTTTCTTTATCGATTAGTTTTTGGGAAAGCTTTTCATTTGCTGGTGGATCTTGAACATCAAGCTTATTGGGCCATTAAGGCACTAAACTTGAATATGAAGGGAGCTGGTGAAAGGCATTTGTTACAGCTCAATGGGTTGGATGTGTTTCAATTTCAAGCATAGGAGAACACTAAGCTTTTCAAGGAGAAAGCAAAACAGTGGCACGATGCTCATATTCTTAAGAAGGAATTTAGAGTTGGTGATCTTGTTCTTTTATTCAATTCTAGACTGAAGTTGTTTTTAGGCAAGTTAAGATTGAGGTGGAGTGATCCATTCAAGGTGCAACAAGTTTTCTCTCACAGTGCACTTGAACTTATGAATTCCAAATAAGAGTGTTTTTGAGTAAATAGTCAGAGGTGTAAAGTTTATCAAGGAGGATTAATACCCAAAGAAAAGGAGACTCTTTTCCTTTATCAACCTTAAAAAAAAAATTAGCATTTTATTTTATTTTGCTCATTACTTTATATTTTCTTCCTTCATTTTATTTTATTTTGTTCATTGCTAATTTTTGTCTTTTGAATTTAAAATTGTTTAAGCACAAATAAAAATTAATAATTTAGTGTCTTGGATTTTGTGCAGATATAGAGGTGAACTGAAGTGCAAATTTTGATATAAATTTGGTGAAGTTAGTTTGGTTATGCTTGAAGTGTTTATGCAATCGTGGACTTGATAATTCCGCTTAAGTTTTGGCCAAATATGCTTAAGACATTCACAATTTATCATTTTATTTTATTTTATTATATCATTTAATTTCTCATTTTTATTTTCTTTGTGCAATTTGTTTTAGGATGATCAATAATTTTTAATAAATTTAATAAGTATGTTTGTGTGTTTCTTTTAGGATTCAATGGAAAATACTAATAAGCAATTCAAGTTAAGTATGTGAGAGATTTCAGTCACCATGGCAGCCTTGTTACTATCGTAGCCTCTCAAGCATTTAAGCCATTTAATGCACACTGTCACTATCATAGCTATGCTGCAATTGCACCTCTACTACCTCATTAATCAGCTCCACATTCTGTCACGGTTAAAGCCATGTCATGATAGCAGCCACAAGAAAACTCTATTTCAGCATGCAATCTGTCACACTCATAATGAAGCTGCTATCAAAGCTCCAAAAATTCTAAGAGATGCCTAGATTTCTGTCATGCTTGAAGCATTGTTGCTATTGCAACTTCAAGCTTAAGGGAAAAAGTGCCTTCACCAACACCTCTTTCTTCACCAAAATCACCATCTTAAAGGAGTTTTTCATTTTTCATTTTTCATTTAGTTATTTCTTTAATTTTCTTTTTAGTGTTTATTTGTTTTGTGCGTCGCTTTTACATTTGATATTAAGGGCAATGTGAAATTTAAGTGTGAAGGGGTGCATTTTGCATAAGCATAACATTTTGAGTCATTGAAAATTCATGTGTTTTATTTTATTGTGTTTTATTGCATTATATTCATGCATAGGTGGGAATATAATCAATTCTACCCACAACTTTGATGCTTACAACTTATCAATATCATGAGCTTAGCACATTGATATAGTTTTCTTGATTATTTGATTTAATCTCCATTTAATGTTTGGTTTAAGTTTTTAAAGTATTATGAGAAATTTGTGGTTAAAGACATATATTTTTTTTAATGAATCTAATGCTTACTCTCTTTTTGAATATGTAGATGTGCATATTTTAAGAGTAATTAGAGAAGTAGCAGATTAAATAGGTTGAGTTATTGGAATTACTTGGAATTGACACTTAGTTTTAAATAATAATAATATAAAAATAAAATTTTACTGTGGAAGGGAGCTAAAATTTCTTATTCAAATTTATAGATACTCCTTTACTTCAATGCTCTTCAAAGAGTATAAGTATCCTAAAGGACATTTCAAAGGGTTCCACATTGAGTAGTGTGAGAAAGGCAGGGGAATTTTAAAGATTGGAACCTCCACAAGCAAGCTTTTTGCTAAAATAAAACACTTAAATAAATCTTCTTTGTGTCTTGTCCTTTGTTAAAGGTAATTCTAGTAGAAAAAAAGTTGTCTGGCTTATTTTTTTGCGAATTTTGCTTTGTGTACATTTGTATAATCAACGAGAGAGTTTGCTATTCACTTGGTAATCTTTATATATGTTCTTGATCATTAGTTGCTTGATTTTTTTTTATGATTTAAATATTATATTAAGTAGAGATTTTGTTAATTGGTCAAGTTAAAATTGATTAATGTGTTGAGTTTGTGTTATTGATACGTATTGTTTTCATTTTCCTTGAGGACAAGCAAAAAGCTAAGTGTGGGGTATTTGATTATATATTAGTAATAGTAGTTTTTAAGTATGTATAATGCATATTTTAAGTGTGTTTTAGTCATTTTTTAGTGGAATTGGTTTACTTTTCATGTTTTAGTTTGTTTTTATAGAATGTAAGTATCAGCCCAAATTTGGAGGAACAATCAATTTAAAGAGGAGTGTTATATAACCATGGCAGCAAAAGCTTCAATCACAGCCTTTGGAAGTTTAAGTACAATAGCATTTTCTGTCACCACCAAAGAAGAGCTTCGACAACAACCTTGACTTTTCTACAAACTTGAAGAAACATTAATGTTCTGTCATTCTAGCAGCATGACTGCAACTGGCGCATTTTTATGATGTGGTCACTTATGATTTTTTTATATTATTCAATTCTAACGTGGCTTAATGGGTGAGATATAGGAGAGGAGACATGGTGATATGAGTGAGACATGGTGGTAGGGAAGGAGTTATGGACTAGAGATGGGAAGATATATTGAATATTATGGAATATGTTATTATAAAAGAGGGAGGCTGGAGATGAAGAAACACAAGAAGAAGCAGAATAGAAAAAAAAATAAAGAAAGTAAAGAAGAAGAGAATAAAGAAGAGGCATACGGGAGAGGGCTGCAAATTAAGAGTTTTTCTTTTCTTTTTACTCTTCTTAGTTCTTTAATATTGTTCTCTATTGCATTTGAGAATATTATTGTTATTATGTTTAGCTAATTTTATTTATGTTAGGGATTATTGAACTTATTTCATTTAAGTTGATTCAGCTATTAGTTTTTCTTTTAAATTGCATTAAGCTTAATTGTTTATGATTTGACCATTCATAATTGATTTTTGATTAAGGTTAATTATTGAGGAGTATTAATCTTAATAGGAATATAAATGCTTGTTGATTGATTTAAGTTTATAGATAGCTTAATTCATTTCAATTCTAATTAGATGTGCTTCATGATTTATTTAGTAAACTGGATTAGATTTTAATTTAATGAGAATTAGTTGAAGTCTTTTCAATTGATAGAAATAAATTAAGAAATTTTTACTTGAGAAAGATTAATTACTATCGTTGAACCCCAAGAATTGCAATAGAAAGAAAGACTAATTTCATATGATCAACTTAATTAAAATATAATGTTATAATCCCAAACATCATTTTCATCCTTCCTTGTTAAAGTTTAAATTAATTGATTTTATTCTTTCGTTTCATTTTGGCTATTAAAGTTTAGCAATTATAATTTACTTAATATTTGATTCTTAAACAAGTTAAAAGCAGAATTAATAGTTGGATAAGCGTTCAATCTTCATGGGATCGACTTTTACTTTTTTTTTATATTACTTGGCGAACTCATATGCTTGCGAGAGTGAAACAAGTTTTTGCTACTGGTCCAACTCGTTCAACTATCTCATATAGCCCCATGTATCTTGGACTTGATTTGACACACTTACCAAATCTTATTACACCTTTCCATGATGAGATTTTAAAAACACCTAGTCACCCACATTATATTCAATATCGGCTCATTTTAGGTTCGTATAACTTCTTTACCTATCTTGAACTGCCTTTAGATTAGACTGAACTACTCATACATTATTTGCAGTCAACTGGACTAATTCCAGACTAAACAGCTTTTTTTCACCCACTGCATTAGCAAATTGATGTTCTACATTTTTGTCCATATAGAGCCTCAAAAGGTGCCATGTCAATGCTATTTTGATAACTGTTGTTATAAGCAAATTCCATTATTGGTATTTGCTCGTCCTAGTTGCCTTCAAAGTCTAAAGCATTGGCTCCCAACATATCCTCTAGTACCTAAATGGTGCATTCTGACTGTTCATCTGTTTGAGGATAAAACACAATACTAAACTTCACATTCATGCCTAAAGCTTCCTATAAACTCAATTAGAATAGCGATGTGAACCTCGAGTCATGATATGATATTATTGACATTAGTATTCCATGCAACCTTATCATTTCCATAATATATAATTCAACCAATTTGTTTAAATCATAACTAACCTTGATTGGTATGAAATGCACTAACTTAGTCAATCGATTAAATTTTACCCACACAACATCATTTCCTTGTTGGGTCCTTAGTAATCAAATTATAAAGTCCATAGTTATATGCTCCCATTTCCATTCTGGAATTGGTAAAGTGCAGATAATCCATACAGATAATGTCTTTATATTTCAGTGCAAAAATTATTGTAGCTAGTTCTAAGTCATGCATGGGATAGTTTTTCTCATGAGGCCTTAATTGCCTTGATGCATAAGCAGTTACCTTACCATTTTGCATCAAAATGCAACCAAGCCCCTGTCTAGAGGCATAACTATACACCTCGTACTTTCCTTTTTCCACTAGCAATAACAACACTAGAGTAGCAACTAACTTTTCCTTCAATATGTTGAAACTATATTAACATTCTAGAGTCCATTCAAATTTTGTGTTCTTTTTTAATAATTTTGTCAATATTGACATAATAATTGAGAAATACTATACAAATCTCTGATAATAGCCCATTAAACCTAAGAAACTTCGAACCTCGGAGTGGTTCCCAACTCATAATTGCAATAATTTTGCTAGGATTAACATACACCCCTTCTGTGGATATCACATGTCCTAAGAACACAACCTTATTTAGCTAAAACTAACACTTATTAAACTTTGCATATAAACACTTAGTTCTCAAAACTTCCAACACCATCCTTAAATGTCCTTTATGCTTTTCTTTTGACTTAGCATACACTAGAATATTATTAATGAACACAATAACAAACTTATCTAGATATGGCCTAAATACCCGATTCATCAAATCCATAAATGCTACCAGGGCATTTATTAGACCAAATGGCATCACCAATAATTAATAATGTCCATACCTAGTCCTAAAAGCAATCTTAGGAATATCAGACTCCTTAATCCTCAATTGGTAATAGCCAAACCTTAGATCAATCTTTGAGAATATTGTTGCTTTTTGTAATTAATCAAATAAGTCCTCTATTCTTAGTAGTGGGTATTTGTTTCGTGTTATAACCTTATTCAAATGTTTATAATCTATGCATAAATGAAGTGATCCATCCTTTTTCTTAACAAACAACATAGATGCACCCCAAGGAGAGAAACCAAGCTGTAAAAATCCTTTTTCCAATAATTCTTATGATTGCACCTTTAACTCTCTCAACTCAATTGGAGCCATCCTATACGGCAGTTGTGATATAGGTGTAGTTTTAGGTCAAATTTCTATTTCAAATTCTATTTCTCTCTTTGGTTGTAATCCTGATAGATCTAAAAATACATCCTCAAATTCGTTCACCACTAGTAATTCTTTTAATGTTGCACCGTCCTTCCTTTCTTCTATAACATAAGCTAAATATGCTTCATACCTTGTTCTTAAATATTTCATAGCTGTCATTGCTAATATAACCTCAATAGGTATCTTCCTACCTTCTCCTATAAACTTTATCTTTTCACTATTTTCTTTTTCAAATTCTATTTGTCTAGTATAACAATTCACTTTTGCTCAGTAATGACTTAACCCATCCATTCCTAGTATAGTATCAAATTCACTAATGGATAAGGGTATAAAATTCCACCTCATTTCACCCTCATTGATATTCACCAAAATGTCCTTATAAATCGTATCATAAACTACATATATCCCAATTGGCATACTTATAACCATAGGTTCATTCAAATCACTTATTCTCAATTTATCATGCATTACATAATTTGATGATATAAATGAAAATATAGCACCTGGGTCAATTAATATACGTGTTAGCTTACCATGTATTTGAGCAGTACCAGTAATCACATCTGGTGATTTCTCTGCCTTATGTTGCGTAATAACAAAAACTCTAGCTTGCTACACTCCACTCGTAGCACCGTCTTGCGCTATAGGTTGATCTTAAAATGATCTTGCCATCCTACTCGCCTCATTACGTACAATAGTAGGCCTTATTATATTTGGTGGCTAACCATTTCTCCTATTATTAGGAGCATTAGATGCCTTGTAATATTCTGAGTTTTTAAATATTTTAATACTGTATCGGGATATGTAGTGTTAATAATTTTTAAATATAATATTGATATTTCATGAGCTTTTATTTAATCTAAATTGAATTTTAATTGTTTATTATTATTTTAAGTGCTTTACGTAAAATTTTCCCGAGACTTTCATTTTCGGGGAAATATTCATGTAAATAATGTACTATTAATTATTTTAAATAGATTTACGGACTTACATGAACTCATACGTATTTTTAAATTACTAAATAAAGCCCATGTGTGTATATATTTATTTAATTAGGGTCTAATTTATTACCCTAATATTTTATTATTTATTTATTAATTTTATTGTTATTTAATTATTTTATTTATTATTAAATTTTAAATTATTATAATAATGTGTGGTGTGTGATTTTCCCAAATATTTTATTATTATTATTATTATTTTTCTTTTTCTTTTTCTTTTTTTCTTTTCTTTTTCTTTTCTTTTCTTTTCTTTTTCTCTTCTTCTTCTTCGGTCTTCTTCTTCCCGAAACCGTCCTCCATCAATCCTCACCGCTGCAAATCCCGACCACCTACTGTCGGTGTGCCACCAGCAGCTCCGCCCTCCCCAGCCAACTGCTCCGCCGCCCCTAGCCTCCTTCCCCGGTGCCGGCTAGCTTCCTTTCCTCCATTTTTGGTCGAAAGTTGCATTTCTTCACACCTCGCGATTCCGGCCACCATTTTAAACACCGCCAGTCTCTTTCTTCTCCTTGAGCTCTGGTGAGTGTGATTCTAGCTTTGGTTTGAGCTTAAATGGTCTTGATTTGCTTAGGTTTCGAATTTTCAATTTCGGCCATATTAGGGTTTTTAATTTTTTTGAACTTCGAATTGTTTGATTCATGAAAATTCCCTTAACAAATGTTGTTCCCCTTAGCTTAATCTACATGTGTGAATTTTTGTATAATTTTTGGAGATTATTTTGATTTTTGGGTATTTTTGAATATTATAATATTATTTTCTAATTTTCGGAAATTAATTAAATAAATTATAAAATTGTGTTTTATGATAATTATAGGTGTTGAAATGAATTATAGAATTTTATTTGGAATTTTTATGAATTTCTATGTATTTATTTTGAATTATTTAAGTTTATGTAATTTTGGAAAATTAGGGTTAATTGTGTTTTTAATTGAAATTAATTGGTTAATTGAGTTTAATTATTGATATTATTGATAAATATGTTGAGAAAATTAATTTTTGGATAATTATACTATTTTTGGTGAATTTTTGAATGAATTTTAGTATATTTACATATATAGGGGTATTTTGGTAATTTTACACGAAATTGGCTCAAAATGTAATTTAATTGGTTTTAATAGTTATTTAAGGTATAAAAATGATTTCTAAAAATTATTTAGTATTTTTAACTAATTAAAACTATTTTTCGTGAATTATTTTCAATTATATATATAATATACGGTTGTTCTAATAAAATGAGTTTTTATTGGTTTTTACTGTGTTTTAAGGTTAATTATGTAATTTCTACTTATAAAATGAATTTCTATGTTATAAGGGTATTTTTGGTATTTCTGAAATTATTCTGTGATTGTGGACCCCGGTCGGTAGATTGTAGTCTGGAGTCCGACCGAGGGGTTGTGAATGAGATGTGGTGTTTATTTTCGAAGTGTGTTTCTTTACAGGGTCGGCTCTATTCTTTGAGTAGAGAGATGTCCGTTTTACAGGGGAGGTTCTGTCGAATTTTCGGTAGAATTCTCGTAAAACTTGATGTCCGGTCGATCCCTAATTTTGATTCTGTATTTAATATTCTAGATCGAGTTCTATGATTTTCTGTTAGGATTATTCTGATTCTGTTGTTATTGTTTGTCTAGTTACGCCGAGACCGAGGCCTAGTGGACCAGGCCCGTCGGACCCATCTCGTGGAGCGCACTAAGTGTGAGTTACTATTTTATATATATATGCTTTAGGATGCATGATTTTAGAATATATGTTTTATTTTGATTTAATATGCATAAATAACGTGATTAGTATTTAAGTATATTTTTGGTTTATTTTTAGTTTATTTTTGGTATATATTAAATTATATGCATGTTTTGTTAATAAATTATATTTAAAATGTTTTTAAATATATTTCTAGCTTAATTTATAATTTGATTAGATTTATTTGACGTATATATACTCGAAATATACCTGGTTTACTTTTGGTATATTTATGGTATATATATGCATCATTTAAAATTCATGCATCATTTATTTGTGAATGTATGTTTTATATTATTAATGAAGGATATCGATAGAACGTGCTACCTAGTGGGCAGCACTAGGATCGAGTACGTACCGGTACGCTTATAGCAGATAGGTTATATTACTAACCATTTGTGGATATTGATTGGATATGATTATTTGATGTGTGAGATATGGTTTGGAGGTATGATTGCTGGAGCTCGGTTGACCTAGTGTCTTGGGGCCAATCACACTGGCAGTCAGACTGCTGGAGCTCAGTTGACTTAGTGTCTCGGGGCCAGTGTACTGTCTAAATGGATTAAGTGGATATATTTGGATTAAGTGAGCCTATGGCTAGAGTGTTGTCTAACACTGTTTGAGGTTTCGATATTATAGGGTTCTATTTGATCCTTCATAAACGATGATTTTCAATGAAATTTATATAAAATGATTTTACAGTATCTGTGTGTATTTGCCTATATATATATCTATATATATACTGTTGACTGTATGCATTGTCATTTAGTATGCATGTATATATATTATAGTAATTCACTCAGTGAGGTCTGACTCCCCTCCGTTGACTAATTTTCAGTAGAGTTATCATCTTCAGACCTCAGTAGCAGGCTTGTACGTCGGATTTCTTCCGCCCCGGCTTCTTTGTGTAAACTGCTTCTTTGAGTCTTGAGTTTTATTTTATCTAGACACTGCAGTA
Source organism: Mallotus nudiflorus (assembly GCA_947683625.1). Classification (NCBI taxonomy): domain Eukaryota; kingdom Viridiplantae; phylum Streptophyta; class Magnoliopsida; order Malpighiales; family Euphorbiaceae; genus Mallotus; species Mallotus nudiflorus. The sequence continues at coordinate 153,949 of CANTUR010000317.1, forward strand.
GTCATTAAATATTTAAAGAGATGTATTATATTTGAACTGGATTTGTATTAAAAGAGTTTATATATATATGAGATGAGTATTTAATTTAAATCCAGTTGGTGCAAATGTTATTATGATACTTATGATATTTATTTCCGCTGCATTATATATTGTTATTATTACTATTGCATGTTTGATTTTATTTTTTTTAGGCTTGCTACGGGTTCCGGATTCAAAAGAATTCTCGTTCCCTAGTGCCGGTCATGGCCCCTGTTTTGGGTCGTGACATGCCTGCACAAATCGTTCTCCTAATTGCATCCTTGTTCAGTCCCTAGTATAATGCCCGACTTTATTACACCTATAGCACCTAATCTTGCCCTGGTTGTACCTCCCTATGTGATTCTTCTTACATGTGTTGCACCAAGGTAAATTAACCTTACTTGTTTGACCATTCCCAACACTAACTTGTCTAAATGGTGCCATTGGTAGTTTCATCAAAACTTGGATTCATTGACTCCAATCCTCACATTACTCGCCTCTCTTCCATGATTGTCATGACAGTCCAACTTGTTGGTAAGATCTAATTTAAGTTGAGGCCTCTAATTCTTTGATGAGCTTTTCTTATTTTATAGCCTTCTCAATCCATCCTCTAAGTTTTATTCCAGCATATAGATTCAATTTACTTTTTAGAGATATATGCAACCCTTTAGGAAAATTTTCACTTTTTTCCTCCTTAGTAGGGTAAAATATCCTTTACATACTTATACAGATCCTTGAATTTATCGAGGTGTTCCCTGACAAACAATGGTCCTTGCACTAAATTAATAAATGAAGCCACTTTTTCCCTTCGATAGGTCTCTATCAAATATTCCTTGTGAAATTCTTCTTGAAATACTTTCCAAGTTAGGACCATACCAAATAAATTTCTAATCCTAGTCAACCAATCATCTGCCCTATCAAACATCGACCCATATACGTTGCTTATCTTCTCCTCGTCACTTAGCTGTAATGTTGTAAAGGCTTTTTCTATAGTTTTTATCCACTTATTAGCTTGATTAGGAACTAACGTACCATAAAATCATATGCTTTTGGCATGTTTAATCATATATTTAGGCCATTTGTATTTCTTTTTATCTTTTGCCGACATTACTGTGGCCATAATGCATGCCAACTTTGTAGCATTAATATGCATCATCGATGACACGGGGAAGTTAGCCCTTTTTTCTTATATTGGTGGTGGTGGAGGTTAACAATTACTATTGCAATCGATGCATTACTACCTTGATCAGTACCAGTTTGTGCTTCTTATGCAACATCTCTCTTATTACCATTCGGAGCCAACGTTGGAGATATTTCTTATGACAAAACATGACTCTTACTTGAGCTTTCTACCTAAACCACTAATCTTATTCTATCAACTTGAGCACCACGACCTTTGCCTCTTCCTCTACCTCTACCTCTCCCTCGCCCACCTATCATGCCACCCCTAGTTCTTGCCATCTTTTTAAAATAAAAAAATTAAAGCACTTCAGTAATTTATTTCACCAAGGTTACTTTTTATTAACAGTTAATAACCATAAAAATCAATATCCCTTAATTCCTATAGAATTCATTAGGCTTAAACTTTATAACCTAGTCTATGATACCAACAAATGTAACACCCCTCTCTATAGGTACTTTGTTTAGATGATTGTTGATCCTAAATCACCTAAATAAAATACCTATGGAGAGGGGTGTCACATGCAATGAGTCCAAGCAAATACTATCAGTGCCCCAGTTCCCACATTATAGGCTTGTTGCAAATTTTCTCATTTCCATGACTATTCGATAAATATAAGAAAATAAATGAGTTAATAAAAAGTTGGTGGCTCTATAACAAAAGTTCAAATAGCATTTATAAACCAAAAATATGTGTTTGGCTGTTTCTATTTATATGACATTTCGGGTTGAAATCATGGTAAATACAATTACATTATTGGAAAACGTTTGTCATTATAGTTTTATTCATATTAAACCGAAAAGAAAATTATAGTTATGTTCAGGAATATTAAAAAGTGTAGTATTAAAATTATGATTTAGTTAATTTAACCTAATTTAAAAAGAAAAAATCTTTCTTAATCATTAATACAAAATTATTTAATCTCACTATTAATAAAAAGTTATGTTAATTATTTGATATTTTTATTAAAAAAAATATGCACATATATAAAAGAAATAAGTTGTGTTACAAAATTTGACTTATTGGAGCTTAATGAATAATAAAACAAAGAATATGTAGATGTAGTTAATTATTATTATTATTGTCTTAACCTCATTGTAAATATAGGGCTGTTCAGAGTAATGAATATGAGGGTTTGAACATCATAAAATGAAAATTGTACGAAAGATTAATTCAACTTCTTTATAAAATACATGCAAAAAAAGTACCATTAACATTTTTTTTTATCCAATTTTGTTTTTATTCCAAATTAAGTGAAAAGCTTCATGAAACATACTTCAATGAAAAAAACACAAACACACACTCAAAACAAAAGGATAAAGGCATATACCAACTAAAAAACACACTGATGAAATATTTATTGGCTCTTATTAACACCAACTGCGCAACATGGATCATTATAGGCCTTGAGCAAACAGTGAAGCAAAAGTTTCCATTTCATGCTTCATCAAGCCCAAGCCAACTTCAACTCCATTGCCATCTCTACCTTCCATTACTGAAAGAGCATTGGCATTTATGGAAGGAATCTCAACCTTCGCAGGCTTTCCCCACCCAAAATCCATGTTGTAGAAAGCAAGTCTAGTCGATCCAGCTATCCCAAATTTTAGTACATCTTCATCTATTCGGCGTAATCTTTCGAGCCTCTCTTTAGCTCCCTCGAAAAGTGTCTTCTCCAATCCATGTATATAGTCACCAAGCTTCTCTGCAATGATGGCAACCCCATTTTCGCCAACAAAAACTTCTGCTTCTACAACCATGTCATGGAGAATAATCGCACCCCCAAAATAGTTTTGTGGGATTGGAGGGTTTATAGTCAAGCGACCTCTACAATCTACGCCGAACACAAATGCAACCTTTTTGTAACTGACCCCCTTGGATTTCACCATGCAGACCAGTGTGTAAGCACATGTGAGCACAAATGTAGACAGGTGAAGATGTTTTGCAGGCTTCGACCCTGAACTCTGCTCTTGTTGTTGACGGTAATGAGTTACTTTTTCTTTGATTTTCTTGATGCTCTCAGGACTAAGATAAAACGACGATCGAACAAAGTTATTCGGTATGAATCCGAAAAAGTTCGACACTTTCAAACATCGTGGATTAGACTGTAACTCTAATCCATTTACAGCTAACCAGTGGTTCAAGTACAGGGACTCAAACTCGGCAGGGTCTTTGATGACCGTCCTGTCAAATGATGGGATTAATTCTGGTGACAAAGAGACAGGTTTTCCAGTCTCAATTTGTTTACTTATAGAAGCCCATGCTTTGAGAAACATGAAAGCGCTTTTTCCATCAAACACAGCGTGGTGAGTGGTTATGCCAATGCAAAACCCTTTACCAGGAAATAGTGTTACTTGCAGGGCCATTGTCCACGCCTTTGTCTCTGATATATGCAATGCAGGAACGTAAGGCCGTGCAGCAGCAGCTTCATGGATCTCCTTGCTGATGTAGTCATCAAAATCGGCATTAGACTCCGCAAGTGTTAATGAAACACCGTGATTCGGAGAGTAGACAATGGCCGGTCTTGGGGAGTTCTGAGGCCATGTAAGGTGACCAGCCAGAGGGAGGAAATGGAGAAGGGTCTGAGCGAGTGAGTGTTTGAGTGTAGGGAAGATTGTTGAGTGAAAAATAGCAGAAGTTGAGTCAGTGAGTTTGTAGAAGAAGAGATTCTCAGTTGGAGGGAATTTGAGCCATTTTATATCATAAAAGGGAAGAGGGAGAGATGATTCGGTGGTTGATTCCGGTGAGCGGTTGGCCGCCGGAGCAACCTTGCTGATTTCCAATATTTTTACTGAGTTGGTTGATGCCATATTGAGAAGGTGGGAGAATTTTTTTTTAACTTGTTACTATATCAAGGTTTTGTTTCTTTTGCTGCCTGTTCCGAGAGCAAATCAAGGATTCCATTTATAGCTAGTAGTTTCTAACCAACTTTCTCATGTACCTGGTTGTTGCTACAAGCTTTTCAATGGTTTGATTATCAATTAGGTTCAGAGAGCTGTTGTCATTTAAATTAGATTTTAAATTAAAATTTTAATATATATAATTGTGTTAAATTAATTAATTGTTGAGAAATTTTTTATAATTTTATATAAGTTGCACCGAATTAATTAAAATGTAGTAAACTTTTAATATTGTAATTTTGAAAAAAAAAAAATACTTCATTTAATTTACCATTTTACCCCTTTACTTTATATATATATAAAGTAAAATGCACCTTAAGGCTCCTAAAATTTATGACTTTTTGGCTTTAGAGCTTTCAAGTTTTGTTTTGTATATTTAGATCTTTAAATTTCATGAATTTAAAGTTTTAAATTATTATGTCAATTTTTAAATATAAATTATTTTCTTTTGGTCCCTTAAGTTTTATATTTCTAACATTTATACTATTTTTTATTTTTTAACACTTATATCGCTTTCAAAATTTTTTCACCGATAAAAAATAAATTTACTTATTTTAATTTCTAATATTTTAAACTATTATATACATATTTAAATAATTTTAAATTTAAAATTAAACAAACAAGTTAATGCTAAGATTAAAAAAATTATAATAATACTACTATTTTTCACTATATTTTAAATTATTGTGAATAAATTTTTATAATATATATTTTTTCATGTACCCAAAAAGTATGATTAAAAAATAAAGGTTAAGATAACGATTATAAAGATTTTGAATTGGTTGGAAAATCTATCACCATTTTTAGTGTATTGTGGACACTCGGACCGTGGGTGCTTGGTTTGATCGGCCCACATTAAAACACAATAATGAGAATGCGAAGCTTGAATACAATTACGAAGCTCGAAGCTCAAATTTCTGATTGCAAATGGACTTGAGAGGCCGAGGACCCAGAACCTAGCCCAAAATTGACTAAAGAGGCCCAAGTTTGCCTTGGCCCACTTGGCCTAACATGGAGCATGGCCAAAGAGGTGCCGCCTCTATGTAGAGAGGTGATCGCATTTATGGTGGTCGGCACTGAAGCAATCATCTCATCGCAGTGGCACCGCTTTTATGGAAAGCCACTTACAGCTGCAGTAATGGTGGTCAAGTGATGTAGGTCCCACACCCTTAAGACCTGATTTTGGTGTGAGGAAGAGATTTTGGGGGGAAGAAAAAGGCTATTAAAGCACATGATGGTTTAGAAACCTAGGGGAATAGGTGAAGGATAAGATAAAATGGGAAAAAAAAAGAGAAAAAAAAGGGTGACTAAGAGAGGAAAAAAAACCAAAAAAAGAGAACAAGGGGGAGGAGGCTATGAAACCAGGAAGGGTGAGATGTTCTTGAGATGAGGAGGAGCAGAAACTCAAGCTCAAGAGTCCATTTCCTTGAAAAGAAGAAGGTGAAAGAAGCTTGTCCTCAAGTGTATTCAACATCCAAAGCAACCTTTGAGGGCCAACCACTTTGTCAAAAGCTCATACTTAAGTAAATTCTATCTATTTCCTTGGTATTTTGATGTTAGCCTTGCATATGACTTTGTTTGTTTATTTAGTGTATATTTTAAGTTTATACTACTTGTCATGCCATATTATCAATATGATCTGCTAGGGTGTTGAATATAGTTGTAGAATAGCAAGTTTCTTATTATTTGTTTGCATATCACTTGCTTAGAATAGAAGTTTAGCCTTTTTGAGAGTCGAGTCGCCTGTCTCTTTACCATGAGGCGATCACCACTCAGGCAGAGTGACCCACATCTTTGTTTCATGATTTTTTTATGATATGTATGCATGATTTTGATTTTCAAGTATGTTTAGGTTCTTATACCTTGTTTATTTTTATATGACTACCTCTACCATGTCTCCTAAGTTAATTTACTTAGTTTTTAACCTCTATTTACATAAACTCTTCTTGTGAATTAATTTGAATGCTTTTTTTGAGAGTTTTTACGTATTTCGGGACTAATATTTTGGTGATTGCACGAACCTTGAGACTGATCCCCTGAATTGTTAAGGATTTATCCTTTAACTAGTTCTTAAGAGGTTTTCATGGGTCTAAGGACTAGTTTAGTCTTGGTTTATCTTTGGTATATTTCTAGTATATTTTTGATTTATTATGCTTTTATTTGTGTGAAAATGTTGTAATCCTTAATCCCTTTCCCCTTTGAATTCTAATATATTGTTTTGATTTATTATTTTGATAAATTTTGGGACATTAATGCATGAAATTGAGCTAATGTGCAAACTCAGACTTAAGTATAAAATTGAACAATTGATTGTGGGCAATTCCAAATTGCATGCAAATAAAGGAATAATAGGATAATTAAAGGTAACAAAATATAAAACACAAATAGAGGCCGATCGCAAGGTCGGGTGAGCATTCAAAAGCCCATACCCAGTTTTCGAACCCGTTATGATGACAATTTCTGGGAACCTCCGTTTGATCCAGTTGTGGTACAGTGTGTCTCAATTTTTATCCAGATGATGACTTCATCTCCATTTAGGCTTCAAAGACCTAATATATATTTCTTAGTGGACCTTGAGTCCACACAGTATCGTGGTCGCCAACACCTTGGGTGCGCGCTAAACCGGGGGTCCCCTGCCTACAGATATATAGACATGTATTGGTATCTACTATTTATAAAATTTATATTATAAAAAGTTATTTACAATAATTTTATTAAAATTTTGTACAAAAAACTAAAAAATGTATCAAAAATACAAAATTTAAATTTTAAAAAATTATAAAATATTTGTTATCATAATCTCTGTTAATTATGGTGTTTCTTTTTCATCATAATGTTTTATTTTGAAAATATAAGTGTTATTGAAAATAAAACTAGTATAATTTAAAATATTATAAAAATAGTAGCTTTATTATAATTTTTTAATCTTAACATTAACTTGTTTATTTATTTTTAAAATTTAAAATTATTTAAACATGTATATAAATTTATATTTTTAATTTAAAATATTAGAAATTAAAATAAGTAAGTATATTTTTTATGGTGAAATTTTTTTAAAAATGATATAAATGTTAAAAGGTAAAAAATTGTATTAATGTTAAAAATATAAAATTTTAGAGATTAAAAAAAAATAATTTATGTTAAAAAATTAACATAAGAGTTTAAAACCTTAAACTTATTAAGTTCAAAAGTCTAGATATACAAAATGAAACTTGAGGGATCTAAAATTAAAAAGTCAATAAGTGTAGAAGTCTCAGGATGGATTTTACCTATATACAAATTTTTACAAGTCACAAGTATTTAAATTTTTGTATAATTGGTTCATTCATTTGCAACTTAAATTTTAAATTTTAAAAAAAATTAAAAAAAATTAAAAATTTTAAAAAATAATTATTAATTAATATTGGGGGAAAAATAAAATTACCCAAAAAATTATTTTGTCGGACTATGACACACGAAATGATGAATTGGGATGCCTATCATTGTCCTACCAAGAATCATGCAACTAGAATATATTTGCCCCGGCGGAGATTCTTGTTTATTTCTAAATTTGTAACGCATATACAAAAATTTTACAGATCACCAATACAAACGAAAAAAAAAATCTATTATTTAGTGTTTTAAATTAATTAGAAACTCGAGATATCATACGTCCATCTAAAAACTTTAATACCGAATGATTATTTTCAGCGTTTGAATATGAAATTTGGCATTTTTATTTAAAATTTGTGTAATTGAGCTTAGAACATATATTTAAATAAATTGAATTTTTATAGATTCAGTTAGATCAAGGTTTTTTCTAATTAATTACAGTATAAATGGAGATGAATTTTTTTAATAAGTAGGCATACGAGATTTCAAACCATACTTTCTACCAAATGTCTTTGACCATGTGGTAGTTTATTTTATATTTATTCTAAGCAAGCTAAGCGCATAAATGAAAGGAAAAATTACAATCACTCCTCGAAGTTTGTCTAAATTTACTAATCTATCTTTATATTTTCAAAAGTTAACTCGTAATTTTTTCATATGTGATTTTATTAATTATTTCCTCTTATACTAACTAAATACCCAATTAAATTTGATATTTTTATTGTAAAGAAAAGAAAAATAATTAATAAAATTATATCTGAAGGGTATTCAGTTGATTTTTAAAAATATAGGTTCAACTAGCGAATTAAAACAAATTTCATTTGATGATTGTAATTTTTCCTAAATTAAAATAGACTATCTCTACTTCTTTAACCGTTGAATTAAAAAAAAAAAAAATCTATAACCTCTCTAATTTTTCTCCACTACTTTGATCAAACCCAAAAATTAATGCATGATAGCATCTAATTTCTCTAATTCTTTTATCAATCCAAAAAAGATTAAATTGATTCATGATAGTATCCAACTAAAATTCTAAAACAAATCATTAAATTCAATTAAATCTAATCGAAGAGGTTAGCACTTCTTTGTCCACACTTAAAAGACAGACAAGAGACGTTGCAATTCATTGGACAAGGAATCAAGGTCACTGCAAGTGATGTTGAAATTTACAGTACAGAATTGGTTAGTCAAAGAAACGTTTGGTGGGCTATAAAGAAATGTGGGCGAATTGCTTTGAGCAGACGATTCAAAAGCCATAGAAGGTGGGATTGTTTGTTTGGTAACCTTCTGCGCCATTTATACATATCCTACTGAAGATATGCCCTGAGCAATAAACAAATCATGATTTACGATACAATAAATATGTATTAACTTATATATGAAAAAAAGCATTGAATACCCTTTTCTTAGGCTAAAAGAATGAGTGAGAAATAATGAATTATAATTAATACACAAGAAAGAAGATAGATCATTAAAATGAATTCAATTTCCCAGTCTTTTCTCACTTTCTATTTGTATAGCATTTCTTGCAATTCATTTACATGTTGCTTATAATACCAAATACAATATTAATTGAGAAGCTCAATGGTGACATTCCCTTAAATGCAAAGTTAAGGGATGAGCATGTTTACTTTTCATGGCAACAGTTCAACATAAATTTTCCTTGACATTTTTCTAACTATCATGTAATAATGATGAGCATCATAAACAGGTTAAGTAAGAAAAAAAAAAAAACTATATATTATCTTAATAATCTATATTCTATATATATATATATATACACTAAATTCTGATTACTAAAATCATTTAACTCAAAACTTGACACGTGTCTTCTCTTATAATTGAGTATTCACCTTTAAAAATTTATGTGTTGAATTCTAAAAAGTCCTAAAAATTCAATATATATATATATATATATTAAATCCTGAACCTTAAAGTCATGAATCCAAAAATTTGATAAGTATCTATTTTTATATTTGAGTATTCACCATAAATGTTAATGTGTCAAATAATTAAAAATATTAATTTTTTATTAAAAATAAAATATTTACCATATTTATTTAGAATTATTTTGTAACTAAAACACTACTATATTATGTTAAAAAAAAAAACTAAAACACTTTTATACATATCTCAATACTATTCAAATTCTAAAGATATTTGTGTAATACATATTTTTCTATCTTAAATCATTAAAATATATATTTTTTCAAACTATTAAAAATTTTATTTTTAAAAAAATTTAAAAGTATAATAATATAATAATTATTTAGTATTAGTTTTCAAGTAAAACACTACTATATATACTCTAATACTAATATAATAATTTTAAAAATTAATTAATCTTATTATAATTAAAAAAAATTATGATAACAAAAATTAAATTTATAACTAACTTATTAAAACTAATATTATATTTCAATATTCACTTCCAAAATTTTGTATGTAATATCATTAAACTTTAGAGTAAATTTTTATACTATTTATTATACTATTAATAGAAATATATTATACTATTTATTTATACTAAAAAAATTTATTATACTATTTTCAATCTATATAAACACTTTATGTAAATTTTATTATTTATATATATCCTATAATTTAAATTTTTTACAAATAAAATATATTAAAATATAAATAAATAATTTATTAATAAGTAGCTCGACTAACCCCGATAGTATTGAGTGGGATGTTGGTAGGATCTTTTCTTATTAACCATACATTTCGATTTTGAATTTTATCTTGATGGTTCAGGATTTATTTTTAAAGTACATGTCTAAAGTCTCCGTAAACTTTGTTAGTTAGTATCACGATCCGAATTCAGGGATATGTGATCAGCATTAAGGAATAAAAAAGTTTAAAGCTATCGAAACCTGTAATAAATCTTAAAAGAAAAATGCGAAATATTTCACCTCTTAAATTTTACAATGCAATAATTAAATCATGACACATATTATCAAACTGATTTTTCTCAATTTAAATAAACCATACCATCATCATGCATAATATAGTAATAATTAGTTATACAAAACAATATCTCAGTGCATAAATCTCAAATACATAATATCCAAATTAAAGTATGTAGTTATACAATTTCTCTACTACGGTACATAGATACTATTACAAACACAAACTATATAAACCTACATAAAATAGTTGGTGAGGAAACTACTCAGCATAGATAAGTAGGTCTAATAGAAGACTCCCAAACTTTTTTTAAAAAAATAAGTTGAAGGGAGTTAGATTTCACTGAGTAAGCTAATAAAAAAAATGAATGCGGTTTGAAAATCTTCTTTAAAATAGGTTTTTATGAAAATATAATATATTTATAATTTTATTCAAATAATTTGATGTATATATAAGAAATTCATTTTTCAAAAGGAGGAATAAAATTTGAAATGCTTTTGAAACATTATAGTATAAAAACTATGTAGAACTCTAGTCCTCAATTCTAACAGCCATTTGGCTCACTTATCTCCAAGACTGCTGGATCCCAAGAGCAAAGCATCACTAGGATGCATAGCCACAGTCACGTCACTTAATCCAATATCACTGGCGGTGTCCGAGAGTAACCCATCACTAGACCATTGGCCCCAATGATTTAATAAATATAATCCAACTTTACTAGTGGTGTTCGAGAGCAAAGCATCACTAGACCTTCGGCCCCAGTAAATCATTCCAACCAAATATTATATTAAATATCACCAGACCTTCGGGCCCAGTAACATAATCAATGCAACCTAATATTTTACTGGTGCGCACATGGTCCTAATAAAACCCATTAGGTAGTCAGTTCTATCGTAGTTTATTTAAAATAAATGAAGATAAATAAAATAAGGAAAATTACAATAAATAAAAATAAAATAAACCAACTATAAATTAAGTCATGCAACATCATTTAAAGAATACCGACTTGAATCTCATGAAATTTAAATTCATCAGAATTTTATGTATTAAATTTGAAAACTTGACATGCAAATCGAATATTAACTTATAAGATGGATGCGCTCCTCTGCTACGTCGCGTTCGACCTCAACTGGTAGATGCAACCGGAGAGGCAGCTAAAAGACAAAATAAAAACCACTATAAAAAATATAGAAACCCTAACTTCTAGAATTTCTAAGGAAGACTCGACTTAAACCAAAAATTCAAAATTTAGGATTGAACTGATGTTATGTTTTACGAGAAATTTACCAAAAATTTAGCAGAGTCTCCTTTATAAAACAGACATCCCTCTACATAAGTAGAGCCAATCTTGTAAGCAAACACACTACTAAACCTCACAATAGCTCAACACATCGGGTCGGGACCCCGAACTATACAATTCCCAACCAAGGTTCACAATACGTGATAAAAATAAATATTAAATAATAATATTTTAGAATCACTAAAAATCCATAAAATCAATAATAAATCACAATATAATTTATTTAAACCTCAAAACACTAAATATAAATATTTTTCACAATAGTTAATAAAAATCTCAAATAATTTATATAATTTTATAAAAATCCAACTTTTCAAATATTCAATATAAATAGTCAAGTTCAAATTTAATTATTCAAATAGTTTATATATTTTATAAAAATAGTTAAAAACCCATTTAATAACAAAATAGTAAATAATTTATTATTTGAACATAATTTTCAAAATTTAGTATTAATTAGTTAAAAATAGTAAATAATTTATAAAAAATCATTTTAATACCCTATAAAATTCTAAAATCATTTAAAACATATTATTTAACTATATTTTTAACAAAATTAGCCTATGATTCCAAAAATCACATAATACTAATAATTTCTCAAAAATTATATAAATTCACTAAAAATTATTTTATTAATACTAAAATTACTAACTTAAATTACTAACATTAACTAACTCAAATTTTCATCCAAAATAATTAATTAACATAATTAACAAAAATTCAATTTATATTATTAAAATATTCAAAAATACCCATAAATCATATTAATTAAAAAAATACACAAAAAATATTTTTGAGAAGCTTGAGCTATATCTAACAACAATCTAAAAGTAAAACTCCATGGATCACACGAAAAAATTAAATAAAAATATATAAAACCCTAAATGGACATAAAATTTTTGTGACAAAACTCAAAACTAAGGGAGATTGAGCTTCAATGGAGCTTAGAAATGGACTCACCATAGCTCAAGGAGTCTGACTAGCCCAGGGACACTAGCTGGATCCACCAGAGTCGACGTCGGTGAGGTGAGCTTCCTCTCGGTTGCTGCTGCTTCACGCGAGTTTCGGCAGCCTCAGGCGAGGTTAGCAGTGGTGGTCGACATCTAGAGGAAGGAGGAAGATGATGGTGGTGAGTGGTGGCGGTACAGTGAGGCGTGGGTGGCACTGGTTCAGGTTTGCATAGTGACATGGGAGAATGGCATGAAAAGTAGAGAAAGAAAGAGGAAGGGGAGGGAGTTGATCGGGTATTTGATGCTTTTGACCCTTTTATACACACACACACACATAACACATAACAATATTAAAAAAAATAACCCTAATTAAAATAATAATATTAATAAATGTATAAATAATAATAATAATGCTATTTAAAAATAATGACAATTAAAATCAAAATAATTTACATGCATGCTAATAATAATGAAATAATAATAGTGACAATAGTATATTAATAACTTTAATATTTTTAAATAATAGAGTTCCCAAATAAATTACTTTACATAACTAAATTTTTTTTTTAAATAAGATAAATGAAAAATATACACAATTAATTATAATATACGTCCTCGAATTCAAAGAAAAGCATGTAAACAAAGTTTGTTGATGAAAAAGATATGGTTAAGCAGCTTGCATCTCGGATTCTGTCTCCCATGTACAGTCTTCTGCTATGTGGTTACTCCACAGAACTTTTACCATCAGAAGTCCCCTAGAGCAAACCTGATGAACGTGGCAATCTACAATCACCGCTGGATACTCCTTATAAGATAGAACTTCGCTGAGCTCCACTGCTTGGGGCTAAAGTACGTGAGAAGGATTAAGAATATATTTTTTCAGCATAGACACATGGAACACTGGGTGGATTAAAGATAATTCAAGTGTTAACACCACTTTATAGGCCACTTCTCCAACTCGTGACCATATCTCGAAAGGTCTAATGTATCTAGGAGCCAACTTACCCTTCTTACCAAATCTCATAACTCCTTTCATTGGAGATACCTTCAGAAACATCATATCTCTAACTAGAAAGGAAACATCTTTCCTTCTAGGATCAACATAACTCTTCTGCCTACTGAAAGCTGTCCTTAACCTCTACTGAATGATAGGGGCCTTCTCAGAATTAATCTGTACCAACTTTGGATCTATCAGTTGTCTTTCACCAATTTCTTAACACAAAGGTGATATGCACTTCCAACTATACAACGCTTCATATGAAGCCATTTAAATACTTGAATGATATCTATTATTATATGCAAATTCAATCAGTGGCAAGTGGTTATCTCATTGACCTCCAAAATCCATCACACATATTTTGAGCTTATCCTATAAAGTCTGAATGGTCCTTTCTAATTGAACATTAGTTTGAGGATGGAATATTGTACTTAAGTCTAACCTTGAACCTAAGGCTTTATGTAACTCTTACCAGAAAACTAATGTAAAAGTGGCTCCTCTGTCAGATATTATGTTCATTGGAACACCATGAAGATAAACAATTATGCTGACATACAACCGTGCCAATATGTCAGTGGAGTATGTCTTTTTTATTGGCAGAAAGTGAGCTGAATTGGTTAATCTATCAACTATCACCCAAATTGCGTTAAATCCACTAGTCGTTCGAGGCAAACCAGTCATAAAATCCATGGCAATCATATTCCACTTCCACTCTGGGATAGGTATAGGTTGTAATAATCCTGAGAGCCTCTGATGCTTTAGCTTCACTTGTTGAAATGTAAGACACCTGGATATAAATTCTGCAACATCTTTCTTCATTCCATTCCACTAGTATGTATCTTTTAAATTATGATACATCTTAGTGGAATGGATGAATATTGTAAGCAGAAAAATGAGTCTCTTCTAAGATCTCTTTCTTTAGATCATCAACGTCTAGCACACACAACCAAGTACCCAAGCATAGAACAACTTCACTATCAATTATAAACTCTTTGGATTGACCCTGTTGTACCTCAAACATGATTCTCTATAGCTGTGGGTCTTTTCTTTGAGTTGCTTTAACTATATCCACGTACACTGATCGTACCCTAAATTGAGCTAAAAGACATTTTTTAGTCACTTTCCACTGAAAACCCTGATCAATAAGCTCATGCATCTCCTAAATAATCAGCCTCTTTTTAGTATTGATATGGGTAAGACTGCATGCTGATTTTATGCTCAATGCATCTGCTACTACGTTTGCCTTGCTTGGATAGTAAAGAATGAACAATCATAGTCCTTCAGAAGCTCCATCCATCTTCTCTGCCTTAGGTTCAAATCCCTCTGCTCGAAGATATACTTTAAGCTCTTGTGGTCATTGTATATTTCATAAGTGACATCGCACAGGTAATGCCTCCAAATATTTAGTGCAAATTTAACTACTGCCATCTTTAGATCGTGAGTAGGATAATTCTGTTGGTGCTTCTTCAATTGCTTTATTCTTAGAATAGACCAAAATATCATCAATAAACATAATCATAAATCAGTCAAAGAATGGCCTAAACACCCTATTCATCAAGTCCATAAAGGCTACTGGGGCATTAGTTAACCCAAAGGACATCACTAGAAATTCATAGTGGCCATACCTAGTCCGAAATGCTAACTTAGGTACATCGTCACTTCTAATCCTCAACTGATGATACCCAGATCTCAAGTCGATCTTAGAGAATTACTGAGCTCCTTGCAACTGATCAAAAAAATCATTAATCCTAGGGAGTGGATACTTATTCTTAATGGTAACCTTATTTAATTGTCTGTAGTCAATACAGAGTCGAAGACTACCATCCTTCTTCTTCTCAAAAAGAACTAGAGTACCCTAAGGAGATGTGCTAGGCCGAATAAACCCCTTATCCAACAATTCCTGTAATTGCTCCTTTAGCTCTTTCAGCTCTACAGGTGCCATCCTATAAGTTGGCATAGAGATAGGATTTGTACCAAGTACAACATCAATATATAATTCTATCTCTTTATCCGGTTGCAATCTAGGTAACTCCTTTGGAAAAATATCTGAGAATTCACGTACCACTGGTACCTTTTCCACTGATCCCATTTTTTGCCTGAACATCTCTTACTATAGCTAGATAGCCTTAACACCCTCTACTAAGCATCTTCTTAGCTGTAAAAGCAGAAATAAGGTTACGAGGTATGAGACTCTTATTACCTCTGAATCTAAATTCCTCTTCACCCAGAATTTTGAAAATTACTTCTTTTAATCGACAGTCCATAAAAGTATAATATTAGGACAACTAATCCATTCCTAGAATCATATCAAACTCAATCACATCCAGAAGGACCAAGTTTGCCAATAACTCTTTACCTTCAACCAACACAGGACAATATGGAAAAAAGATGTCCGTTTCCAACTCATCATTAAGCAGAGTCAAAATAGATAAAGGAAACCTCATCTTAGAAGGTAGACAAGCTACTTTTGAAGCAAAAAAAGGAGATACAAAAGAATACATAGCACCCGGATCAAATAAAACTCTAGCCTTAGAACAACAGGCTAGAATAATACCCGCTACCACTACATTGGATGTCTGTGTATCTTGAGCAGTCAAAGTAAAGACTCTAGCCTATCCACATCTTGATTTCTGTGAGGTGAACGACTGAGTATGTCCTTTGCCTCAGCCCTACTGACTTGCAAACTGAATCGGTCATTGCTAAGGGTACATGGGTGTCTAATATTGCTAAGGCACTTACTGCAAAGGCAGAACAACAGAAGGTAAAGATCCCTAAGCAAAGGACGGTTGGAATCCATAGTTCAAATAGACTTTAGCAAAGTGTCCAAACTGACCACATCTGAAACATGCTCCTGGCATTAAGTAACAAGGACCTTAATGCATTGGCCCATATGTGGCATACGCACTAGCTCCAAACCCAGAACTACCATGTCCAGAGCTCTTTCCACTACTGCTACTAGTACTACCACCAAATCTAATAGCCTTACTACTCCTATGATCATGAGAAAAACGGTGCCTACTAGTTCGATGTGCTCTGAACTGTCTGCTTTGTTGAGAAGAACTTATTGACTTAAGTAATCATGCTGCCTATCTGAAACACTGGCTGTTGTACCCTCTGAATAGGTCTAACAATGCCATTATTATAAAAATCAAGTATGCTACCATGTCATTTATGTCTCTGCTTTAGCTGTCTTACCTCCTCCACAACACTTTCCAAACTACGACCCTCTAGTCGAATGCCAATATAAGCTGGGCTAACCCAGTCACATAAAGCTCAACTGCTCTTGCAACATCTTGCCTCAAATCCTCAGTATGTCTTATTAATTTATAGAACTCCCGAGTATAGTCCTCAACTGATCGATCTATTTTGTCAATATTAAGCACTTGCCATCTATAGTTCTCTCTCATAGATAAAGGATAGAAGAACCTCATAAACTGCTTCTTAAAACCCAACCAAGTCATCGTGGTCATGAAGGGCTGGATGGACTTAATAAACTAGTCCTGAGCTGTCGTTGAGACCGATAACTCTACAATCATGATCCTTTGATAATCAGAATACCCTAATATGGTCCTGGACTTAATAGTGTTAATAAAATCCAGTGCGTCTCCAGTACCATCAAAATGAACTCGTCCTACATTAAAGTATAATAATGCAGCATCTGCATTTCACATCTCCTGATTCTATCATTAAAGCATCTGCTGCACTACGGGCATTGCCTGATTAAGAGCTACCAAGCCTTGATTAATGCCTGCCATGCTAGCTGTAAAAGCTATAAGATCCTCTATTGGAATCTCAGGCTCTACCTAAGGCTGATCCTACCTCTGAGTTGTTGCTACTCTGGTTCTGCCCCTACCTTTACCTCTACCTCTACCCCTGCCTCTAGGTGGAAGGGTAGGGGAAGAATCTCATTCTGAAATGACTGTTCATCATCATCATGCTTTGTATCTGCAACAGGGGCATTCCGAGCACACCTCATTCTGAAAAGACAAGAAAACCCAAATTCAAAACAAAACAAGAACGCAGACATAAATGTAGACTCCTAAGGATAATAAATCAACAAATGATAGTTAACAACCTAAGTATTGTAGTAACATAAGAAAAGACAGACATCGACAATCAAAAGCATGAAAAACAAACCAAAGCTCTAATACCAACTTTGTCATGACCTGAACCCAGGGGCATGTGACCAGCACTAGGGAATGGGAAAGCTTAAAGCTACCGAAACCCGTAGTAAGCCTTAAAAGAAAAACGTGAAATATTTCACCTTTTAAACTTTATAATGCAATAATTAAATCATGATGCACATTATCAAATTAATTTTTCTCAATTTAAATAAACCATACCATCATCATGCATAATATAGTAATAATTTGTTATACAAAATAATATCTCAGTGCATAAATCACAAATACATAATATTCAAATTAAAGTATGTAGTTATATAATTTCTCTACTACGATACACGAATACTATTACAAACACAAACTATGTATACCTACATAAAATAGCTGGTGAGGAAGCTACTCGGCGTAGGGAAGTAGGTCTAACAGAAGACTCCTGAACTCTTTAAAAAAAATAAGTTAAGGGGAGTCAGACCTCATTGAGTATGCTAATAAAAGAAATGAATGCAGTTTGAAAATCTTCTTTAAAATAGGTTTTTATGAATATATTTATAATTTTATTCAAATCATTTGATGTACATATAAGAAATTCATTTTTCAAAAGGAGGAATAAATTTTTAAATGCTTTTAAAATATTATAGTATAAAAACTAGGTAGAACTCTAGTCCTCAATTCTAACAGCCATTTGGCTCACTTATCTCTAAGATTGCCGGATCCCAAGAGCCAAGCATCACCAAGATGCACAGTCGTAGTTATGTCACTTAATCCAATATCACTGGCGGTGTCTGAGAGAAAGAATCACCAGACCATCGGCCCCAATGATTTAATAAATATAATCCAACTTTATTGACATTGTCAGAGAGCAAAGCATCACCAGACCTTCGGCCCTAGTATAAATCATTCCAACCAAATATTATATTACTAGCGGTGTCTGAGAGCAAAACATCACCAGACCTTCGGGCCTAGTAACATAATCAATGCAACCCAATATTTTACTGGTGCGCACACGATCCTGATGAAACCCATCAGGTAGCCTATTCTATTATAGTTTATTTAAAATAAAAGAAGATAAATAAAACAAGAAAAATTTAAATAAATAAAAATAAAATAAACCAACTATAAATTAAGTCATGCAATATCATTTAAAGAATACCGACTTAAATCTCATGAAATTTAGAATTTTGTGTATTAAATTTGAAAACCTGACATACAAATTGAATATTAACTTACAAGATGGATGTGCTCCTCTGCTACGTCGTGTCTGACCTTGACTTGTAGATGCAACCAGAGGGGCTGCTAAAAGACAAAATAAAAACTACTATAAAAAATATAGAAACCCTAACTTCTAGAATTTCTATGGAAGACTCGACTTGAACCTATAATTCAAAACTTAGGATTGACTCGATGTCACGTTTTACGAGAAATCTACCAAAAATTCGGTAGAGTCTCCTTTGTAAAACGGACATCCTTTTGTACAAGTTGAGTCAATCTTACAGACAAACACACTACTAAACCTCACAATAGCTCAACACCTCAGGTTGCGATTTCGAACTACACAATTCCCAACCGAGGTTCATAATACATAAAAAAATAAATATTAAATAATAATAATTTAAAATCACTAAAAATCCATAAAATTAATAATAAATCACAATATAATTTATTTAAACCTCAAAACACTAAATATTTTCATAATAGTTAATAAAAATATCAAATAATTTGTATAATTTTATAAAAATTCAAAGTTTCAAATATTCAATATAAATGGTCAAGTTCACATTTAATTATTCAAATAGTTTATATATTTTATAAAAATAGTTAAAAACCCATTTAATCACAAAATAGTAAATACTTTATTATTTGAATGTAATTTTCAAAAATTAGTATTAATTAGTTAAAAACAGTAAATAATTTATAAAAATCATTTTATTACCCTATAAAATTCTAAAATCATTTGAAACATATTATTTAACAAAATCTTCAACAAAATTACACAATTAACCTATGATTCCAAAAATCACATAATACTAATAATTTCTCAAAATTTATATAAATTCACTAAAATTATTTTATTAATACTAAAATTACTAACACTAACTACCTCAAATTTACATCCAAAATAATCAATTAACATAATTAACAAAAATTCAATTTATATTATTAAAATATTCAAAAATACCCATAAATCAAATTAATTCAAAAAAATACACAAATTATTTTTGAGAAGCTTGAGCTATATCTAACAACAATCTGAAAGTGAAAATCCATGGATCACACCCAAAAATTAAATAAAATGAAATAAAACCCTAAATGGACCTTAATTTTTTTTTGACAAAACTCAAAACTAAGCGAGGTTGAGCTTCAATGGAGCTTAGAAATGGAATCACCGTAGCTCAAGGAGTCCAGCAAGCCCAGGGACACTAGCTGGATCCATCGGATTCGATATTGGTGAGGTGAGCTTCCTCTTGGCTGCTGCTATTTCGTATGAGTTTCAACGGCGTTAGGGGAGGACAGCAGCGGTGGTCGATGCCTAGAGGAAGGAGGAAGATGATGGTGGTGAGTGGTGGCAGTCCGACGAGGCATGGGTGGCACTGGTTTGGGTTCGCACAGTGACAGGGGAGAATAGCGTGAAGAGAAAGAAAGAGGAAGGGGAGGGAGTTGATCAGGTATTTGATGCTTTTGACCCTTTATATATATACACACACACACACACACACACACACATACACACAAAACACATAACAATATTAAAAAAAACCTAGTTAAAATAATAATATTATTAACAATAGAAATAATAATAATAATGCTATTTAAAAATAATGACAATTAAAATAAAAATAATGTACATGCAAGCTAATTATAATGAAATAATAATAACAATAATAATAGTGACAATAGTATATTAATATTTTTAAATAATGGAGTTCCCAAATAAATTACACATAAATAAAACTTTTTTTTAAATAAGATAAATGAAAAATATACACAATTAATTATAATATATAAATGAAATTAAAATTTTTATTAACATTGTATATCTCAAAGTATATTTATGTTATTTAAAATATCAGTGTATTCACCCAATTTCGAGATAATAAAGTATGAATGCGACAGAGGACTTCAGTGATGAAAATATTATAAATAGGTCCTCAATATTTGAAGTTTGAAAACTCAAAAATCTGAATGCATTTTTCATAGAAAGGGTTTAATATTTTTCAAGGACTAAATTATAATACTTTTAAGGACCTAATTAAAAAATTTAAATTATTTTAGGAGTCTTTTTGTAATTAAATGTTAAAAAAAATTTACGAATTGAAAATCTACAATTTTGATTAGAATTTAGGGTTTTTGGCTCTTTTCCTATATAAGAATAGTTTAGGCTCTTGAAAGGAGGGGCTCTCTTTGGACTATCTCTTTTTTTTTTTTTTTGCTTTAAAAAGTTCTCTCCATATTTCTTCTTGGAAGCAACACGTATAATATTTTTCTTTAGTTTTTCTTTGTTTTTTAAAGCAAGAGCAATAAACTTTTGCAGAGGAGGACATCAAGTGTTGAAGATCCATTAAAAGCAATGGTGATTGATAACACTCTGAGTAGGTAATCAATACTGCCTCCATTCAATCATCCATTCTTCTACCCTTTTCTTTATTTTTTATTTGATTATTTAGTCTGATTATAATTTTATTTAATTTTAATTTTTATTTTATTTAAGCTCTATTCATTGTTTATTTTTTGTGTTTATGTTGGTGATTATGGAGGAAAACACATGATGATCATACTTGGAGAATCAAATCCATAAGAGGTCCATGGAATGCTATGGATAAGACCATGTAGAGATATAGTTTCTAGGGTTTTTTTTTTATTTTATTTTATTGCGTTATTTTATTTATATTTTTGGGTTTGTATTAATTATTTTTTTATTCTCAATAGATTATTGTAATAGCCTAAATTGTGGGAATAATGAAAGTATGTGTGTGATTGCATGTTTATATTGATTAATTGGTTAGTAAAATCAAAACTAAGGTTTTTTTTAGAATGAATAATTAATTGGTTGTTTGATCTTTTATTTAATTGTTTTAATATGTTTTATTTGTTTTTGCGCTTATTTATTTATTTTTATTTGTTTTGGCCTTAAGCCCATATTAGATTCTAATCCACTTAAATAAATTTAGGTTTTTTTAGGTTTAATTAATTAAAATGCATTTTAGGCTCATAATTAATTAGATTTAGGTTAGAGATAATTTAGGCCCATTTAGTAAATTAGACATAGATACATTTAATTTAATTTAATTAATTAGACTTAGCCCATTCAATTAGAGAATTTTTCATAATTTTTAGATTTAAGATCATTATAGAATTAAAACATGTAGAATTAGGCCACTACTTAAATAATTCATAATTTATAGATGTAGGCCCATTTTTTAGAATTAAAATAAATAGACTTAGGTTCACTCAATTAAAATTAAATAAGAATTAGGTCCATTAGTCTTTAGCTCACTTGTAAATTACAATAAATAGATTTAGCTCATTTAATTAAAATCAATGTAGATTAGACTAACTAAGGAATTGTATTGAATGCATTATTTACTTGTATTTTTATGACTAGTTTGCCTTGGAGTTAATTGCTAGAATAAGGGTTTATATGAAATTGCATATAAATAAAGAATAATATAGTAATTCATAAAATAATTATAAAACAACATAAGATTAAAAGAAGTTGGTATTCCGTATCCAGAATCTCTTGGTTTTGGTGTTAGCTTTCTTTTAGGGAATTGAGTACCACCTTTTCAATTTGTCCCAGTTATTACCCTGGGTGGTGACTCCTCATCTCCAGGCCATGTTTTTGTGACAGTGGTTAGTGTGTTCTCTAGAGCCCTGAGCTCAAATAGTGTAGATAGAAGTGCGCTAAACCCTACCATCTACAATGGCAACTCTAGTGGGGATAGGAGATACTGATTCTACTTGTGTTCTTTAGAATTATTTTATTAATTATTATTTTATTCTTACATTCATTCTGCATGTCCCTATTAAACAATGACGTTGGTTTTTCGTTCCATAATTCCACTAGCTTCATGGGATTGTAAATTGGCTAACCATCATGCTTAGCCTTAACTCGATTCAAGAGAGATTATCGGGCTTATCTGACTAGAGTCTGTAACCCAAGTCCTTAAAGGGGGTAGTCTTTTTTCAAGTTTGCAAATGATGTCGGGCCCCTCTGACCTTGGCTTGTGACTTAAGTCTTAAAGGAGGGCATCTTGGTAAGGGAACCTTAACTTTTCACTGGACCCTAACCACATATAATGACTTAGTTATTTCTCCTAGTATCTACCTAAATTGCTTGTGAATGTTGCCTTGAGGTATTTTTATATATAAAGGCCCAAGCCCATACTTTAGAAGCCCATCAGGACTAATAAATATTGGGCTATGCTTTTGTACCTAGAAATACTATTTCTATGTTTTGCTGCTTTGAGAGATTTGGCATGCACATTGGTTCTTGATATCCCCTGTTGATATTAAGGCTAATATAAAAAAATCCTAGGAAAAGAGACTCATCATTGAATATGTGTGTAGGAGGAATAAGGTTGGAAGGGTGCATGTACACCTAACTTGACTTGTTACTTATTGTATAACACGTGCATCATGCATACATGCATCTCATGCATAATATTAACAAATTTTCTTTCAGCCATCATAGATTCATATGGGTCTTCTTGTATTTGGAAACAGAGTAGTGGCAGATTAGTGAGAACTTATTTGAGTCCAAAATCAATAGCTAAAGAGATCCTTCGTAGTTTGGAAAAGAGTCCTATTAACCCACTCTACCTAAAAGCTACATAAGCTCTAACTCAAACAGAAGAAATGGAATAACAAGAGGGAGGAAATTGAACCCTAAAGGATGTCAAAGGAGTTTTGATGGATAACATGAGAGCAATGATGCAAAATGAGTTGAAACAGGCCTTGGTTGGATTAATGCCATCACCTGTTGTTGCTACACCTCCTATCACAGCCATTGTGCCCGTTATATGCACACCACCTTCTAAAAATGACAATGTTGCTAAGAACATACCTGCTGGGGAAATGAAATTGGAGGATGTTAAGAGTTATATGATTGAAATGGTGAAAAAGGAATCACTTGAGAAAGTCTAAGAGCTAGAATCTAAGCAGATGAAAGCATTGACTCAAACAATGTCCAAAATAGAGGAATTAATGAGAGGACAAGGCATCAGATACTCATTTGAATTTGATGATATGATGCAATTTAAGGAAGGTAAACTTCTTGATAAGTTCAAATTGCCACAACTGTAGAAGTTTAATGGTACTGGAGATCCAAGGATCCACCTTAGTTAGTATATAACAACTATAAGCACCACTAAAGCTCCACTAGTAGTAGTCACAAAGTTGTTTGTACTATCCTTGGAGGGAATGGCTGTTAATTGGTATTATGGGTTGGCAAAATCTATTCGAGTGGATTGAATAGGGTTGTGCACCACTTTTCTGAAATAATATGACTATAATACTAGGCTTGAAGTGTTTATCAAGGATTTGGAATTGACCAAATAGAATCCTAATGAATCATTTTTGTATTTTTTGATTAGATTCATGAATAAGGCAGGATTAATAAAGAACAAACTAGTTGAGAAGGATCAGGTTAGGATGATTGTTCAAAATGTGTCACTTAATTTAGTTGAGACATTATAAATGATGAACCCTAATACATTTATGGACCTTTATGATTATGGGTTGCAAGCTGAGGAGATTGAGAATAAGAAAAAGAGGATTGCTAAAAGCATCGACACGAGGAACTACCTAACTGGGGGCACATAATAAGGAAGCAATAGCTGAATTGTGGAAGTGCATGTTGTTTAACAACCAAGGAGATTCTTTAATTTTAACCAACCTTTATCAAAAGTCCTAGGATGCCTAATGCAAAAGGGCTTACTTCAGCCTTTACCTAATCTAAACCCACTAAACCTAAACACCCCAGGCTATAACCTAAACAAATATTGCAAATTCCACCAAAACCTCCAACACTCGTAGATAACTGCATCCACCTCAAACATGAAATCCAAAACCTTATAGACTCTAGAAAGATCACAGAACCTGAAAGCCCAAGCATTAGAAATAATCCTTTCCTAAAATACGAAAATGCTCCACCCCCAGCTACCATGATGATTAACTCAGGAGTTAGCAAAGAAGAAGTACTAAGCTCCTTTAAGGACCTACACTTTAAAACTAATAAGAAATCTCCTAATGTCCCCAAAGATGTGGAAAGAGCATAAGACTTTTCAACTATAAGATGTTTTATACTAAACCACTTTCTTTTGACATATTATTCTAGTCGATTGTGCCTACAGGATGGGGTGATGAGTTTGATGATAAGATGTTGCTAGACAAGAAAGAAAAATGCACATTCGAGGAACAGAAAGATGAAGTAATGGAGACAGTTAGCAAGAAAATGCAAGAATAATTATTATGTCAGTCGCCTCAAGGACAACCATTATGAGACCCAACATCCCTAGTATTTAGAATAGGAAACAAACTTTCTTATTGTCTTCATTGAATAAAATTTTAGTTTCTTTAGAACTTGTTTTGTTTTAGTGATCGATGATATAAATTTTAATCATGCTTACTTATGTAATGTACATCCTAATGGTACTATGCATTATGATATTGATCGCATATGCATATTTGATATAAGTTGAATTCAATTAGATTCATTCAGTATGGGCACAAATGCAAATTCAAAGAACATTCATAAATAATATGATGTAACTTCTAAAGATAGGAAATTTGAGGAAAAAATAAACAATGATAAAAAAGAGAAAGAATAAAGAGATAGAAAAAGAAATAAAAAAGAACAGTAAGGTAAAAATTAGAGAGAAAAATTCTGGACTGGTTGATAATAGGAGTTATACAATGTGATGTAATGAATGTTCTTATTTTTACCCTAATAAATGAGTAAAATTGAATTTGAAATTTTTATGCAAATATCGCATATTCGTCTTTATCATATTGCATAAACATCTGAATGAAAGACAATACAAAATGAAAGCTAGATAGGAGCTATGAGATCACTATTTTAGTTATGTTTTCTTTTTTTTTGCCACCCCTTTGTAATTTTCCTTGTAAGCCTAGTGTCCCCTTATACCTTGAGAATTTAGGTGGCTAAAAAAATTGCATTGCAACTCCTGCCTTATAACTATAATTAATCATTGCATCAACATCAAGCTTCATATTCTGATCAAGAGTTCTTCAAAGTGTAAGTCCACTTGATTTCATCATTAAAAAAATTACTTCAATTAGTTTGCCCTTTCCACTGCATCTTCAATGCATGAGATTGTAACTAATAGGGTTAGTAAGTCAAAGGATCAACAACAACAGTGAAAGAACTGGGTCTTTTACACAAGAAATGAAAAAGACTACTAGAATAGCATGAATGGATCCAGAAAGAAATTTTGGGCAAAATGTAGCTATATGGGTAAATTGTAGAAAAGTACGTCTGCAATAAAAAAAGCAAAGATGGAACACTGAAGTATAAGAGATCTCGAGGCTGAATGAAGTATACAAATACATCAGGTATCATACAACAAAAGCAATAGCAAAAAGAAAAGTTAACAGTGCATCGGTCAATCACAAGCTCCAATGTTAAGCCATGGACCCACTTGCCAGCATGGTCATCTATCTAAAAAACTGTATCAGAAGCTTTGACATCAGAAGTACCAACAATGAGGCATTCAATGCTCAAACCTATAGGCTATTGATGAGCCACCTCGTTCTCATAGTCTAAGCTGCGAACATAACTTTATTCTAAATAGAAGACCTATTAGGATCATGCATGTCATGCATAACATGCATACACTTGCATATATTTGTTGTGAAATACTTGCTTTGTATAATAAAGTCCTTGAGCCTAGATTGTACAAATACTATGCTACTAACATTTAAAATTAGTATTATAAAAGTGCAGAAAGGTAGTCAGAATATGCACATGCGAAGCATCTGAAAGGAAAAGGGTAGCACTAATAAGGTGAACCTGATGCTTAACGGGACTTTAGACCTCAGGAGTCTAAAGGGCCTATCCAGTAAGGGAATACCGCCTGTAGTGATACTTGCAAAAGCATCATCCTAACAACTTTAAGAGGTTGGATAGGACATTCAAGCTTTTTAGATTTAACATCCATCTTCATAGTCTTATCTGAAGCATCATTGGGAATATCTCTCCATAATAGTTAGACTAGTGTAGGGTATGAAATATGGTGATGAGAAAGTCCAACATGTCAGCAATACATTCATGAACTCAAAGGGAAGAATACACTTAAAACTTAAAATAAATACTGAAGCATAAATTGCTTGAATTTTAAAATATCATTTCAGTCTTTCTAATGATAAATGTGCATATAATATACTCTAATGCTCATAAATGAGTATGAGTACAAATCCCTTGAGGGTATCAATTTTGAGTAATACAAGAAAGGCAGGGGAATACTAAGAGGAGAATCAAAAAAAGAGCAAGCATAATTTACTTTAATGCTCAGAAATGAGTAAGAGTATCAACGTGAACCTCTAGCAGTATCCACGCTGAGTAATCCAAGAAAGGTATAGGAATACTAAAAGAGGACTATGCTCAAAATTACTCTATTTACTCCAATGCTCTATAAGAGTATGAGTGTCTAAGGGACCTTTCCAATGGTATCCACGCTAAGTAATTTGAGAAAGGTGGGGGCATACTCGGATAAGGAAGAAAAGCATAAAAATAACTCAAAGGCTATTTTGATACTCATAATTTGATATTTTTATGCTCAATTTTCATGAGTTGTTTAGCAAATTCTCCCTAAAAATAAGTGTGGAAGTAAACTCTTCACTTGGTAAAAGATATGCTCTCAATATAAGATGGTTAATAATGCCTCTGATCTCTCCAAATGGCAAATAAATGATAGTCATAAAAATAAAAAATAGTGAGATTTGTTGAGTGCATGCTGTCTCGTGAAAAGTAATGAATTTTCTCATAAATTTTCAACATTATAGTGTGTTTTTGTACATTCATCATGATTGGCTTCAAAAATTCTGTAGGAATTGCAAATCTAAAAGGAAGTGCACCCAACTTGTAAAGTCAGTCAACACAGCAAAATTCAAAGTCAGTTAGCAAAAGTCAGTAAGCATAAAGAATTCAAAGCATTTGACTCAAATAACCAAAGTTCACAAGCACTTATAGATTGTAGCATTATCATTGGCGAGCAATGAAAGGGTTGTAGCTAATCATGAGCAATTATGGATTGCAGCATCATCAGTGAGCAACAAAAGGGTTATAGTTAATCATGAGTAGTTATGGACTGTAGCATCATTAGTGAACAATGAAAGGGTTGCAACTAATCACGAGTAGTTATGGATTGCAGTATCATCAGTGAGAAATGAAAGGGTTGCAGCTAATCGCGAGCAATTATGGATTGTAGCATCATTAGTGAGCAATAAAAGGGTTACAGCTAATCGCGAGCAATTATGGATTATAGCATCATTAGTCAATAATGAAAGGATTGCTGTTAATTTGCAAGCAATTATGGATTATAGCATCGAAGGTGAGCAATGAGAGGGTTGTAGTTAATTAAAATGAGCTTATGGACTGTAGCATCATCAGTGAGCAAAGAAAGGGTTGCAGCTAATCATGAGCAATTATAGATTATAGCATCATTAGTGAGCAATGAAAGGGTTGTAGTTAATCGTGAGCAGTT
Source organism: Mallotus nudiflorus (assembly GCA_947683625.1). Classification (NCBI taxonomy): domain Eukaryota; kingdom Viridiplantae; phylum Streptophyta; class Magnoliopsida; order Malpighiales; family Euphorbiaceae; genus Mallotus; species Mallotus nudiflorus. Next base: position 182,418 of record CANTUR010000317.1, read on the forward strand.
ATGGACTGCAGCATCATTAGTGAGCAATGAAAGGGTTGCAGATAATCACGAGCAGTTATGAACTGCAGCATCATCAGTGAGCAACAAAAGGGTTGCAGCTAATCGCGAGTAATTATAGATTGTAGCATAATCTCATAAGAGAATTCGGACTATACGACCGAGTGTGGTCAGCATTGTACGATCGAGTACAATATAGTTTCAATCAAGATTATACAACCGAGTATAATCGACATCATATGACCGAGTGTGATGTATCTTTTTAAATCAGATTATAAGACTGAGTGTAGTCAGCATTGTACGACCGAGTACAATGTATTCTTCCAATCAGATTATACGATCGAGTATAATTGGCATCATACAATCGAGTATAATGTAACTTTTCAATATAAACTATATGACCGAGTATAGTTAGCATTGTATGATCGAGTACAATGCATTCTTCTAATCAGATTATACGAATGAGTATAATCGGCATTATACCACCAAGTATGGTGTAACTTTCAATTTAGACTATACGTCTGAGTATAGTCCACATTGTACGACTGAGTGCAATGTATCCCTTTTACACAAGACTATACGACCGAGTATAGTCAATATCATACGACCGAGTATGATATGTCCTTATAAATCAATGTTGTACATTTGAGTATAGCAAGTTCATAAGCAAAAGCTTCACGGAGCACAGGTAAGTATCCTAATTTTCTACCTAGAAATTGTGTGCTTATTTGCTTTGCTGCAATTTGTCAAGCAAACAACGACAAAGGGTGGCAACTATAAGCACCCAATTTCGGGATGATAAAGTATGGATGCAATATAAAATATCATAAATAGGTCCTTAATGCTTGAAGTTTGAAACCTCAAAAGTCTGAATGCATTTTTCATAGAAAGGGTTTAATGTTTTTCAAGGACTAAATTGTAATACTTTTAATGACCTGGTTGAAAAATTTAAATTCTTTCAAGGGTCTTTTTATAATTAAATGTTAAAAACTTTTTTAGGGGTCAGAATTCGACAATTCCGATCGGGTCCCGTACTATTTTTCCAATTTTTTTAATTTTCAAAAATATTTTTCCTGAATTTTGATTGACTACAAATTTTCTAAAATTTATTTTTTAGATTTTTAGGAGATAAAGTCCTTTTAAAATAGGAAATCTTAAGTACGTAGGATTAGGATTTTTGACTCTTTTCCTGTATAAGAATAGTTTAGGCTCTTGAAAGGGGGGGTTCTCTTTGAACTATCTCTCTCTTTTTGCTTTAAAAAGTTCTCTACATTTTTCTTCTTGAAAGTAACACGTACAATATTTTTCTCTAGATATTCTTTGTTTTTAAAGGAAAAGTAATAGACTTTTGAAGAGGAGGATATCAAGTTTTGAAGATCCATTGAAAACAACGGTGATTGATAACACTTTAAGGAGCTAATCAGTACTACATCCATTCAATCATCCCTTCTTCTACCCTTTTCTTTATTTTTTATTTGATTATTTAGTTTGATTCTAATTCTGTTTAATTTTAATTTTAATTTTATTTAAGCTCTAAGCATTGTTTATTTTTTGTGTTTATATTGGTGATTATGGAGGAAAACACATGATGATCATACTTGGAGAATCAAATCCATTAGAGGTCCATGGAATGTCATGGATAAGACCTTATAGAGATATAGTTTCCAGGGTTTCTTTTACTATTTTTTATTTTATTGATTTATTTTATTTATATTTTTGGGTTTGTATTAATTATTTTTTTATTCTCAATAGATTATTGTAATAGCCCTAATAATGTGAATAGTGGAATTATGTGTGTGATTGTATGTTTATGTTGATTAATTGGTTGGTAAAATTAGGGTTTCAATTGGGTAATTGATTAAAATCAATAGTGGAAGTAGATTAATTTAGATTGCATGTTAATTAAAACTAGGTTTTTTTTAAAAAGAATAATTAATTGATTGTTTGATATTTTATTTAATTGTTTTAATATGTTTTATTTGTTTTTGGGCTTGTTTATTTATTTTTATGTATTTTGGCCTTAAGCCCATATTAGATTCTAATCCACTTAAATAAATTTAGGTTTTTTAGGTTTAATTAATTAAAATGCATTTTAGGCTCATAATTAATTAGATTTAGGTTAGATAATTTAGGCCCATTTAGTAAATTAGATATAGGCACACTTAATTTAATTTAATTAGTTAGACTTAACCCATTAAATTAAAGTATTTTTCATAATTTGTAGATTTAAGATTATTCTAGAATTAAAACATGTAGAATTAGGCCCGCTAGTGAAATACTTCATAATTTATAGATATAGGCCCATTTTTTAGAATTAAAATAAGTAGACTTAGGTTCACTCAATTAAAATTAAATAAGAATTAGGCCCATTAATCTTTAGCTTACTTGTAAATTAAAATATGTAGATTTAGCTCATTTAATTAAAATCAATGTAGATTAACTAACTTAGGGATTATATTAAATGCATTATTTATTTGTATTTTCATGACTAGTTTGCCTTGGAGTTAATTGTTAGAATAAGGGTTTATATGAATTGCATGTAAATAGATGATAATATAGTAATTCATAAAATAAATCTAAAAGAACATAAGACTGAAAGAAGTTGGTATTCCGTATCCAGAATCTCCTAGTTGTGGTGCTAGCTTTCTTTTAGAGAATTGAATACCACCTTTTCAATTTGTTTTAGTTATTACCCTGGGTGGCAACTCTTCATCTCCACGCCATGTCTTTATGATAGTGGTTAGTATGTTCTTTAGAGTCATGAGCTTAAACAATGTCACGATTGTTAAAATTTTGGAAGCGCACTAAACCCCACCGTCTATAATCGTTCATGACAATCAGTTCCACAATAAATAAATGAAAAAATTTGGTCATAATAAAGGGTGAGAATTTTTGCACTCCACCTATTTATAAATGCACTCCTCATTTGAGTTTTTAATAATTTAAATGATATAAATATCCTTATTCTTTTGTAATTTTTTATTAGCTATTGCAAACATTTAAATGTTTTATATTTAATTATCTTAATACATTATTTATTGACTTTGTAAATATATACTTAAAGTTTTATATTGAAAAAAAAGATAAAATACAAATAAAAATAAAAATATAAACATTAATATATATTTGCAAATTATTAATAAAAAATGTAGATTTTTTGTTAAAATTTTAAGCATGATGGATTCCATTACTTATAAATTTTTATTAATTCTGATACTTTTTAATTATTTGGATATATATTCTAAGATTTATTTTAATGCAATAGGTCAATATTTAAAAATTCAATTCTACTGCATATTTAATAAGTAAATTTAACTATATAATTTATTTTAAAAAAAATATTTAGAATATAAAATAAATCATTAGAGAATAAATTATATTGTTATTAGTTTATAAAAGAGAAATAATGCCATATTTGATTTTTCACAAAACAAAATTCTTTATAAAAAAATAAAAATGTCTTTATAAAGAAAAATAATTTCAAAAATAAAAAGTTTACAAAAAGTGTAATTTCAATTTTGATTAACTTTTTAAATTCAATAAATTACATATTTTTGATAAATTATATATTTGAATTTTGTTGTTTCTATATTTTTAATTTAATTGACTGAGTTGTCCAATAATTAACATATTTTTAATATCATATTTAATCACACTTTTCATAAATTATTTTACTTAGCAAATATATTTTTTTGTAATGAATTTTATTTTATGAAAAAAAAAATTGAATATATACTTGTATAATTGTCAAACTCATTCATATAAATATATAATATTTATTTTTGAAAATAAATCATATATTTTTGAAAATATATCAAATAATTAAAAATGCATCAAAATCAACAAAAGTTTATAACTAAATAATAAAATCCTCAATGCCTAAAATTTTATCCTATGATAATTTACACTTTTTAGTTAATAAACTGTAAATATTAATATTTTTATTTTTTTGTAATGTAAAAAATTAAATATATATTTAAGACTCAATATATATTGAACATTAAAAAATAAATAAACAATGCATTAAAACAATTAAACATTAAAAATTTAAATGTTGTATTAAAAAAATAGAAAAAAGTTTTTTTTTTTTAAGAGTAAGAATTATTATGTCACTTAAATTGATAAAAAGTCAAATATAGAGTACATTTATAAACAAGTCTAATGCAAAAATCTCCGCACATAATAAATATAAACAGTTAACAACTAACGGACATATGTAGCTCTTTTAGGATTCTAACAAACAATATTTAGACCAACTGAGATGTGAATGGCCATTGAACTGAAGTACCAATTCATCAACTGTTCATTTGACCATGAAACCTTGACAATGTCATTAACAACTTTTATTTATTTATTTATTTGAGATTTATTAACAGCTTTTATTTAATGCGACAAGCCGAAAACAAATCAATAAACGAAAAAAATAAAGTTGAACAATAATAGTGACAGTTTTAGCTCACGTTTCAGGGATAACATGCAAGGAAAAATCATGGGCATTAGAAATCTCTCTCTGTAACTATTAAAATATAACAATTATTGAAATATTATTCATTCTCTTTTTCCTTTTTATGCGTGCTTATGTGTGCATACGTGCGCATATATATATATATATCCAGGGAAAAATTAGCTAGCAGCTCAATTTTCAAATCAAGTGTACATTCATTCTAAGATTTGATAGCAACATACAGCATACCAAGTTTCAACAGGCTTGGTTACTTGCCCTGTCTAACCACATGTAACTGGAATACGACGTTGATTTTTATGCATCAGGATCAATGTGGTTGCAGAATAGAGATAACCTTAACAAATCAATAATCCAATTGCATATAATGACGACAAGATTGTTAAATCAAAAACACATTAGCGTTTACACATTGAAGATGCATTGAATTCTTTTTTCTGGATTTTGGGTTCAGTAATATAACAAAATCACAGCAGAACTAAAGCACCCACTCTACTGAAGTTTCATAGAAGCTGCTCAGCAGTTTCAGGTAATTTTTTTTTTTCCTTACATTTGGAAAAAAAGTGAAGCAAAAATCTCCATTTCGTGCCTAGGCAAGACCAACCCAATCTCAGTACCTCCATTACCATCTCAACTCTGCATCAATGAAATGCCATTGAATTTATCAATGGACGCGATCTCTACCTTTTCAGGTCTTCCTCAGCCAAAATCCTCCTCATAATAAGCAAACCTTAGCGATCCTGCGATTCCAAACTTTTGCACATATCCTCCTTCACTTCTCAACCTCTTGTGTCTCTCCTTTACTCCTGTGAAAATTGACAACCCTTTTCTCAGCCCTTGTATTGCATCACTAAGCTTTTTTGCAATCACAGCAACTCCATTTTCTTGCAAGAATGTTCCTGCTTTTTCAACAACGTCAAGAACATGAATACAATTACCAAAATAATTCTATGGAATTGGTGTGTCTAGATCTAGATCCAGACGGCTTCTGCAATCTACTGGCATTATGAAGTAGATTTTTCTGTTACTATCACCTCCTCTGGCACTAGTTAATTCCAATTGCATATAAAGATAAGGAACTAGTTAAATCCAAAAAAATCTAATCCTTCACACATTTTGAAAGATTGAGAATATAATTAAAAATGAAAACAAAAACAAAAGATTTAGCAGGGAAATGGAAGAAGCATTGAATTCTTTTCTCAGGATTTTTAGTTCAGGAGAGTAACAGGATCACAACAGAACTAAAGCACCGATTCTACAGGAGTTAAACAGAAGCTGCTGAGCAGTTTCAGATGCATTTTTTCCTCACATTTGGGAAAAAAGTGAAGCGAAAATCTCCATTTCATGCCTAGGCAAGACCAACCCAATCTCAATTCCTCCACTACCATCTCTACTCTGCATCAATGAAATGCCATTGAATCTATCAATGGACACAATCTCTACCTTTTCAGGTCTTCCCCATCCAAAATCCTCCTCATAGTAAGCAAACCTTGGCGATCCAGTGATTCCAAGCTTTTGCAACTCTCTTCCTTCATTTCTAAACCTCTCTCTCCTTTACTCCATCGAAAATTGACAACCCTTTTCCCAGCCCTTGTATTGCATCACTAAGCTTCTTTGCAATCACAGCAACTCCATTTTCTTCGAAGAATGTTCCTGCTTTTTCAACAACGTCAAGAACATAAATACAATTGCCAAAATAATTCCCTGGAATTGGTGGGTCTAGATCCAGACGGTTTCTGCAATCTACAGGTATTATGAAGTAGACTGTTCTATTACTATCTCCTCCTCTGGCTTTTACCAGGCAGACACAAATACAAGCGCATGTAGTAACTAGTATTGAAAGATGAAGATTTTTCGTGCCTTGCTTGTGGTAACTCAGTATGTTTTGCTTTAGCTTGTCAAGTTTTTCCCAGCTCAAGAGATATGTAGCTCGAACCAAGTTATAATTTGCATCTCCTGCTAAATTTGACAGCAATTTCATCGTTCTTGGATTGGTATCTGATAAAAATTGCCATTGGTTCAAGTAGAATGACGCAAGCTCATCTGGATCTTTTATAATGGACCGATCGAAAGATGGGGTTATTTCTTGTGACAAAGGGATTGATTGTCCATTTTTGATGTTTCCGCATATATGAGCCCAAGTTTTGAGGAACATGGAAGCGCTTCTTCCATCAAGAACCGCATGGTTCATAGCAATACCGATGGAAAACCCTTTCTTGGGAAACAATGTTATTTGCAGAGCGATTGGAGATGCCATAGTTTCTGATATCAACAGTTCAGGTATGTACGGTCGCAGCTCTGCAATGTCTCGAATTTCACCGTCTGTTAAGCGATCAAAGTCAGCATTAGACTCCGCAACTATGAGTGAAACAGCATCTTCCTTTGTTGAGTAGAGGATGACCGGTGAAGGGGAATTTGGCGGCCATGTTAGGTTGCCGGCAAGAGGGGGGAAGTGGCGGAGGGTAAGCGAGAGTGAGCGTTTGAGTGTTGGGACGATTTCTAAACGGAAATTATCTGGGGATGAAGCAGTGAGCTTGTACAAGTAGATGCGCTCAGCTGGAGGGAATCTGAAGTACCTTGCGTCAAAAAAAGTGAGAGGGAGAGATAATTAAGTGGTCGGCACGGCGGAATCTGTGGCCGGAACCACCTGGTGGACTTCAATAATTGTTGTTGATGACGCCATGGGTGAGAGATACAGGTCCTGGATCAACCTTTTGCCAGGTGATCAATTAAAATATTTTTTCTGTTTTTTGGTTAGTGAAGCACACCTCTGTATACGGTGCCAGTCACATGTACATGTAATAATAATAATAATAATAATAATAATAATAATGGATAATTCTTTATGCCTTGCCCGTGAGTGCTACATTATTTCACGGGAAGTGGCAAAAGACAGCCTTGTATCTAATATTTTTTATTACATTATATAAAGAAAATTTTAAAAAAATTATTTATAATCTATATGCGATTAAATATTTACATAATAAGTTGATCCATATATACCTTAAGTTTTAAATTAAAAAATATAAAATTAAAAAAATAAAATTTCAAAAAATTAAAATTCAAAAAAATTATTTATTAACATTAGAGGCAATTTTGGATTTACCTTTAAATAAGTTTTTTTCATATGCGACCTGCAATATCATAAATTGCCGTAAGTATCATCACCCAATAATAATCTTGGCATTTGCTATGATAATAGTATAAACATTTGTATATATATAAATGAAATAAAAATAGTTAGATCAATCTCTATTTAATTATAACTATTGATTTTTTATATATCAATACTTATAATATGTATCAATGGTTATAATTGAATAGAAATTTATCTAATTGCATTTGTATAAATGCAAACATGTGCACTAGAACTAGCCATGGTTTCGATTCACTCTTGCATGAACAATGTAGGTGATATATATATATATATATATATATATATATATATATATATATATATATATATATATATATATATATATATATATATATATATATAATTCATTATTAGCAATTGTTATTATAATTTTTCCTAGATCTAATCACGGTTTCAAAACCGCCAGTTCCAATTTATGAACCGGTGGTTTATAGTTTTAAGCTTAGTAGAACCAGACTGAAACCAGGCAGAGAGAAGGTTCAAGGCTGGTTTTAGGATTGGCTGGTTTCTATTTTGGTTCGAACCGGCCAGTTCTGATTTTGATTTTGATTCGATTCATTTTTTTAAAATAATATTTTAAAAAATTAATTTTAAGACAAATAAATTATATTAAAGTTGAAATAAAAATTATGGCATTTTAATAAGGTTTTTTTTTACTTAAAAATTAAATATAAAAAATAAAAAATAAAAAATTATACTTGACTAGTTAGCTTAAAATAAATTAGGGAAAAGTACAGCAAAATATCATGTGGTTTCAACCTTAATCGATTTCCCACCTTGTGGTTTGAACCCTAACAAACTAGTACCCCGTGTTTCATTCATTTATCAAATAATGACAAATCAGCTGACACTGTTAAAAATATTGACGTGGTAGAGCATATTATTATTTCTTTTCTATCCATTTTTTCTAACATGGTAGGGAATAGAAAAGCAAAAAAAAGTAATAAAGCCTAAAGGGTATTATTGTCTCTTCACATTCTATTTTCACCCTCACCTATTGCTTAAAATGTCATCATACAATTATTGACGGCCACTTCCACCTCATATACTTCAATGACTTAAGCTAAGACAACACAAGTACCACCGCTTTAACCACCACCAAAAAATCAAAAGTTGTTTTCTCAACAAAATCTTGTAAAAAATTCTACTAAATTTTGTTTTCTTTTCGAATAGCCTGCATTTACCATCTCTCTATTTTTTTAATCTCTTTATATTCATTCTTCATTAAGCAATGGTTGCTCAAGAATCAATTTGCATTTTGCTTTAGTTTCAATAATTTTGTATTGTATTGTAATATTTATATATACAAAGAAAAAGAGAAGACAGATGCAACACAATCTGTGTGTTTCAATTTGGAGTTTAAAGTTTATGGAAGGGTGTAAAGCCACGTAAGTTTGTTGATTTCCTGGAGCCATAGATCGATGCTTGTCTTAGGTCTGTTGATTTCATTGAAACTCTAGCAAATGTGTATGGGAAAATTAATAGTTGTCCTCAATTAATAGCTGATCTGTTATTGATTGTTGTATGTGTTCGAGCTCTTCCAGATATGATGAATTTGGGCAGGATATCTTGATGGGAGATAAAGAGGAATGTTCAACTTCTGATGAAGATTTTGATATAGCATTTTGTATTAGTAATGTTGAGATCAGGTGTGTGAGGTATAACTAGTGACAGTGACTTGGATGGTTAACTGGTATAAAAAAGATAATGGTGGTGTCTATATGTGGTAGCCATGGTAGTATGGTGAATAATATCCATGGTCGTTGATAATTGCATGGTAATCCTCTGAGCAATATTTGTTGTTGATAATTGTAAGAATACATGAAGATCATTGGGTGCCATAAGGTAAGTAAATACCTTCTTAACCAGCGTGCCACTAACAGTTTCACTAGTTCATGGCCTGGAGATGGCATTGGATGAAATTTCATATGACTTGGCATTATTGAGTGGAAGGCTTCCTAATATGGACTTTGCAGATAACACATATTGCAAACTGCATGGCATAGAGTTCTTGAGTTCTAAATTCTAAAGGAGAACAGAGAGTCGGTGTTCAACCTCAAGTTTCTTTTATCCTAGGAGTATATAATCACTACAGGTTGTATAAAATATTCATTATAGATATGCCAAAATTGAAACATTCAATGCAAATGGTAAAAGATCTCAATATCAAAATAAGGTTGGATTGGTCATGGCCCTATTAACTAATTTTTGCAATGCAGGGAGGAGGAATTTAGGGTTTTATTCTAGTAAAACATCAAGCAATGTAATCATAGATGATGAATAAGTTCAGAATGCCTATGGGCATACTAATTGCTGAAGCTTCATGAGCTTCTTGTACAACAAAATGGCTATGAAAATGGCGGTAGTGGGTATAAAGTTGCTAAGGAACAAGAGAGAGGTCATAGTTAGGTAAAAGAGAAGAGACATTGCTTTGCTTCTTTAGTCTGGTCATAATTCCACAACTTGTGTTGTAGGTTTGTTGGTGTTGTAAGTTGAGCATGTGATAAGAGAACAAAATTTTTTGGCTATAAATGAGTTTATTAAGCTATTATGTGAGTTAATTGTGGGCAAGTGAGTTCATTTTCAGTGATTTTCTATTCATTTTTTATTTTGAGCAACGGTGGGGTTGGATTTTGTTAGTGGTTTTAGGTGGAGATGGGTTGTGTCTTATTGGTACTATTGTTATTGATAGTGGGTGATGCTGATGATGTTGTTAAGTATGGCAGTGGTGCTTGAGGTGCTGTTGAATGGTTGTTAAAGAAAATGAATAGTGTTATGTTTTTATTTTAGTCAAAAGTTGTTACATTTTTTTTTGGTCAAAAGTTGTTATGTTTTTTTTCCTTTTGTGTCCTTTCAAGGCCACATTGGAAAAATAGAATTTGAAGAGACAATAATACCCTCTTCCACGTCAGCATTTTTAATGGTGCTGTTATTTGCTAACAGAATGAAACATAGGGTACTAGTTTATTAGGGTTTAAATCACAAGGTGGAAGTCCATTAGGGTTAAAACCATAAGTTTTTTTTTTTACTTTTCCTAACAAACTAACTAGTTGACTTAAGATAAAAAATTCAAAAAGATTGAAACAAAATTAAAGAAAATATATTAAGTTAGTTTGTATATAATATTGGTTCAAACAAAAAAAAATTTACAATATTATAAATTAAATTAGAAAAATAAAATTAAAAAAATATAGGGCTTAGAGTTAATTTTCTTACCAAAAATTAAGTTGCCTACGTATCATCTTAGGAGTTTAGAGGAATCAAAGTCTATATAGTTATTTTACCTTTTTTCAAAAATATTAGACCCTTTTTACCTTAAATAATTAATCACTTCCAACATCAGAAGTTGAAGTTCCCATTCCTTGATCGATTGTGAAGTCAAATAAATCTTTATTTTTCTTCTCTTTCAATTTCTTGTATCCTTAATGCCGCTCTAGACCAATCATCCATGCATGTATGAGCCTCCAATGATAAAAGCCATACATGATCAAGTCTCATCTAGAATATTTCCTCTACACTAGATGATCAAATAGGGTTTGAGTATGAGTAACAGTAGCAACAATATTAATTAATGAAGAGAAGTTTGATTTATAAATTTATTATTCACAGACATGTATAAAATATATAATTTGAATTTATAACCCTAAATGGATAATTATGATTTAATTAATATTTTTCTTTTCCACTAGTTATGTTTGTACATTATTTGTAATATTAATTTATACACCAACAATGTAATTCCATATGTTAAAATATTATCTTTGTAATATCTCGAGTTTTTAAATAATTTTAAATTGTATCGGGATATGCAGTGTTAATAATTTATATATATATATATATATATATATATATATATATATATATATATATATATATATATATATATATATATATATTTTGATTATTTAATTAGCTTATTATTTATTAAAGTTATTTTTAATTATTTTAAGTCTTTTATATAAAATTTTCCTGAGAGTTCTATTTTCGGGGAAATTAAAACTTCAATAAATAAATATTAATTATTTTAGACGGTTTTGTGAATTTGCATGAGTCCATGCACGATTTTTAAGTGTCGTATTAAAATATATACATATATATGCATATATGCACCTTTAAATAAAATTAGGGTTTACTTTAATTAAATTTATATTATATAATTTTAATAATTATTATGTGTATTATATGTATATGTATATATATATTATTTGGGTGTGTGGTGTATATTAATTTGAATATGATATTTATATATTATAATAATACAAACTATATATATATATATATATATATATATATATATATATATATATATATATATATATATATATATATATTTTCAAAAACATAAAGTTCCCCTTAATTACAGTATTGCCACCCGACCTTCTTCCCTACGCCCGACGCCTCCCATCTTCGTTTCTGGTGACTGCAACTTTGTTTCTCACCATCGGTGTGCCTCTCAGCCGTCCTCCGCTATCTCTAGCCCATCCTGCCGCCCTTAGCTCCCTTTTCCGGCGTTGTTTGATTGGATTTTCCCCAAGAAGCTAAAACTTGCTTCCAATGCCGATCAGCACGATTCTGGCCACCATTTGAAGTGCCACTGGTCTCTATCTCTTCCTTGAGCTCCGGTGAGTGCATTTCTAAGCTTGGTTTCACTTGATTTGGTCTAGATTTCCCTAGGTTTCCAATTTTCAATTTCAGTTAACTTGAGTTCTTGATTTTTTTGAGCTTCAATTTTAATTATTCAAGAAAACTTCCTTCACAAAGATTGATCCTAGTAGCTCAATCTACATGCTGTAATGTTTTTGGAATTTTTGGGAATTAATTTGATTTTTGTGAATTTTTGATTATTTTATTAATATTTTCTAATTTTTGTAAATAAATTAAATAAATTATGAAATTTTGATTTATGGTGTTTATAGGTGTTAAAATGAATTTTATAAATTTATTTGTAATTTTTATGATTTTTATATAATTATTGTGAATTTATTTAGTTTATGTGATTTTTAGAAAATTAGGGTAATTATGTATTTTATTGAAATTAATTGGTTAATTGAGTATATTTATTGGTTTTATTGAATTATATGTTAAGAAATTAATTTTTGAGTAGTTATACTATTTTTAGTGAATTTTTGAATAATTATAGTGAATTTATATATAGTAGGGGTATTTTGGTAATTTGGTACTAAATTGGCTAAAAATATAATTAAATTGGTTTTAATAGTTATTTGAGGTATAAAAATGATTTCTATAAATTATTTAGTATTTTTAACTAATTAAAACTATTTTTCGTAAATTATTTTCAAATTATATACAATATACTATTTTTTCTAAATAAATGAGTTTTTATCGATTTTTAATATGTTATGGGGTTAATGATGTAATTTGGAATTATAAAATGAATTTCGGTTAATATTTATCAATTTATCGAGAATTATGGATTTTTAATACTATTTTATTAAAATTAGGGTTTTTATGTATTTATCGGCTAAATAATTATTTTCAGTGTTTTAAATATCTAAATTGCTATATTTTGGTATAATAAGGGTTTTTTTGGAATTTTAAATGTGTTCTGTGTTATCTCGTGAATTGTGAACCTCGGTCAATGGAATTGTAGTTTGGAAGTCCGACCGAGGGGTTGTGTGGCTGTATATTTTTGAAGTGTGTTTTTTTGCAGGACCAGCTTTACTCTTTGAGTAGAGAGATGTCCGTTTTATAGGGGAGGTTCTGTCGGATTTTCGGTAGAATTCTCATAAAACGCGATATCCGGTCGAATTCCTATTCTTATTATGTGTTCGGTATTTCTAGATCGAGTCTCTAGAATTTCGATAGATTTATTCTGATTTCATATTGCTATTTGTTTGTTTAGTTACGCCGAGATGGAGGCCTAGTGGACTAGGCTCGTCGGACCCGTCTCGAGGAGCGCACAACTGTGAGTTGTTATCTTATATATACATGTTCTAGGATGCATGTTTTTTTTAGAAATGTATGTTTTATTTGTATAAAATATGCATATATGGTTTAACAATTGCTTAGGTTTATTTTTGGTATATTTTAATTTATATGGATGTTTTATTAATGAATTATTCTTAAAATGTTTTTAAGTATATTTATAGTTTATTTTATAACTAAATTGAATACATTTGACGTATATATACTGGAAATATACATGGTTTATTTTTGGTATATTTCTAGTATATATATGGTTTATATTGTTATTTTACTTAAAGTCATGCATCATTTATTTCATGAATGAATGGATTTATTTTAAATGAAGGATATCAATAGAACGTGCTACCTAGTGGGCAGCACTAGGACCGAGTACGTACCGGTACGATAATAGAATTTAGGTTAAATTACTAACCTATTTGTGGATATTGATCGGATTGATTTAATTGATGTGAGATATGATTTGGGAGTATGATTGCTGGAGCTTGGTTGACCAAGTGTCTCAGGGCCAATCATATTGACAGTTAGACTGTTAGAGCTCGGTTGACTTAGTGTCTCGGGGCTAGTCTACTGTCCAAATGGAATAAGTGAATTTATTTGGAATAAGTGAGCCTGTATGGCTAGAGTGTTATCTAACACTATTTGAGGTTGCGATCATTTAGGGTTTTATTTGATCCTTCATAATCGGATATTATTTTCAGTATTTATATAAAATGATTTTGCTGCATCTGTTTGTTTTTGCCTATATATATATATTTATTATATATACTATTGAATGTGTGCATTTGTCATTTAGCTATGCATGTATATATATTATAACAATTCACTCAGTGAGGTCTGACTCCCCTCCGTTGACTATTTTTTAGGAGAGTCTTCGTCTTCAGACCTCAGTAGCAGACCCTTACGTCGGATTTCTTCTGCCCTGGCTTTATTATGTAATCAGCTTACTTGATTTTATTTTATAATCTAGACACTGCAGTAGTTGTAGTCAAGTTGTGGGATTAATATGTATTATATTTGTATGAGATTTTTATTTTAAAGAATTGAACGAAAGTTTGTATTAAAAGATATTATATATTTGAGATGAGTTTGTTTTATCTAATCTGTCGGTGGATTATTATTTTATTATTTATGAGATTTATTTCCGCTGTAAAATATTTTATTTATGTTATTATTATTTCATGTTTTTATTTTATTTTTAAGGCTTGCTACGGGTTCCGGATTCGAAAGAATTCTTGTTCCCTAGCGCCGGTCATGACCCCTATTTTGGGTTGTGACAATCTTAAGCATTTGCTAATAAATCTAAATAAAATATCAATTAGCACCAAAATTTATAACCATGTTTAAATTTAAAATCACAATTGAAATAATTCATCAACAAATCATTGAGCACATATTCACATATACAAGCGGATATCGATGTGATGAGTACCATTCAACACATCAAAGATCTAACTAGTATGTATATGTACGATAACTTAAATGTGATAAGCACTTAAGCTAATAATAATACAAGTCTTATTCCATCAATTTGTTCAGATAGCCATACCATAGGCATAGTCTTACATCAAATCATAAAGGGTGAAACATAGTGTCCCAGTCACCGTTTTAGAATTTAAAGAACCTAGCCATGTCCTGAACATGGTCTTACTACCCATGTTGATATATACTTGTGTGCTTATGCCAAACCATCATAATAATTTATATTTTCTAATTAATTTCCATCAGTTGTTCATAAAAGCTTATATTTTAGCTTAATTGAATGTTTCAATCATAAGCTCAGGGTAGTTGATCACACTTGAATATTTCAATATTTCAATCATAATTAAATATTAGTACCTATAAAGGCTATTCGAATAATATGGTCATTATTATAATTTTTTACAAGTATTCCATGTATATTTTGTAGAAACTTGTCTTTCTTTAATTTGGAAATTAAATCCTACTTCCATAATGGATATGTATTTTGTTTTAAGATTCTAAAAGTAGTCCACATTATACTTAACTTGTGGCCTTAATTTGCATTCTTTTTTATTGATTTATGTCCTTCCAGATCAATGAGGCTTTTATTTGTTCATTCATTTAAACATCTCATTGATTAGATGAATGCCTCATCAAATGCGATTTGGTGCTTTGTCTTTACTTACTTGACAATAGTTTTAAATCAAAGGAATTTTGATATAAAATACATATTTTGGACTAAAATCACATACTATCATTAAAAGGCATAGTTAGGTGTATCCCAGGGTGATTTCCAAGTAACTTTTTCATTACACTAAAGAATTGCTTTGATGATTTCCTAAGATAATATTTCACTTCCAATATTTTCTTATTTTAATGCTTATTCTTCTTTCTTAGCAAGACATTAAGCATGTAAAGTGATATAGTGGAAACCTAATAAAATAAGGATAAATATTGATTGCTGTTGATTTGCGCATGAATGATCATCAAATAACCTTCTATAACTTGTTGATTATAGGTAATAATAGGAAATAGGCATTCAAAAATTCATTGATTTATAATTGAATATAGAAAATTAGGATGAAAATAGAAACTCTATTTATTTATTTAAAAAAAATTATCTCAAGCACACGAAAATGATGAATTAATATTGTCTAGGGAAAAGCCCTAACTTAAAAGGGCAAAAAGACCAAAAAAAAAATAAAATAAAATAAAAATAAACTTCAGAGCTAAAATTAAGGCCCGAAATAATGGATTTTAGGCTTGAAATCTAGCCCATCATAGTTAAAACCCAATAATAAATATAGATTTTTGAGTCAGCTTTGTTTTGATATATTATAGGCCTCGTGGTTTAATCGGACCCAAAAGTTAAAGCCTTTAAGAGTTTAACTGTGCACTCCCCTCCTATCAAAATATTTAATAAATTGAATTGCAATTTACTCTGCATCATAAAAGGAAGAAATTCTCAAAGCACTTTAAAAGAAGCACAATTTAAACAACAAGCTTTAGACAATAGCATTATAGCCAAAGGATTGCAAATTTATCAAATATTAGATTTTTAGCAACAATAGAAATAGTTTCAAACAAACTAAATAACTAAACCAAGAAAGAAAGACGGGGAACTCCATGCATAATAGCAATAAATAATAAAAGTTTTGTCAATAATTTAAGAAGAGGGACATTATAAGAATTAAGTTAGGAATTGAAAATCAAGGCTCAAAATGAAATAAACTTACGGACAATATCAAAACCAATTTGCAACCAATAAAGGAGAGCACGCTAATTAAAATACCATAATTGAAGCAAGGAGAGAAACGAAGGATTTCAGCCAAGGATAAACAAAATCAAGAACTTCACTAAAATTTTCTTAAGAAAATAGAATTGAGGAAATCCACTCTGTTTTCATATTAGAGAAGCATTTAGGATTCAATTTTGTAGTTTCTCTAGATTTCCCCCACTTTGTATGTACACTTATAATTATTTTGATTTAAGTGTATTTTCAAGAACTAGTCATTGCTATTCTTGTTGTTATTTGCAGTAGTATTGTTATTATTATTCATATTTTACAACTATAGCTTTAGATTTAACATTTGACTGCAATTCAACTAATAAAAAAGAAGTACAAAAATTCATTAAAAATTTAAAAGGAGGCAACATGCTAAGATTCTCAAGGAAGAGCAATATTAATGAGTTCAAAGAAGGTAGCAACATGCAACTAAAAATTTAATTATAGAACCAATTGGGATGGATGGTGATATTTTTATTTAGTAATGGGTCATTTAAAGGTTAACATTCCAGGATTAAAACAAAAGATGAAAAATTAGGAAACTCACTTTTCAAAAATCAAGGATAACATATTCAAAGCAGATCATAACAAAAAGAAGAACAAAAGTAAGTTCATTCATAGTTAATTCCTAATGATTTTTCTTATCTCTAGCAGCCGTAATAAAACCTTCCTCGTGTCTCCTATAGCTCCTATGTTAAAATCATTATTAATATTATGGGTCCCTAGCCCATAAAAGTTGATTTAAAAAAAATCAGCACAGTTTTTAGTGCTAAAATTGCTAGTTGAAAATGTTGAAAATTATTTCAACATTCATATATGTAGGCACTCAATTTGCTTGACTTTCATGCATGGTGTAAGGCTATATAAAGGCCACCTGCATGGCCGTTTAAAGCTATAGGTAAAGCAACTATAAGGCAAGAGTGAGTGAATAAAAAAAAAGTGAGTGGTGTGTGTAGTGTAAGAAAGCAATTGGAGTATGTGGTATTAGTGTGTGTAGTGTAAGAAAGCAATTGGAGTATGTGGTATTGGTGTGTGAGTGTTGTAGCAAATGTGTAAAAATATTGTTTGTGGTTTGGGTTGTATCAAATTTTCTTATAATGGTGAATTTATTATTAGTGAAAAATATTTATTATTCACTATTTTATTATCCTATTATTCATGTGCTAATAATTACTTTATTGTTAATTAACTCCATTTCTACAAATGGTATCAGAGTTGTGGTTATAATTTCTCTTGAAATTTTGAGTATGCTATGTGGTTGCAGTTTTGATTGATCTTCCGCATTAAAAAAGATTTTTTGAGAGTTTTTAATTTATAGAAGGGGGAGATTTTACACGTGTACAGTTTGGAACTATGAAGCTCATTGGTTTGGAACCATACTTGCTTGGCGAAACATGAGACTGCTAAATCCAAGTCACTTTGGTGGATTCGATAATGTCGATGTTATTAAAAAGTTGAATAATAATAATAATTATAGCATGTAGAGGACTTGCATGGAGTCATACTTGCAAGGTTAAGATCTCTAGGAGGTTATTGTTGGGACAGAGACTACACCACCACCATCAGATGATAATGGTTATCTCAGAAAATGGAGAACTAAAGCTGGGAAAGCCATATTTGCCATCAAAACAACCATTGAAGAGGAGATGATAGAACACATTAGAAATGCTACCATACCAAAAGAAGCTTGGGATTCTTTTACTTAGCGGTTCTCAAAATAGAATGACGCTATACTTCAACTATTGGAAAATGAACTAATGTCTATCTTATAAAAAAATGACAATTAGTCAGTATTTTACCAAGGTGAATTCTTTATGTTGACAAATTGCTGAGTTGGATGAGGCATCCAGAATATCCAAAAATAGAATAAGGAGAATCATCATTCATGGACTACGACTTTAGTACCACAGTTTTATGATTGTAGTTCAAGGTTAGCCCATATAACCTTCAATCGAAGAGTTAAATAATTTGTTGGTAAGTAAAAAAACTTTAGCAAAACAAATGGCTGAAGTCTCCTTGAATATTGGAGAGGTGGTGCTCTTTACCAATAAAAATAAGTATCTATCCTGTGGTAGGAATGGAGGAAAGACACAAGGTAATGTCCAATTGGAGTGGACTTGACAAAAGCAGCAGCACAACAATTAGCAATCTAAGAATTTTAGACATCAAAATGGTGAGTATTTCAACTGTGGTAAGAAAGGACACTATGCTATAGATTGCTGGTATAAAAAGAAGACTGTTTAAAGTAATGCAGTAATAATAAGCAATCACCACTAGGATGAACCAGAGTGGGATGCTGAAGCATTTTTGTAAAGACATTGCAAATGAAAGAATGTTTTAGTTCAGAGATTGTGGAAGTCCCTAGTTTTATGGCTACTAAAATAAAAGTGAAAAGGAGCAAGCATCTAGTGCTTCTAGTTCTTATAGAATTGATTTTGAGAAGTGTTTAATCTTTGATTTTAGTTATTTTAGTCACATGATAGGAGATAGAAGAAAACTTTATAATGCTTCAGAGTATAAAGACAAGCGAGTTGTAGTAACTATCAATAACTCATAGTTATTAATCACTCATATTGGCGACACAATGATCACTTCCATTTCAAATCAATAACAAGTGCAGTTGGAGGATGTATACAGAGTATCAAGAGTAAAGAAGAATCTTCTATCAATTTCAAATTTGACTGATTGTGGTAACTTTATTATGTTCATCCCCAAAGATGTCAAGGTTTGTTAATAAGTCAAAATAGTTGACACACTAATAATGGAGGGATAAAAGGTGGATTCCAACTATGTCTTAGTAGTACAAGATGCTTATGTGGAGAAGATGAAAGGTGGTAAAATAATTATCTTGTGGCATACATGGCTAGGACATGTCAACTATCTAAAGCTAAAGATGATGATGAGCAAGTCCTCATTAAGAAGGCTACCTAATCTTGATGTTCGTATTGATGTGGTTTGTGCTGGATGTTAGTATGGAAAGGTACACCAACTTCCATATGAGGAGTCATCATTTAGAGCTAAATAACCACTAGAGTTAATCCACTCAGATGTGTTTGCGAAAGTGAAGTAGTCATTAATTAATGGTATACATTACATGGTGACATTTATTGAAGATTATCAAAATATGTCTAGATCTTTTTCATGAAAGAAAAATTTAAAACTCTAGCAAAATTCAAAGAATTCAAGTTGATGGTTGAAAGTGAAGTTAGGAGCAAAATCTAGTGCCTTCATATTGATAATAGGGGAGAATACATCTCTAATGAGTTCTCAAGTTATCATGTCCAGTGCAAGATTAGGTGGCAATTGACTTATCCAAATATGCTGCAACAGGTGTTGCATAAAGAAAAAACAAGCATCTTGTAGAAATATATACAAGCATGTTACATGCCAAGAATGTTCTTGGGAGATTTTGGGCCGAGTGCATGAGAATAACAGCTTACATAATCAACAGACTTCCTCAGCCAAAGATGGGATTTATGTCTCCATTTGAGAAATTGTGGAGCATGAAATCCACAGTATGCCACTTTAAAGTTTTTAGCTGTTTTTGCTATGTATTTGTTCCTAATCACTTATATAGTAAGTTCGACAAAAAGGTAATTAGGTGTATCTTTGTGGGCTAGAATGAGCACAGAAAAGGATGAAGATACTGTGATCCTACAAGTGGCAAATGCTATGTCTTATGAAATGTTGTATTTGATAAGACATCATAATGGTGGACACCAGAGTATGTTACACTTCCTCATTTTAATGAAGTAAAACAACTGCACGAAAAGTGCGAAGAGTAGTAAATAGAAACTCAGCAAAGTCCTAAGCTTATCATACAATCTTAACCTTAATAAAGGCCATGTGATACTGGTGTGTATTAAAAGATAAATGTTGAGGATCAACTAGTAGTAGAGATGCTAGAAGAACAACCTGCAATCACTAATACAGTTAAGAAGATAAACCATGGTAAAAAAGAAAATTCCCAAGTATGCAAATGTTGCAATGATGGAAGAAGAAAAATAACCAACATCCTTTAAGGAGGCATCACAAAAGGTTGAATGGAGAAAAGCCATAGAAGAGGAGATCAAAGCTGTTACTAAAAATCAAACTTAGGACTTAGTGCCAAAACCTAAAGATGTGAAGCCCATTTTATGTAAGTGGGTTTACAAGATCAAGTCTAGATGGCTTAATTGAAAGATACAAAGCTCATCTGGTGGCATAGGGATTCTCAAAATAATATGACTAGACTGTGATGAGATGTTTAGTCTAGTGGCTAAGATTGCAACTGTTCATTTTTTTAGCACTTAAGTAAGGAAATCTTAGAACTTATGGTAGATGGATGTTAAAAATGCTTTTCTAAATGAAGAGCTGGATTGAGAAGTATACATAGAGCAGCCTGAATGATTTGTACACAAGCTCAATCCTAAATATGTTTACAAATTGAAGAAAGCACTATACAGTTTAAAGCAAGCCCCCAGAGCTTGGTATAGCAAGATTACCGAGTTTCACATCCATAGAGGCTATGGAATTGCACAAGATAATTTGAGATTATTTGTCAAAGTTCTAGAAGGAAAGCTAGCAATAATTCTTGTTTGTGTTGATGATATCATTATCACTGGAGATCATGTTAATGATATCCATTAGACTAAGAAGAATCTATTAGTCTGACTTTAGATAAAAGAACTTGGGGAGCTGAATCACTTTCTTGGATTAGAAGTGGAACAAATAAAGGAACGATTATTCTTATGTCAAGAGAAATATTAAAGAAATATGTTCCAAACATATGGTATTCTTAACTACAAACCTCTTACTCTTTCGATAAAGGTGAACTCTAAATTAAGCAAAACAGAAGGAAAAGATTTGGAGGATTTGATGATGTATCGATAAATAGTTGGTAGTTTGATCTATCTGACATTAATAATGCTAGATATTATATTTATAGTTAAAGTAGTCAGCAGATTCAAGCAAACTCAGAAAAAGCCTCACCTAGAAGCAGTTCAAAGAATTTTGAGGTACATTAAAGCAACACTTTACAAAAATAAAATAACTTATAGGTTGGAAAGATATTACGATGTTGATTATGCCGGTGATTATGATATTCAAAGATCAACCACTGGTTATGCATTTAGTTTAGGTTTTGGAATTGTTACTTGGTATAGCAAAATACAACCAATAGTGTCACTCTTAACAATAGAGGCCAAGTATCATGTAGCGACAATGACAGCTCAAGAAAGTACATGGTTAGTACAATTGTTAGAGAATTTACACCAGCCAATGGATTATTTGGTAATAATCAATAAGCTATTTGTTTAGTCAAGAACCTAATGTTTCATGCTAGAACAAAGCATGTGGAGGTGCAATATCACTTTATTTGTTAAAAAGTTTAACAGGGGAGATCAAGGTGATTCAAGTGAAGACAAAAGAACAACTAGCCGACATTTTCATTAAAGGTCTTAATAGTGAAAAATTAAAAGAATTTTGAAAAAACTCTGCATGACTTGAAGAAAATGAATTAGGGATATTAATAATGAGGGGAAGTATTAAAATCATTATTAATATTATGGGTCCTTGGCCCATAAAATTTGATTTAAAAAAAAAGGTCAACACTGAATTTGGTACTGAAATTGCTAGTTGAAAATATTGAAAATTATTTCAACATTCATATATGTAGCCACTAAATTTGCTTGACTTTCATGCATGGGGTAAGGCTATATAAAGGCCACCTGCATGACCATTTAAAGAACAGATAGATTGTAATATCCCGTGTTTTTAAATATTTTTACACTGTACCGGGATATGCAGTGTTAATAATTTTTGTATATATATTACGATATTTTCACGAGTTGATATGTATTTTAAACCTATTTTAATTACTGTGTATTATTTACAGTGTTTTACGTAAAATTTTCCCGGGACTTGTATTTTCGGGGAAATTTTCACGTAAACAATGTATTATTAATTATTTTAAATATATTTTCGGACTTGCATGAACTCATACGTATTTTTAAATACTAAATAAAGCCTACGTGTGTGTATATTTATTTAATTAGGGTTTAATACATAAAACCCTAATATTGTATTATTTATTTATTATTATTTAATTATTTTATTTATTATTAAATTATTAAAATTTATTTATTTATTTATTTATTTATTTATTTATTATTATTTTATTAATATTTAATTATTTTATTTTATATATTTTTTTTCTTTTTCTTTTTCTTTCCTTTTTCTTTCTTTTTCTTTTTCTTTTTCTTCTTCTTCTTTCCTCCCACGCCCGACGCCCGACCACCATCCCTCACCGTCTGCAACTCCGGCCACCTACCGTCGGTGTGCCTCTCGGCTTGCCACCGCCGTTCCCAGCCGTCCTCCGTCGCCTCCAGCCCCTTTCCCCGGCGCCGGCAGCTCCATTCTTCCTCTTTTGGTCAAAATCTTCCCTTCGCCGTTTCTCCCTCCTCCGGCCACCGTTTTCGACACCGCCGGTCTCTTTCTTCTCCTTGAGCTCCGGTGAGTGTTATTCTAGCTTTGGTTTGAGCTGAATTGGTCTAGATTTGCTTAGGTTTTGATTTTTCTATTTCGGTCACATTAGGGTTTTTGATTTTTTTGAGCTTCGAATTGATTGATTCATGAAAAATCCCTTCACAAATGTTGATCCTAGTAGTTTAATCTACATGTATGAATTTTTGTAGAATTTTTGGAGATTTTTTGGATTTTTGGGTATTTTTGTATATTTTAATATTATTTTCTAATTTTTGGAAATTAATTATTTAAATTATGAAATTGGAGTTTATGGTTAAATTAGGTGTTGAAATGAATTATAGGAATTTATTTGGAATTTTTATGAATTTCTAAGTATTTATTTTGAATTAATTGAGTTTATGTAATTTTGGGAAAATTAGGTTAAATGTGTTTTTATTTGAAATTAATTGGATAATTGGGTTTAATTATTGATATTATTGATAAATATGTTAAGAAAATTAATTTTGGATAATTGTATGATTTTTGGTGAATTTTTGAAGTAATTTAGGTATATTTATATATATAGGGGTATTTTGGTAATTTTACCCTAAATTGTCTAAAAATGTAATTTAATTGGTTTTAATAGTTATTTAAGGTATAAAAATGATTTCTATAAATTATTTGGTATTTTTAATTAATTAAAACTATTTTTCGTGAATTATTTTCAAATATATATATAATATACGGTTTTTCAAATAAAATGAGTTTTTATCGATTTTTACGGTGTTTTAAGGTTAATTATGTAATTTCTACGTATAAAATGTATTTCTGTGATTTAAGGATATTTTTGGTATATCTGGAATATTTCTGTGTTTATGGACCCCGATCGGTGGATTGTAGTCTGGAGTCCGACCGAGGGGTTGTGGTTGAGTGTGGTGTTTATTTTCGAAGTGTGTTTCTTTGCAGGGTCGGCTCTACTCTTTTGAGTAGAGAGATGTCCGTTTTACAGGGGAGGTTCTGTCGAATTTTCGGTAGAATTCTCGTAAAACGTGATATCCAGTCGAACCCTAAATTCCGATTCTGTGTTTAATACTCTAGATTGAATTCTAGGATTTCTATTAGGGTTATTCTGATGTCGATTATTTATTTCTTGTTTAGTTGCGCCGAGACCGAGGACTAGTGGTCCAGGCCGGTCGGACCCGTCTCGTGGAGCGCACTAGGTGAGTTACTGTACTATGTATACATGCTTAGGATGCATGATTTAGAAATATATGTTTTACTTTGATTAAAATGCATAAATAATGTGATTTGTATTTAAGTATATTTTTGGTTTATTTTGGTATATAATAAATTATATACATATTTTATTAATAAAATATATTTAAAATGTTTTTAAATATATTTTTAATTTAATTTGTGATTTGATTGGATTTATTTGACATATATATACTCAAAATATACCTGGTTTACTTTTGGTATATTTCCGGTATATATATGGTTTATGTTGTATTTTATTGAACGTCATGCATCATTTATTTTTGTGAATGAATGTTTTATATTTAATGATGAAGGATATCAATAGAACGTGCTACCTAGTGGGCAGCACTAGGACCGAGTACGTACCGGTACGCCTATAGTATTTAGGCTATTATACTAACTTATTTGTGGATATTGATTTGATGTGATTATTGATATGTGTGGGATGTGATTTGGGTGTGATTGCTGGAGCTCGGTTGACCAAGTGTCTCGGGGCCAATCACATTGGCAGTCAGACTGCTGGAGCTCGGTTGACTTAGTGTCTCGGGGCCAGTCTACTGTCCAAATGGAATAAGTGGATATATTTGGAATAAGTGAGCCTGTATGGCTAGAGTGTTGTCTAACACTATTTCTGAGGTTGCGATATCTTAGGGTTCTATGTGATCCTTCATAAAAGATGATTTTCGGATAAAATATATAAAATGATTTTACTGCATCTGTGTGAATTTGCCTGTATATATACATATTAGATATGTATTATTGATTGTATGCATTATCATTTAGTGTATGTATATATATTATAGTAATTCACTCAGTGAGGTCTGACTCCCCTCCGTTGACTATTTTTCAGGAGAGTCAACTTCCTCAGACCTCAGTAGCAGGTCGATACGCCAGATTTCTTCCGCCCCGGCTTCTTTATGTAAACTGTCTACTTGAGTCTTATTTATTTTATCTAGACACTGCAGTAGTTGTGAACTAAAGTATTGGATTTTATGCATTTTATTTTAAAAGAGATGTATTATATTGAAACTGGATTTGTATAAGAGATTATGTATCTATGAGATGAGATTTTATTTAAATCCAGTGATGAAAATGATATTATGATATTTAAGATTTTTATTCCCGCTGCATATATATATTATATGATTATTGTTATTGCATGAATTATTTATTTTTAGGCTTGCTACGGGTTCCGGATTCGAAAGAATTCCCGTTCCCTAGCGCCGGTCATGGCCCCTGTTTTGGGTCGTGACATAGATTAATCACAAGGCAAGAGTGAGTGAATAAAAAAAAAGAGTAGTGTGTGTATTAAAAGAAAGTAATTGGAGTGTGTGAGTGTTGTAGCAAGTGTGTGATTTTTTTTTGGTTTGGGTGGTATCAATTTTCTTGTAATAGTGACTTTATTATTAGTGAAAAATATTTATTATTCATTATTTTATTGTCCTATTATTCATGTGCCAATAATTATTTTATTGTTAATTAACTCCATTTCTATATCCTACTCACAATTTATCAATTGTTAAAATAATTCATATTCAATACTTTAAATCTTTCACATTCATGTCCAAGCTTGAATTCAGCTTGATTGTTCTCCTATTTAGAACTTATTTTCTGTTCTTTTTGTGTTCAATTTATTGTTAACACCTTACATGCAACATGTCCTAGACTTAATTTGATACCTAAATTGATTTCCTATATGTTTAACTCTTAAATTAAATCTCAATAGTTTTTACAAGCTTTTTTACTTGCCAAATTTGTTCACCAAACTTCACTTGCTATTCCTTTTTTGATAAATCATAACTCCCACTTGATTTTAGCCCCAGAGTAAGAAAGAAACTTGCTGGTTTGCCACTTACTAAATTTTAGGTGATGGAAACACTCTTTCTTTATCATGCAAATTGTGTTCCTTCGATGCTATTTCTCATTTCTTTTACTTACTCTCTTACTCACACTTTTTCCCTGATGCTGCTGCTTGTTTTTCTTCTCTTTTTTTTTTCCTTATTTTTCTGCATAGGGATGGAGGCTATAGCCTATAGTTGCTTATGAATAGAGTTGTAAATGATTAAAGTTGCTCATGAGCTACTCAGAGCTCAGCTCGGTAAAAGCTCGTTCGAGCTTGTTAATTAAATTAAAGGAGCCAAGGCCAAACAAAATTTTAAGGCTCGTAAGATAAGCGAGCTGAGCCCAAAAATCTTATTGCTCAACTCTTTGAAGCTCGCGAATAGTCTTGTTTAGAGGTTCATACACTTGTTGAATAGACTTGCGAACAAGTTCATGAATAGGCTTGTGAACAGGGCTCGTGAATGGGCTCATGTATACACACACACACACACATACACACACTAGGTTGTTAATTTAAATATTAAGATTATGTGGTAGCACTGAATAGGCGTAATTTAATTAAAATATTAATATTAAATAAAGATAATGTAATTTATTAATTAAATATTCTATAATATTAGTTTAATATTAAATAACAATAATACTAATTAAATTAGTATTAACTAATATAAAAATATTAGATATGACAAGATTATGCATTTATGATAAAATGACATCATTTTTTTTAATGTAGATTACGATTAATATTAAGAATAAAAATTATATAGTCCTATTTAAAAATGTAGTAAAAAATAATGAAGTGAAATAAACATTATGTAGTTATAAATTAGGATTAGTATTAATATTGGGGAAATATAATTTAAATTAGTTATTGAATATAATATAATATTAAGTATATATTATGTAAAGTGGTAAAACTATGCATTTGACCATTATTTAAAATTTAACTCAATGTTGAGTAATGTAATAAGTGTATTATAATAATTCTATTAATTTTCTTTATTACTACCTATGTTACTATTATCTCATTGTACTTATATCAATAATAATGTGGGTGGTATATATGTAAATTTGAATTTATATTATTATTGGATAGATATAATTCAAATTGTAAATTATAATTTCCTAATTACAATATAAACTATATAGTTTTGCATTTAACTCTAAATAAAATAACATAATATATAACCAGCAAATAATAAATATCTTATATAAATACGAAATTAAGTGGTATTCATATTTCAAACTTCAAAGTGATAGTGATAGTATGAGTAATAATATTAAGTATAATTTATATTATTATTAGATAGACATAATTCAAATTATCTAATCATAATATAAACTACCTGCTGTTAAGCTTATAATATAATTAAATGTCTAGCTATAAAATGGATGATAGTTTAACCTCTAAATTACATAATTATTCATTTAACTATAAATAAAATAACATAATATTATGATTAGATATTAATATTAAATAATTAAATTTAAATTAAAAATTAAGTAAAATAAATATTATATTTGACTAATTAAATAAATATAATATTAATTATAATTGATATTAAATAATATATAATAATATATTGAAACCTCAAAACTATGTATTTTATGTCAAAACTACGTGTTTCATGTCAGAACTATGTAGTTTTTAATCTTTTGATGTCAAAACTTAAAAACACAAATAACCTTCAATTAAGCAAATAAATTTATTAATAGTGTTAGTATGAGTAATAACATTAAGTATAATTTATATTATTATCAGATATATATAATTCACAATATAAACTACATATATTTAAAGTAATTTAATATCTAACTACACAATCATGTTGTTTCCAATTATCTAATCACAATGTAAATTGTGCAATTATATTTGTATTTTAAATTAACATTGATAATTATAATAAATTTTACTTTTAATTTAACAATTAAACAAATAAATATCATATTTGACTAATTAAAAAGATATAATATTAGTTAAAATTAATATTAAATAATATATAATCTAAAGTAATTCAATTGTGTAACCTTAAAACTACGTAGTTTCATATCAAAATTATGTAGTTTTGATGTCAAAAACCCAAAAACACAAAAAACCTTCTTACCTAATATCATAACTCATAATATTTCGACCTAATTGCTTCATTTCACACATCCACCCCTTTCCCTCTATCGTTGTTGCTCCCTACCCTAATTGGTTTTCTTCCCTCACATGCTTATACATCTCGCCTTAGCTGCAATAGTTAGCTTCCGCTGACCACTCCCCCTACCCATATTCTCATCACACTTTGCATGAGCAATTTGGCACCAGACTATTTATTAGCACCAAACAGTTTAACCTCTTCTCCTCTATTTGTCTATTAGATTCAAGCTTGCAATATCCTCTATTCATCTGTTAGATCCAAGCTCGCAATCTTATTTGTTGACAAATTGTTTGTTAGATTCAAGCTCCAAGCTTGCCACTTTGCTCAAATTCGTATTCATTTGCATTCACACCACTTCTTGTTTTCTCATTACTTTCTATTTGTTTGCCTAGGTATATCACCTCTTCTCTTCACTATGATATTATATTCTATTTATTGCTAAGGTTTGTTTATGTTTGTTTGCAAAGTTTTTTTCTTTAACCTTTAACCTAATTTGTTGTTTTGTTTATTTGATTTAAAGAATGAGTGTGTCACTGCTTCCTACTTCATCTATTGCCATTCTTATTTGTTATTTTATCATACTCAAACTCTATTTGTGTTGCTGTTTTCATCAATTTAACTCCTTATGTTTTAGTTTCTACTAAAATTCACAATTCTAGCTCACTTTTTCTAATGTTGTGCTTAATTATGAAATTTACTATATTTATATTTCTCTACTTTATACAATGCTTTTAGACCTTGATTCTGTGATTATTGTCCGAATTAAAGAGCTGCAAGGCCAACCTTTTTCTTTTTTATGAAAGTTTCTAACAAAATTATATTACATTATTCCTTCATTTTGATTAGATCAACTCTAGGAATTTGGGTTCCATGGATGAGGTATAAAAGCTATACTTGCTTCTTGACCTAGATTAAGTGTTTAGGAATTTGAATAATACTCGAAAAAATATGAGAATTTCATTTGCTTGCTTAAAAATAATCTAAACTTGTATCAATTATATTTAATTTCTTGTTTTACTATGGGTGATGTTGATATGCCATATTAATAGCAGTGACTTGCTGTTTGGTTGGATGCATAGTTCTTTTTTTTTATCAATTAACAGCACCCTAGCTCTGTAGCTGCCGTACTTTATCATATCCTTTTTAACAGCCCTTCTTGTTCAGGTACCATTCTAAATAAAATAGTTTAGGTTACTTTTCAGTTTTTATGTCTGTGTTGTTATGGTTTTTTTGTTATTAGCATTATTTTTGTTTTATGATGAATAAGATAAGGTTATTTTTGTGATGAATAATATCTTATTTTTAGTTTTAATTTTTTTAAAAAATTTTTACTAATTGTTATCTATTTTAAGTAATTTTTGTTAGTTTTTACTGTTATTTATGTATATATTTTTATGTTTTAAATAATTTTTATTGTAGTTTTATATTGCTATATTATCAATTTTATATTTTTAATTGTTGTATTTTTTAATAAGATCAATAAGATATTAAAGAGATTAAAATACCTACCTCGTGAAGACTGCATTTTATTGAGGTAAGTTGTGTAAATGGCTTTTTCTTTAGGTTTAGTGTGCAAGTAGTTGTATTAATTTGTTTAATTTGTTGTTGTATGCTTTTCTTAATAGTATAGAATTTTACTTGGTTGTGCTGTTGGTTTTGCTAATTGGTTATGGCCAACAAAGAAAGGCCAACTTGCATACCATACAATCTTAGTGATTGTAGCTGAATAAAATCTTCTTAATACAATCTTATTGGTTGCATCAGAATAAAATCTTTTTAATACAAGCTTTTTATGATCAGATTGCTGATTTTTTTGTTTGTTAATTGTTGTCATTTTTGCAGGATTAATAGGTTGTTGCAAGATATTGAATTTGTTATTTATTTGTTTTATCCATTTAAATGTAGACATTAAATTTCTTATTTTGGACTATAATTTGTATTTTTATGTTGTATTGTTTGTACTTTTAGTTTGTTTAGATGGGCTGTTGTAAATTTTTTTAAGATGTTGCTTTTAATGTTAAAATTTAATTATTTTCTACAATTTTTAAGCTTGTTACAAGCTCAACAAGCTTAAAATCGAGTCCTAAACAAGGTCCCAATCGAGTTTTAAATGAGCTCTCAATCGAGCTTTAAAAAAATGAGCACTTAATTGAGATTTAAATAAATGAGCCTGAGTTTTCAAACGAATGAGCTCAAGCTTAACATAAACAAGCCTTAAATGAGTTGAATTCGATCGAACCCAAGTTCCACAATCATGAGCTGATCTCAAGCTCAAACAATAATTCTTCAAAATAAGCTGGAGAGGGTTTAGGGTTTGTTATTTTTTTTTTCAGTAAATGGTTTAGGATTTATATATTAATCTATGGGATCTTTACATAAATGCCCAAAAACATCTCCCATTTTCTAAAATATCCCCAATTTTCATTTATTATTGATAGACCTAGAGAGGATAAAATAATTACCTCCATGCCCATTTGGTGTTGCTAGTGCAAAAGGCAATTTAACTGCCTTTAATTAAAAAATTATTTAACTGTATTTACCACCAAGTAGCATTATGGTCCAATGGTTAGGACATTTTTTTTATCCTATAAACCTAGGCTCAATTCTCATAAATATTAGATTTTTAAATAGTTATAAATGACTACTTTGGATTAGGGGGGGGGCCTAAGGCATAGCTCCTTAGCCAATTTTTTTTTTTAATTTGACTAGTTCGGGATTAGAATTGCTAGTTTGGAACCAAAACTAGTAGTTCATGGTTTCGCTTTAAGAGGAATCAACTTTGAACTAGTTTCCTTAAGGGTCAATGCCTGTTTAGCCCAATTACAGGTTTGACTAATTTCAAGTCCAAGTTTAACTAGACCGGTTCCATGCTTAAATCGGCTTGTGGCCAAGTCTACTTACAGTTTATGCTTCCAAAAGTATAAAAATGAAAAACAGCTCCAAAACATTGTAAAAAATTTTTTTTGTTAGATATGGAAAAAATGGCTAAAATGTCAATTTTGTGATTGAACACATTTTTTTAGTTCTGGCATCACTCTCAGAATATTAGTTATTTTCAAAGGTTAAAAACTAGGTATTATTTTAATAACAAAATACTAAAAATTCCTAGCATAAAAATGAATTTTTTAATGAGAAAAATCACCTCACACAAATCAAATAAACAAACTTGAAAAAATTAGATTGTTTAAAATGTGAGGAATTGCTAGAACACTTAAAAAAAGCAACAACAAAGATTTGCAATTAAAAAAAAAAATCTCATTACAACAAAAATATAAAGGTGCCAAAGAATGTGAATTTTCATTTTAGTAAAAAAATAAAAAAATAAAAAGAGAAATTACCCATTTCCTCTATTAGGATATCCAAACTCGAATCCAAAAATGATGGCAATGACATGGCTATGAGCCTAGCCACCATGGGCTGAGCAACCACTAGAGCAACAATGCAATGATGAGCAACTACGGGAAAGACAATGTAATAAGAAATCGAGGAAATGCGAAGAGCCATAGTAACTAATGAAGGAATGCAAGGAGACACCGAATATAGGCATGGTAAGAGCATTCTATGAGAAAGAGATATTCGATGAGAAGAGATATTCTGTG
Source organism: Mallotus nudiflorus (assembly GCA_947683625.1). Lineage (NCBI taxonomy): Eukaryota > Viridiplantae > Streptophyta > Magnoliopsida > Malpighiales > Euphorbiaceae > Mallotus > Mallotus nudiflorus. Next base: position 214,510 of record CANTUR010000317.1, read on the forward strand.
AGAAAGAGAGAAGGAGCATTTTTAGAGAGAAAGTCAATGTCGGAGAGGGTTTAAGTTTTTTTTTTAGGCAAATGGGTTTAGAGTTTATATATTAATCTATGGGATCTTAGAACAAATGCCCAAAAAACTTCTCTCATTTCCTAAAATATCCCTAATTTTCATTTATTATTGATATACTTAGAGAGAATAAAATAATTAACTTCATACCCATTTGGTGCTGCTGGTGCAAAAGGCAATTTATCTCCCTTTAATTAAAATATAACTGCTTTTACCACTATGTGGCATTTATGGTCCAATGTTTAGGACATTTTCTTTTTATTCCAAAAACATGAAAAATGTTAGGTTTTTAAATGGCTATGAACAACTACTTTGGGAGGGGCCTAAGGGATAAGCCCCAACCCATTATTTTTTAATTTGACCGGTTCGAAACTAGAACCGACAGTTCATAGTTCTGCTTTAGGAGGAATTGCCCCTAAACCAGTTCCCCCTAAGGGTCACGACAGATTTAGCTTGATTCTAGATTTGAACAGTTTTAAGCCCGAGTTTGACTAGGTAAGTTTCGGGCCTAAACATGCCTATAGTCAAGTCTACTTGCAGTTTGTGCTTCCAAAAGAGTAAAGGTGACAAACAGTTCCAAAACCTTGTAAAAAAGTAAATTTTGTTAGATATAAAAAAAATAAAGGCTAAAATGGCAATTTCGTGATTAATTTTTTTTATTAGATCTTGCATTACTCTTACAATATTTATTATTTTTAAAGATTTAAGAACTAGGTATTATTTTAATAAATAAATAATAAATTTCTAACATAAAAATGAATTTTTTAATGAGAAAAATCACATCACACAAATTAAAAAAAAATAAATTGTTTAAAATGTGAGCAACTACTAGAACACTTTAAAAAAAAGTAACAACAAAGATATGAACTTAAAAAATCTCATTACAATAAAAAGATGAAGGTGCCCAAGACTGTGAATTGTCACTTTAGTCAAAACAAAAATAAAAATGATAAATTACCCATTTTCCTCAGTCAAGATCTTTGGACTTAGATATGGAAGATCCATAAATGAAAGCAAAGACATGGATACAAGCTTCATTGGATCCACCTTGGGATGAGCAACCATCAAAGCAATAATGTGATGTGAGCAACCACCAAAAAGATAGCGCAATAAGAAATCGAGGAGCCATCGAAGATAGGTGCAATAAGAGCATTCTGTGAGAAAGAGAGAGGGAGCATTTTGAGAGAGAAAGTTAGCACTAGAGAGGATTTAGGGTTTATTACTTTTTTTTTAGCCAAACGGGTTTATGGTTTATATATTAATCTATGGGATCTTCATATAAATGCCTAAAAACATCTCTCATTTCTTAAAATATCCCCAATTTTCATTTATTACTAATATTCCTAGATATGATAAAATAATTACCTCCATACTCGTTTGGCACCACTGGTGTAAAAAGCAATTTAGCTGCCTTTAATTAAAATATTATTTAACTGTCTTTACCATCGAGTGGCATTTTTGGTTCAATGGTTAGGAAATTTGCTTGTTATCCTATAAACCTGGGGTCGATTCTCATAAATCTTAGATTTATAAATGGCTATTTGGCTAGGAAGGGGTCTAGGGCATAGCCCCCCAACCTAATTCTTTTTTTTTTATTTGACTGGTTTCAGATAGGAACCAACAATTTGAAATTGGAATTGGCGGTTCACGATTCCGCTTTGGGAGGAAATGGCCTTGAACTGGTTTCCCAAGGATCAAGGCCGGTTCAACATGTTTTCGAATTTGATCGGTTACGGGCCCAAATTTGACCAAGCCAATTTTAAGACTAAATTGACTCATGGTCAGGTCTAATTTTATCAAACACTCAGTATCAATTAGATATCAACTACTAGTCACTAGCTATAAGCTATCAATAATAGCTTAAACAAATAGGCCCTCAATAGATACTCTAACTTTTATATCTTAAACTAGTCATGAATTCACAATTTTTTACGAATTGTAAATAATATATATTTTAAAATAAATAATTAATAATTTGAAAAAATTAATGCTAAAATTTGATTAAATATAAAAATAAAAACTTAAAAAATTAATGAAAGAAATTATTTTATTATTTGTGTTAAGAGTCTAGATATTTTAAATATTTATGGTTATGATAATAATTTAATGAATAGAAAAATAGAAATAGTTAAAACAAAAAATTTTTAGTTAGGATAAAAGACATAATTTTTTATGGAAAGAAAAAGTAATATTTTAAAAGTAATAAAATTATAGTGTTTATATAGAATAGAACATTGTGTAGTATTCTAAAATAAGATTGTTTTATATTTATCATAGAAAAGTATTGTAAATTTTAATAACTCAACACATAAGTCTATATATATTATAGAAAAATATTGTAAATTTTAATAACTCAACACATAAGCCATTTCCGGTGGATGCTGAATTATGAAGAGAAAGATTTGTCAAATTTTGGATTTAATGATTTTGAAGCTTAGTATAGACACACACACACACAAAGGGGGAGGGGGAGACAAACAATTATTATATAAAAATTGGATAATTTGATTTATACATATTAATGTAAGTGGTTATTTAATAGTTTTATTGACTTTTATTTTATCTTTTAACAAAATTATATTCAATAAATTTTTAGTTGTAATTTTATTAAAAATATATATTTCTATTATAAATAAGTCTAATGATATTGTACCTAATATAAATTAAATTAGGTAACATAATTTTGTAAGTTTTACTATATTGAATTTAATAAGTAAATAATTAAAATCAAAATTAATAAAATTATAAAATAATTAATTATGAAAGATTCTTGTGTTTAAATAGAAAATTTATAAAGAATGTGATAAATTATTGTACTATAGTGTCATGACTTGAACCCCAAGGGCACATATTGGCACTAGGAAATGAGAAAACGTAAGGCTTCTAAAACCCCATAGTAAGGCTAAAAAATTTATTACATAAATATAACTAACTTTAAAATTCTAAAGAAAATCTGGTAGAGTTTCCCTTGTATTGGGAGAAAACCAGAACCTTTAAAAGTGCAAATACACTCCCAAATATATATCACCACAACCGTAACCTCCAATACTCTAATCTCAACACAACACAATTAACAACAACAAAATTAATGACAACAACACAATTAACAACAACAGTAATAAACATTCAAATATACTACAGTGTCTATATTATTTAAATTTGTTACACTTGAATATTAGTAACATTAAATTAACCTATATAGCACAACCGGTGAAGAATGAGTCCAATGTAGAGAAGATGAACTAATTGTAGACTCCTAGGTTCCTGGAAAAATAATTGATAGGAGTCAGACCTCACTGAGTAAGTTAATATAAAGTTATGCATGCTAGCTTGAAAATCTTCTTTTATTAAAACAATTATTACAAATATTTATTAGGAATTATGTTTAAAGAAAATCATCCATTTACTAATACATATATAATCTTTTCTAAATATGGATATATATATATATATATATATATATATATATATATATATATATATATATATATATATATATATATATATATACATCAAAAATTAATTTAATAACTTTATTAAAAACATAACTTCCAAATACCAATTAATTAAACAACGACATAATAAAAAGATAAAATAATGTTAATTAAATAATTTAGGTGGAAATTATTGATAGAATCTTAAACCACAAATTTAAAAAACCACTTGGCTCTCTTATTTATCCAATGACTGCTGGTTCCCGAGAGCTAAACTTCCATCAAGCTACCAGCTGCAGTCAGTCACTTATTCCAATATGTACTGATGGTTCTTAAGAGCTAAGCATCAACCGAACCACTAGTCCCAATAAATTTTTCACCAAAATATGTCCCAGAGCTATGCATCAACCGAGCTTCACAATTAAATTTCTCAACTAGGGCCTAACTTAAGAATCATTACTTATTTACACATGCTCCTGATGACACCCATCAGATAGCCCATTCTACCAGTCTTTTCTAAAATCATTTAATAAATTTATATATATATTCAACAATTTTGAATAATAGTACAAATGGAAATAAGAACACTTTTTATTTTATTGATAACAATAATATTAACATCAATAATGATAGTAACAATAACAATAACTAAATAAATTTTATTAATAAGCAAGTATAAATAAGAAGCTCTAATATCATAATCAACACTAGGCTTGTGCCAAACATCAAATTGTATTTCTTTTAAATAAATCACTTTTAATTTATCAATAGTAATTATATTAACATTGACAATAATAATAAAAATGGTAATATCAGGATATTATCATAACAAGTAAAGCATAAATGACATTCCTAAATGTCAAATAATGCTATATATATTCCAAATATATAAAAATATAGATCTTTTAAATAAATTCATTTTCTTCTTTTAGATGTTGTTAACTAAACTATTATATAATGCATAAATTCAACATACATTTCAACATATTAACTTACAAGTAGAGCGAGAAAGCTGACGTGTCCTTGTCTGCTTATTACCCGATGTTTCTACTCTAGTATACTTTATAATAACAATATATAATACAAATAATTATCAAATAGATTCCTAATAACTCCTAAAAAGTCTACAATTTTTTATAAAAATGATGGAATCATGAAAATTGACTTAGGAACACCCTATATGATTAATTTGAGGCTTAAGAATCATCTTTAACGATTTATCTAACTTAAATGGAAATTAATAATTTCCACTACAACCTTTTTGAGATTTATTTCTTAAAATCTGTAAAGAATTATACTAAACTCCATTTACAGAAATTGATCACTATAATTTATAATAATTATTAAAAATAAATTCATATATATCTCGGGTCAATACTATTCATTTGCCAGAGTTTGGGTGGGATACACCAGATTTTTCATCGAAAAAAGTGTCACCCGACAAAACTGAATATACCAAAATGTTCCTAATAATTAGTAGAACACACCAAAAGCTTCAAATAACCCAAAATAGGCACTAAACAAAGAAATCTAAAAATAAACCAAAATTACCTAAAGAATTAATAAAAAAATTGAACAAATGAGATCAGATGCACAGTTAGCAATTACGGACTCTTGGTAATGAGCGAAACGCAAAGGAATCAATTGTTTTACTTGAAAACCACTAGAATAATGCAAAAATGAGGTAGAATGGCCGACTAAAAAAATGCAAATTATGTACTATTCAAAGCCACTTCTTGCAAAATGAGCACTATCGGAATGAAAAGGAGGATGATGTAGTTTGAATTTGGAATCGGTGATCATTTGGGTGTATAACAAAGGAAAAGAAAAGTATTGGTATTAAAAGGAAATTTTCCCTTCAAAACTTAATAATCCTACTGGAAAATGGCTTCTTCCTATGCAGGACCACTCTTTCCTCTTTTAAAGGAAATGGACATCCATGTGTCCCTCTCTCTCTCTATATATATATCAAATAATTAGAGAGAGAGAGGGACACATGGATGTCAATAATATAACAATAATTATATTAACAATAATAATAATACGAATGATGATAATAAAATAAAATAAAATAATAATAATAATAATAATAATAATAATAATAATAATAATAATAATAATAATAATAATAATAATAATAATAATAATAATAATAATAATAATAATAATAATAAAATAATCATATTAACAACCACATAAATTTGGGTTATCACATTTTTCCCTCACTTAAGAAAATTCGTCCTCAAATTTTCATTCATATTGAACCAGATAGGAGTATCAGTTTTACATATCATCCTCCATCTCCTAAGTGTAATCTTCCACTGCATGGTTGCTCCACAATACCTTCACTATAGGTATTTCTTTAGTATATAGTTGGTAAACTTGTTGATCCACGATTGCCATTGGGTACCCTTCATATTTCAAATCTTCATTAAATTCCATTATCTATGGCTGAAGAACATGTAAAGGATTAGAGACATACTTCCTCAACATAGAGACATGGATTACTGGATGAATTTGAGATAACTTGGGCGCCAACACCAGTTTGTAAGTCACATCACCTACTCTTGAATGAATTTAAAAGTGTCCGATATACTTTGGAGCTAACTTGTCCTTCTTACTAAATCTCATTACTCCCTTTATTGGGGATACCTTAAGAAATACCATATCTCCCATAAAGAATGATATGTTCTTCCTCTTAGGATCTGCATAGCTTTTCTATTAACTAAAGGTTGTATTCAATCTCTGTTGAATGATAGGAACTTTCTTATAAGTCACTTGCACCAATTATGGGCCTGTTATCTGTCTCTCTCCAACTTCTTAACACAAAGGTGATCTACACTTCCTTTTAAATAATGCTTCATATGGAGCCATCTCAATACTTGCATGATAACTATTTTTATATGTAAATTCAATCAATGGTAAATGTAAATCTCATTAACCATTAAAGTTTATCACACATATTCTCAGTATATCTTCTAATGTCTAAATGGTCCTTTATAACTGGCCATCCATTTGAGGATGAAACGTCATACTAAAGTCAAGTTTTAAGCCCAAAGCCTAATGCAATTCTTACCAAAAGATTGAAATAAAAGTGGCTCTTCTGTCAGATACTATACTTTTTGGTACCCCATAGAGTAAATAATTTGGTTAATATACAACTTTGTTATCTTGTCAGTAGAGTATGTCTTTTTAATTCTTTTTAATTGGAAAAAAGTGAGCTAACTTAGTTAGCCTATCAATTAGCACCTAAATAGTATCATAACCTCTAGTTGTACAAGGTACTCCAATCACAAAATCCATAGCAATTATATCCCATTTCTACTATAGAATGGGCAATTGTTGCAACAATCTTAATGGCCTTTAATGTTTTAATTTCACTTTTTAACATATGAGACACCTAGATACAAATTTTGTATTGCCTATTTTCATTTGATTCCATTAATAAATATCTTTCAAATCATGGTACATCTTGGGAGAACCTAGATGAACACTGTAAGTAGAAAAGTGAAATTCCTCAGGAATCTTCTTTCTCAACTCATCCACATCTAGCACATATAACCTAGTGCTTAAACATAGTACACCCTCACTATCAATAACAAAATCTCTGGATTGATCTTCTTGGACTTTTAACATTATCTTCCATAATTATGGGTCCCTTCTTTGAGCTCATTGACTCTATTTAAGTACACTAATTGTACTTTGAATTGAGCAAATAAACATTTCTTATTTTCCTTCCACTACAACACTTAATCAATCAGTTCATGGAATCCTTTAATGATTAGCTTCCTCTCCAAGCTAATATGAGCAACGCTCCTTACTGACTTCCTGCTCAAGCATCAGCCACCATATTGGCTTTGCTATAATGGTATAAGATAGAGCAATCATAGTCTTTCAAAAGTTCCATCCATCTCCTTTGCCTCAAGTTCAAATCTCTCTATTAGAAAATACACTTCAAGCTCTTATGGTCACTGTATATTTCATAAGTTACACTATACAAGTAATTCCTCCAAATCTTCAGTGCAAACACTACTGCTGCCATTTCCAAATCATGAGTAGGGTAGTTTTGCTCATTCTTCTTTAGCTGACATGAAGCATAGGCAACTACTCTCCCATTTTGCATTAATACACATCCCAATCCTACTAGGGAAGCATCACAATACACTGTATACCCCTTGCTTCCTAAAGGTATAGTCAATATTGGAGTTGAAGCCGACATATCCTTGAGCAACTCAAAGTTCTCCTCACATTTGTCTATCCACACAAACTTAACATTTTTCTAGGTCAACCTTGTTAAAGGTATGATTATCTTAGAGAAATACTTCACAAATCTCCCGTAGGAGCCAGTTATACCTAGAAAACTCTTTATTTCAATAACTGTTATGGGTCTCAGCCATTGTGTGATGGCTTTAATCTTTTTGGGATCAAATTGTATGCCATCTTTAAATCCCATATGGCCTAAGAATGCCACTTGATCCAACCAAAACTCATATTTTGAGAACTTGGCATACAACTGCTGCTTTTTTAAAGTCTGAAGCACTATTCTCAAAGCATAACATGCTCCACCTCACTCTTAGAATACACTAAAATATCATCAATAAATACTATCATAAATTGGTCTAAAAATGGGCTAAACACCCTATTCATCAAGTCTATAAAAGCTGTTGGGGCATTAGTCAACCCAAAAGACATCACCAAAAACTCATAATGGCCATATCTTGTTTGAAATGTAGTCTTAGGTATATTTCCACTTCTAATTCTAAACTAATGATACCCTAACCTCAATTCAATCTTAGAAAAACACTAAGCTCCTTAAAGGTGAACAAATAAATAATTTATTCTTTAAAGAGGATACTTGTTCTTGATGGTGATTTTGTTAAACTACCTATAGTCGATACACAGTTGGAGACTGCCATCTTTCTTCTTTACAAATAACATCAATGCACTTGAAGGAGACATGTTGAGTCTAATATAACCCTTATCAAGCAACTCTTTTAACTGCTCTTTAGCTCCTTTAATTCTATAGGTGCCATTCTATAAAGTGGATTAGAGATAGGATCGGTATCGAATACAGCATCAATACAAAATTCTATTTCTCTTTCCAATGGCAAATTTGGTAGCTCTTCAGTAAAGACATCCAAAACTTCATACACAACTGGCACATTCTCAATTATCTCCTTATCTACCCATAGCCAAGTAGCCTTAATAACCCCTTTTAAGCATCTTTTTGGTTATGATCATAGAAATGAGATTCTAAGGCATTAAACTCTTGATGTGGAATTTTAAAAATCACTTCTTTCTCTTAACAATCCAATATAGCATAGTGTCGAGCTAACCCATCCATTCCTAAAATCACATCAAAATCCATCACATCTAAAAGGATTAAATCAGTAGACAAATTTCTAAACTCCAGTCCTTAACCTAAATTCTAACATATACTATATCAAATCCTGTAACATACAACTTAAAATCTTTGTATTCATCTCTCCTTACATCTTCAGCATGATGAGATAGCCTATAAAACTCCTTGGTATACTCTTCCACAGACCTGTCCCCTCTACTAATGTGCAATAGCCACCATCTGTAAGCATATTTTGTTATAGGTGGACAAAAGGACCTTAAGAATCTCTTTTAAATTTAAGCCAGGACATATTATTCATGTAAGGCTGGATAGCTTGCATAAACCAGTCTTGTGCAGCTGGTTGAACTAACAGCTTAACAATTAAAATTCTTTGATAGTCAGTGTTCCCTATTCTTGTCTATGACTCAATTGTATTGATGAAATCCAAGGAATCTCCCATACCATCAAAGGAGACTCTACCAAATCTAGATTATAAGAGTGCAACATCAACATCTAACATTTCCTAATTCCTCTATTGAAGTCTCTGTTGAACTAATGGCATAGCCTGATTTAAGTGCAACTAAGCCTTGGTTAATTCCTACCATTCTAGCTACAAATGTTACAAGATCTATCTCTATATCTTCTTTTTTAACTTGCTATAATTGCTCTTGTATTTGACTTGCTGGTGCTCTATGTTTACCACTTCTTCTAGTTGGTAGAATAGAGGGAGGAGCTTCATTGTGAAATGATTGTTTATAATCATAATATACTACTTTTAGAGGAGGAGTAGTGCGCACTTGACTCATTTTGAAAAGACAGGAAACCAAAAAGATTTAAGACATAACAAGGATACTAATATATGCACTGAATTCTAGAAGTAAAGATGATAACAAGTGATAATTATCAACCTAATCACTATAGTAGTTTCCATAAAAGACAAGCACCAACAACCATAAGAATAAAAATTCAACAAATGCTCTAATACTAACTTTGTCATGACCTGAACCTCAAGGGCATGTGATCGACATCAGGGAATGGGAAAGTATAATAAAGCTTTCGAAACTTGTAGTAAGCCTAAAATTTTTTTTACATAAATAAAACTAACTTTAAAATTCTAAGAAAAATTTGACAAAGTTTCCCCTGTATCGGGAGAAAACCAAAACCTATAAAAGTGTAAATACACTCCAAAATATATATCATCATAACTATAACCTCCATTACTCCAATCTCAATTAAACATAAATAACAATAACAACAATAAACATTCAAATCCAGTGTAGTCTAGATGATCTAAATCTATTACACTTGAATATTAGTAACATTAAATTAACCTACATATCACAACCAGTGAAGAATGAGTCTAGCAGAAAAAAGATAAATTAACTATAGACTTCCAAGTTCTAGGAAAAATAGTTGAGGAGAGTCAAATCTCACTGAGTAAGCTAATATAAAGATATGCATGTTAGCTTGAAAATCTTATTTTATTAAAACATTAATTACAAATATTTGTTAAGAATATATTTAAAGAAAATTATTAATTTACCAAATACTATATATATAATCTTTTTAAAATATGGATATACATAAACACATCCAAAATTCATTTGATAACTTTATTAAAAAAAAATTTTCAAATACCAATTAATTAAACAACTATATAATAAAACAATAGAATAATAAAATAATGTTAATTAAATAATTTAGGTGGAAATTATTGGTAGAACCCTAAAGCACAAATCTAAAAACCACTTGGCTCTTTTATTTATCCAATGACTATCAATTCTCGAGAGCTAAGTTTTCATTAAGCTACCAATCGCAGTTAGTCATTTATTCCAACATTTACTGGCGATTTCCAAGAGCTAAGCATCAACTGAGCCACCAGTCCTAGTAAATGTTTCACTAAAATATGCTTGAGAGCTATGCGTCAACCGAGCCTTTCAATACTATACGCCTTAGAGCCATTCATCAATTGATCTTCACAATTAATTTTCTTAACTAGGGCCTGACTTCAAAATCATTACCTGTGTGCATATGGTCCTCATGACACCCTTCAGGTAGCCCATTCTACCAGTCTTTTCAAAAATCATTTAACATATTTATATATATATTCAACGATTTCAAATAATAGTATAGATGGAAATAAAAACAATTTTTATTTTATTGATAAAAATAATATTAACATCAACAATGATAGTAACAATAACAATAACAATAACTAAATAAATTTCATTAATAAACAAGGATAAATAACAAGCTCTAATATCAAAATCATTACTAGGCATGTGCCAAACATCAAATTGTATTTCTTTTAAATAAATCACTGTTAATTTATCAATAGTAATTATATTAATATTGATAATAATAATAAAAATAGTAATATCAGGATATTATCATAATGAGCAAAGCGTAAATGACATTCCTAAATGTCAAATAATGCTATATATATTTCAAATATAAAAAATATACATTTTTTAAATAAATTCATTTTCTTCTTTTAGATGTTGTTAACCAAACTATTATATAATGCATAAATTCGACACGCTTTTCAAAATAGTAACTTATAAGTGGAGCGAGCAGACTGATGTGTCCTTGTCCACTTATTACTTGATGTTTCCACTCCAGTATACTTTACAATAATAATACATAATACAAATAATTATCAAATAAATTTCTAATAACTCCTAAAAACTCTAAAAATTTATAAAAACATTGGTGTAATAACCCATATTATTTTAAATAAATAAATATTTGTTACTGTTGTTATCAGGTTTTTTTTTGGGTTATTGAATGGTTATTGGTTCATTGTTTGGTGTTAAGGCATATAATTGCCAAAAATTTTATAGTATGATATAGATTAACTCATTTAATTGCTAGCATTTATCTTAAGCCTTAAAGTGGGAGGGCCAAGTGGAATTTTTGCCAAAAATGTAAGGATCAAAGTGGTAATTTTCCATTCCTTTTCATTTTATATCTGGTAGACATGAGAAATGCAAAAAGGCCTTTAAACTCTTCCACGACGTACACTGTAGCATTGTCATCTTCTCCTTCTCTGATTATTTTCCAAATAACCTCCATTGGTCATGAAATTTGAACCACTATACCTTTTCAACCTCCTCTATGCCTTTATAAATTTTATTTCATAAAAATTGACCTAAAATTGATGAGTTAAACCTATAAAGTTTCAATTTAAACTTATGGCATGGAAACACCAATATCCAATGATCTTTAGTAGCTGTTACCACTGCTAATAAGCTCCTTTTGTTTCCAAGAGTCTTTAGAGACCAACCACACATCCGACTATCACCATTTAGTATCTTGTCAGACTTTGATCGGTAAGTTGACATTTTTGAATTGATATATAAATTCGGCCACTTCTTTGATTGTTTGAATATTTTTTTAGGTTGAATATGTATATATATCTGGCTTATGTTAAATACATTTCTTGGTAAGGATATCTGACGAGTCATAATTGGATTTCGGTGAGGAATAATGACTAGTCCAGAAATTTATGATTTTATTTTTAATAAATAGTATAAATTTTGAGGGTTAATTTCCATAACTAGAGCTAGGTATGATTCCTACGCATTTTGAGATAAAAATTCTGGAAGTGTTTCGGTGGAAATTGCCTAATTTCCATTTAAATTGTTTTCGCTTATCAAAATAATTTCTTTATCCTCAAATGATATGTTTAATGTGTTTTTAAGTTAATTTTATTGATTCTTTGGTTTTATTACTTTTCTGGAATTTTAAGAAATTATTATGAATTTAATTATTATTTGTAAGCATATTTTAAATGTATATTAGTTATTTTAGAGAGTTCTGGAATGGAAGTGATAGCATCTGGACAGTTGAGAATGCGTCGGCCAACTTGCTCCACCTCTGAGTTAATTTTATAAAATGTTTGTTGAGGAATTCACATTTTTATTATTAAAGAATTTTTATTAGTATACATGAGTTCATATAATAGTATGATTTTAGATATTTATTTACTATTGAGACTTTGAGATTATAATTAAATTTTATTTATATTATTTGATGTTGCCACTAGTGGGTGTCACCAGGACCATGAGCGCACTAGTAAAATCTTGGGTATGTTATGTATGGATATTTGGCTTGGTGGAGCTTGAGCTCTCTAGTAGTGTTATGGTTATGGCTCAGTGGAGCTTGTGCTCTCGAGTAGTGTATGGATTGAGCTCGGTAGAGCTAGTGCTCTTATATCATAATTGAGATGTAACTTAGTTGAGCTTGCTCTCAGGACATCAATAATGGAATAAGTGATTTGACTACGATTGTAACTCGATTGTGCTTGCTTATTAGATGACAGTTACTTGGAATTAAAAAGTCAAAAGCTATTAGAACTGAGGTTTAAGGTTCTACCATGTTTTTCTATTAAAGGTTTAATTTGTATATGATTTTTATGAGGAATTTGTATTAAAATGATTCATGAGTTTTGGAAAGAATTTTATATAAATATAATTTTAATTAAGTAAAGGATTTCAAGTATATATTTTAAGGTTTTAAATAATTATTTTAAAATCAACATGCATTTTATAACATTAATTTACTTAGTGAAGTTGACTCCCCTCAACCATTTTTCAGGATATTAGGAGTTTTTTTATTAGTGGTTCTTCTCTGTGCTAGACTCGTTCTTCATTACCTACTCTATGTAGGTTATTATAATGTCATTAATGTTGTGGATTAATTTAGTTAATCTAGATACTGCAGTAGCTTAAAGAAATTATTGGAATTGTATTGGTATATGTATTACATTATAACATGTATTCAGATATATTTGTGTTAAGATATTAGTGTTATTGGAGTAGTTATGGTTGGAATATATATTTGGAATGTTAATTGCACTTTACAGGTTTTGGATTGTTCTCGATACAAAGGAAACTCTACCAAATTTTTGTTAGAATTGTTAAGTTGGATAATGTGTTGTTATGAAATTTTCTAAGGCTTACTATGGGTTTCAAAAGCTTTTTACTTTCCCATTCCTTAGTGTCGATCACGTGCCTTTGGGGTTCGGGTCATAACAAAGTTGGTATGAGTGCAATGGTTTAATTCCTGTTATTTGGTTATTATTGGTATTTATCTTTTCTTGAAACTATTGTGGTGATTGGGTGGTAAATTATCACTTGATGTTATCATTACTTCTAGAATTCTGCATATGTGATAGCATCATTGTTATGTCTTGAATCTCATTTATTTATCTTTTTAGAATGATGAGGTGAGCATGAAATGGTCTAGTTGTAGATGCAGCTATAGACAGTGAGGTTTAGCTCACATTTAAGATTTTAGCAACCATGACACTATTTGAGCTTAGGGCTCTAGAGAACACACTACTATATCACAAAGACATAGCTTGGAAATAAGGAGTCGCCACCCAAGGTAATCACCGTGACAATTATAAGGTAGTGGTAACTTATAATCAAGAGATTCTGGATACGGAATACTAACTTCTTTTAGTCTTGCGTTCATTTAGAATTAGTTTATTAATTACTAAATTATTCTCTAATTACATACAATTTCATATAGACTCTAATTTAGCATCCATCTAACTGCAAGGCAACTAGTCATAAAAGAGTACATAAAAAATGCATTCATGTAATGAGACATCCCTAAATTAGTCTAAATTATGTTAATTTTTAATTAGGTTAGCTAAGTCTATATTTTATTTACAAGTGAAATGAAATTAAAGGTGGGCTTGCATTTTAATTAAAGTAGTGAACTAAGTCTACTTTTTTAATTGTAAAAAAATGGGCCTAAGTTTGTTAATTTTTATGGAAATGAATTGGTTGTGTTTGAATTAATAGACCTAGTTCTAATTAATTTTAATTTAAGTGAAAAATGGGCCTAAGTCTATTTATTTTTAGAAAAAAAAAAGATGCTTTGATGAATTGAGCTATGTCTAAATTAGTTTAAATTAAACTAGAATGAGCATAAATTGATTTTAAAGTTAATTAAAACTTAAATTCCATTAAAACCCTATTTTAAATGGGTTAATCCCAAAAGCGGGCTTGGGGCCCAAAATGAATAAAAATAAATAAACAAGTCCAAAAATATAAAAAATACTAAAACAATCAAATAAAAAGATCAAACAAGCAATTAAGTTATATTTTTCGAAAGAACCCTAATTTGATTTCATGCAACCTAATATTAATCTACAACCACCTTTGATTTTATTAGCATTTTACCAAATATATCTAATTTATTAATTAATTTTAATGACAAAAAAAAAATAAAAATATTCACTATTTTCCACTATTGGGCCTATTACAACTTACTATAAAAATAAATAAAATAATAAATACGGGCTCATTATAAAAACACAAACCAATAAAAAATGGCACAGAAATAATAAAAATAAATTAAATTAAATTAAAACCCTAATTTATGTTGAAATGATACATGGGCATATACATAGCATTTCATGTACCTTCATGGGTTATCCATTGATTTTATTCTCCATAGTGTTCATGTCACCCCATCCATTAAGAGAATAAAAATTAAAAAAAATAATCAATGAATGATTCAAAAATAATAATAATAAACAAAATTAAATATAAAAAATAAAATCAAAATTAAAATTAAAATAAAAGAACAAGGAGAAGAAGATTTGAGAATGAGATGTAGTATTAGTTTCTCTCAGAAGGACGATCACTGTTGATGAAAGCCTATGGCTTTTATTGTGTTTGTCTGTGGTTTTAGTTTATTTGATATGATTTTTGGCTAAGAACTAGAGAAAAGTACGGAAAAAATAAATAAAAGTGGGTGTGCTTTAGCTCACAACAGAGAATCAAAAACGCAGAGAGGAAAAAATTGATAAAAACTACTGTCACCTCCCTGCGGAAGGGAGATTTTTATATTTATTAAACACATGTCCTGTAACCCTAAATTGGGATTAGGATAAATATTAAAAAAATTTATCAAATAAAAAAACCAATAAAAAATAAGTATTAAAATAAAATAAAATAAATAATAAAATAAATAATAAATAATAATAAAAATTACGGAGTGCCATTTCTCGGTTGGAAGTGTGGATTTCTGACCGAAAATCTATATTTTCGATTGGAAATCTGCACTTCCGATCAGAAATATAGATTTCCGATTGGAAATCTACATTTTCGATGGAAACCTTCTTTTGTTTTTGAATTTTCTCTTTTATTAAAATTCATTATTACTATTTTTTAAAAATAATTAAAAATAAAATTTAAAGGTATGTCCTAAAAAAATAAAAAAATTTATAATCTATTTTAAAACTAGTAAATGAAATCCAATAAATATAATTTCATAGTTAATTTTCATCATTGGGTCCTCTATTGCATCTAGACTCAAATCATCCATAAATTGAGTGCTTACAGTTGCCCTGCTTTGTCATTATTTGCTCGACAAATTGCAGGAAAACAAATAAGCACACAATTTCTAAACAAAAAGTCAAAACACTTACCTATGTGTTTAGTGAATAGTGATTGACATCGTGTTCAGTGCATTTTGGAAACAAACTATAGTTCCGATGGAACATATAGTAGTGATGCTATCACTTTGTTCAATGAATAGCGGTTGACATTGCATTTAGTGTAATTTGAAAATCGGCTATAATTTTGGTGGAACATATACTCGTGATGCTATAACTGTGTTTAGTAAATAGTAGTTGACACTACGTTTAATGTATTTTGAAAATGCTATAGTTCCTGTGGAACATATAGTAGTGATGCTATCACTTTGTTTAGTGAATAGTGATTAACACTGCATTCAGTGCATTTTGAAAACAAGCTATAGTTCCTATGGAACAAATAGCAGTGATGCTATCACTGTGTTCAATGAATAGTAGTTGACACCGCATTCAATGTATTTTAAAAACAAGATATAGTTTCGATGGAACATATAGCGGTAATGTTGTCACTATGTTTAGTGAATAACAATTGACACTGTGTTTAGTGTATTTTGAAAACAAGCTATAGTTCATGTGGAACATATAGTGATGATCCTATCATTGTGTTTAGTGAATGGTATTTGACATTGCTTTTAGTGTATTTTGAAAACAAGTTATAGTTTCGATGTAATATATAGCAGTGATGCTATCATTATGTTCAATGAATAGCAATTGACACTATGTTTAGTGTATTTTGAAAACAAGCTATAGTTCCTATGGAACACATAGTGGCGATGCTATCTCTGTGTTTAGTGAATAGAGATGGTCACTATGTTCAGTGTATTTGGCTATATTCCCTATGGGACGTTTAGCAAATGATAAATTTCTGCTATATTCCCTATGGGACATTTAACAGGTCACACTATATTCCCCATGGGATGTCTAGTGATTGTGATTTTCACTATATTTACTATGGGATGTCTAGTGAAAATATGCTATAACTATTATGTAGTTTCTAGCTAATTGTATTATAGTTCCTGTGGACATCTAATAATTGTGACTAGAAGTTTCACTATATTTCCTGTGGAATGTTTAGGGAAAATATGCTATAACTACTATGTAGTATCTAGCAAAAGTAATTAAAGAAAAGTGCTATAACTATAATGTAGTGTCTAGCGAATTATTATTTGAAAGTGATCAGCTGCAATCCATCCATTACTTACTAGTCGATGATGTTGCAATCTATAGTTGCTTACAGTTAGTTACAACCCTTTCATTGCTCACTGATGATACTACAACATATAACTGCTCATGATTTAACTGTAACCCTTTCATTGCTCACTAATTCATTTTGATCAAATTGCAACTCTTTTATTGCTCACCCTTGCTACTGTAATTCATAATTGCTTATAATTTTTATCTTTGGCTATTTAATTCGAATGCTTGAATTTTTTTTGTGCTAAATGATTGGAATTTATGTTGATTACTTTCAATTTTTGTGCTAATTGCTTTGATCAACTGTCTTTATTACAGTTAATTTTGATTGACTTGATAGCACTAGTGCTGATTCCATATATTGGGTTTATCTTCTTTTAGACCTGCTATTCCTAAAGACTTGTTAAACTTAGTTTCAACATGATAATTATACCAAAAAGTACATTATATTTATGAAAATTTATGAGAAAATTCATCACTTTATTATAAGATAGTGTGCACTTAATGAATCTCACTAATTTTGTTTTTCATGACTATCATTTATTTGCTATATACAAAGGTAAGAGGTATTGTTAACCATCTTACAGTGAGAGCATATTTTTTTTTACCAAGTGAAGAGTTTAGAGAGAATTTGCTAAACAAAAATCATGGAATTTAAGCATAAACAAATCAAATTCTGAGTACTAAAATAGTATTTGAGTTATTTTTATGCTTTCCTTCCTTATCCAAGTATTCCCCTACCTTTCTGATATTATTCAGTGTTGATACCAGTGGAAAAGTCCTTTGAATACTCATACTTTTATAGAGAATTGAAGTAAATAGAGCAACTTTTGACGTGGTAATCTTTTAGTATTCCCCCACCTTTCTCATATTACTCAATGTGGATAATGCTAGAGGTTCATGTTGATACTCTTACTCATTTCTGAGCATTGGAGTACATTATGCTTGCTCTTATTTTAATTCTCCTTTTAGTATTCCCCTACCTTTATTGTATTACTCAATATGGATACCATTAAGGGATTTTGTACTTGTACTCATTTTTAAGCATTGGAGTAGATTATATGCACATTTATTATTCAAAAGACTAAAATTATACACTGAAATTCAAGCTATTTATGCTTCAATCCCATAGATTTTATTTTTGCATATGCTTCCCCTCATTTGGGTGCTAAACAAGCATTAGATTGTTAACTGATCATCTGAATTATGTGAGGCTAATAAAAGAAAGCCACTAAGATAAAAGTTCATGAAAATTTTTTCATATGATCTTGTGAACTAGATGAATTTACTTTCAAAATATGGATTTTATTATTAAGATTGTAAAGATATAGAGTTATGTTACTTCCCTTTTTTATTTTTAGGGTGTTTGCCACATAACATGATACTCTGATGAATGATTAGCATTTGCAATCTTACTCGATCTTATTGATGTATTGGTTCCTTTCCACTTCTTCATTCTATTTTGTTTTTCCCTGTATAAAATACCATAACTTAATATGGTCTATCTGTAAGTGAAAAGATTTTTTCAAACCGCAATATTATTCTTTTTCATCTTCCCTTTTGATTATGATGATGATGTCTTTGATCACAAGGTCATGATACTCCAACATTAAGGTCATGGCTTAAGGTTGAGTTTATCTTTCTATCATTCTTATTGATGCTATGGCAGACGACTTCATTCCACTTATTGACATCTCCTGTAAAAAAGGTTCAGGAGTCAGAGGTCTTATTTCATGATCAAATAGGTTTCAGAATGCATTCATCTCAAGTTTTAAGTGCATACTTCCCTTTTTAGAGCTAACATGTGTATTGCTGACATGTCTGACCTTTTTTTCATCACTTTCTACACCTTATGTTGGTCTTGATATTGTGAAATTTTACTATGACTAGTCAGGAATTGATTGAGGTTCTTTAGGCATTCAATGCCTTATCTTTTGCTTAAGCATTCTTCTTTCAGAGGTATAGTTGGGAGCATCTATTGGAGCTAATTTCTATCGACCCATATGAGGTATGCTTGTCTTTTACTACTCTTTATATTATTGACTATCTTTTGCTTTTACAGTTCATGGGAGTAGATTGATTTTCCTCTTATTAAGGCTCCCAGTGATTCAAAATGATGCTCAGGATAAAGATATAAGGATAGATGCTAAGCATGAGGAATCTGAACATCCAATATAGCCTTTTAAGAATGCCCACAGGAAGCTTTTGTAAGTATCACTATCAATGATATTCTCTTACTAGAAAGGCCTATGATTTATTGGTCTCATATAGTCTAAAGTCTTGTTGAGCATCAAATTCACCTTGATAGAGTTACCCTTTTTCCTTTAAATGCTTTACATGTGAAATTCTAACTACCTTTGTGCACTTTTGCAATACTAATTTTGAATGTTAGTAGTAGAGTATTTACAAAATCTTACCTAGGCTCAAAGACTTTATTATGCAAAGCAAGTATTTCATAATACATGTATGTAAGTGTATGCATGCTATGTATGACATGCATGATCCTAATAGGTCTTCTGTTTGGAACAGAGCTAAATTTTTTATCTTGGAGTGTAAGAATGAGGTACTTCATTAATATCTTGTAGGTTTGAGTTTTGAATGCTTTGCTATTAGTTCTTCTGATGTTAGAGCTTCTGATACAATTTTTTAGACAAATGACTAGGCTAGCAAGTGGAGTCCATGGCTTGACACTAGAGCTCATGGCTTGACATTGGAGCTTGTGATTAATCAATGCACTGTTGAACTTTTCTTTTTGCTACTACTTTTGCTGTATGATAACTAATGCATTTTTATGCTTCTAGTTTACTTCTTTCTACCTTGAGATCTTTTATACTAGCTCTTATACTTTAGTATTCCATCTTTGCTCTTTGAATGCAGACTTATTATTATGAAATTTACCCTTAGAGCTACATTTTTCCCCTAGTTTCATTTTGAATTCATAAAATTTATTTTGGTAGTCTTTTCCATGTATGCAAGGAACTTAGTTTATTCATTAGTATTGTTAATTCTTTGACTTACCAACCCAATTACTTGTAGTCTCATGTACACAAGATGTAGAAGAGTGGGTGAACTGATTAAAGAGAGTTCTTGAAGTTAAAATTTACTAGACTTGATTTTAATGGAAGAACTCTTGAGTAGAATGTGAGGTTTGATGCTAATGCTATGATAATTACAAGATAATAGTTGCAATGCAAATTATTAGGCCATTTGGATTCATTAGGTACAAAGGGACATGAGATTTACAAACAAAATGATAGAGGAGTGACAAGAAGAGAAAATATAACTAAAATAGTGATCTCATAGCTCTAATTTTAGCTTTCATTATGTATTATCTTTCCATTCAGATACTTATCCAGTATGATAAAGACAAATATGCAATATTTGAACAAAAACTTCAAATTCAATTTCACTCATTCATTAAGGCAAAAATGAGAACATTTATTACATCACATGATATAACTCTTATTACCAATTAGTCCTTTTAGATTTTCTAATAGAATATTTTTCTCATTTTTATCTCTCTGTTTTTGTCTAACTGTCTTTTTATGGATTTTCTAATTAGCGAGACCCTTTTTTCTCTTTTTTTCTTTTCTTCCCTTAAATTTTCCTCTCTTTTTGTTTCCTTTTGTTTTTTTTTTCAAATTTTCTCTCTTCAAAAGTTATATAATGTGATATATGAATGCTTTTTAAATTTGCATTTATGCCCACGCTGAATGAATCTAATTGAATTGAATATATGTCAAACATGCAGATACGATCAATATCACAATACATAATGTACATTACTTAAGTAAGCATCAGCTAAATTCATATCATCAATCACTAAAACAAAACAAGTTCTAAAGAGGCAAAAATTTTATTCAAAGAAAATTAACAAGAAATTTATTTTCTATTCTAAATGATAAGGATGCTAAGTCTTAAGGTGGTTGTCCTTCAAATGACTGACATAATGGCTATTCTTGTATTTCCTCATCCTTGTTGTCTTGCACCAGGTCCTTAATGATCTGTTCCTTGAAGATCTCAATCCTAGGAACATCCACACCAGACATATTCGTAAGTTCCTCTACACTAAGGTAGGACTTCCCATGTCCTTCTTTAACAAAACTCTCTTTTAGTAGTTTTATTTTCTTTCCAACTATGCATGTTTCTTCCTTATCTAGCAGCTTCTCATCATTAAACTCATCACCCCACCTTATAGGCATAATTAACTCAATAGGTAGATTAAAAGAAGGGGGTTTAGTGTAAAATACCTTATAGTCAAACTTGCCTGAGGGCTGTCCTAACAAATCTTTTACTCTTTCAACATCTTTAGGGGCATTAGGAGATTTCTCATTGGTTTTAAGGTCTAGGTCCTCAAAGGAGCTTAGTGTTTTGTTCTCACTAACTAATGAGTTGATCATCATGGTAGTTAGGGAAGGTATATTTTGGTAGTTCAAAAAAGGGTTATTTTTAGTACTTGGGTTTTCTAGGTCTATGATTCTTCCAACATCTATAATGTTTTGAATTTCATTTTTCAAGCAAATATATGTGTTTGTGGAATGTCTAACTACTTAGCGGAATTTGCAATAACTATATGGATCATAGCCAGGGACATTTGGGTTTGGTGGTTTAGAAAAGGTTAATGGTTGAAGCAGGCCTTTTTGTATTAAGCGATCTAGGACTTTAGATAGAGGTTGGTTAAAATTAGAGAATCTTCTTGGTTGTTGAACAACATGCACTTCCATAACCCATATAGAGCTTCCTCGCCGTGTGTCCCTAGTTTGGAAATTCCTTGCCATTACACTTCTTATGTTTTCTTTTTCTTATTCTTAATAGCTTGCAATCCATCATTTAAGTCTACAAACATCTTAGGATTCATCCTTTACAACCTTTCAACTAGATTTGGTAATACATCCCAAACAATCATCCCCACTTGATCTTTCTCAGCTAGCTTATTCTTTATTAAATATGCGTTATTCATAAACCTTGTCAAGAAATTTAAAAATTATAAGTCCTTGATAGACACCTTTGGCTTGGTATTATGGTCATACTGATTTAAGAAAGCATTAGACAACTCTCTCTAGTTAGTTTGAGTATACTTTCTAGCCCTTGATACTAATTCACTGTTATGCCTTTTAAAGATAGTACAGATAGTCTAGTGACCATTACTAAAGGAGCTTTAATAATGTTTAAGGTAATTGAATACTAGTAAAGATGTGTTCTCAGGTTCCTAGTACCATTAAATATCAATAGTTGAAGCATTTTGAACTAATCTAGCACATCATCAAAGTCAAATGAATAGCCCATGCCTTGCACTCTCAACAGCTCATCCATCTTGGACATTTTTTGAGTCAGTGCTTGCACCTGGTTGAAATTAAGTTCCTGAGCTAGCTTAAGTAATTCTTTTTTTCTTTATTTATAATGTAGTTCTTAACATCCTCAAATTTCATTTCCATAGTAGGTACATTTCTAGTAGCATTTAGTTATTGTTTCTTGGCATTATCATTGTTAAAAGGTGGATCATCCATGGTAGGTGGGACAGTAGCAATAGGTGGTATGGCAGCAGTATATACAGGTGCAACTATATGAGGTAGTACTAACCCAACTAAAAGCTAGTCTTAATTTATCTTGAATCATGTCCCTCAGGTCATTCATGGACCAATTTCCTTTATGTTATTATTCCATTTCTTTAACTGAGTGACTTCTAAGCAAAGTGGGTTGATAGGACTCTTTTTCAATCTGTGAAGGATCTCTTTAACTATTGAATTTGAACTCGAAATGGTTCTCTCTAGTCTGTTATGTCTTTGTTTCTAAACTTAGGAAAACTTGAATGAATCTATAATGGCTGAAAAAGGAAGTGTTAGTATGAAGTATGAAATGCATGTATGCATGATGTACATGCTATGCAATAGGTAGCAAGTAGTAAATCAAGTCAAGCAACAAGTGAAGTGTATAACATACATCCTTCCAACCTTATTCCTCCTACACATAAGTTTAATGATGAGTCTTTTTCCTAGGATTTTTAGTCTTTTCCTTAATATCAATAAGGATATCAAGAACTAACGCACATGTCAAATCTCTCAAAGCAGTAAAAGTATAAAAATAGCATTCCTAGGTATAAAAGTTTAGCCCAATCTTTAATAGCCTAAATGAGCTCTAAAGTATGGGCTTGGGCTTTTATAAATAAAAATACCTTATGGGAACAATCACAAATAATTTGGGTAAATCCTAAACGAAATAACTAGGCCATTATATGTGGTTAAGTTTGGTGAAAAGTTAAGGTCCTCTTAGCAAGATGCCCTTCTTTAGGACTTGAGTTACATGCTAAGGTCAAAGGGGCCCGACATCCTTTGTAAATTCAAGAGAAGACTACCTCCCTTTAGGACTTAGGTTACAGACTCTAATTAGAAGAGCCTAGTAATCTTTCTTCAAGCTAGTGGAATCGTGGAACCATAAGCCAATGCCATCGTCTAATAGGGACATGCAGAATGAATGCAAGAATAAAAAATAGCTAATAAAATAATTCTAAAGAACATAAGTAGAATCAATATATTTTATCCCTAGTGGATTTGCCACTATAGACGGCAGGGTTTAACGTGCATCTAAGATTTCAACAACCACGACACTATTTTATCTTAGGGCTCTAGAGAACACACTACTATATCATAAAGACATAATATGGAGATGAGGAGTTGCTACCTAAGGTAATAAGTGAGACAATTCGAAGGTGGTGGCAACTCAATTCTCTAAAAGAGAGTTAGCACCATAACTAGGAGATTCTAAATACTGAATACTAACTTCTTTCATTCTTGTGTTCATTTAAAATTAGTTTATTAATTACTAAATTATTCTCTAATTACATACAATTTCATATAAACCCTAATTTAGCCTCCATCTAACTCTAAGACAACTAGTCATGAAAGAGTACATAAAAAATGCATTCATATAATGAGACGTCCCTAAATTAGTCTAAACTATGTTAATTTTTAATTAGGTTAGCTAAGTTTATATTTTATTTACAAGTGAAATGAAACTAAAGGTGGGCCTACATTTTAAGTAAAGTAGTGAACTAAGTCAACTTTTTTAATTCTAAAGAAATAGGCCTAAGTCTATTAATTTTTATGGAAATGAATTGGATTGAGTTTGAATTAATGGTTCTAATTCTAATTAATTTTAATTTAAGTGAAAAATGGGCTTAAGTCTATTTATTTTTAGAAAAAGAAATGATGCTTTAATGGACTGGGCTATGTCTAAATTAATTTAAATTAAACTAGAATGAGCCTAAATTGATTTTAAAGTTAATTAAAACCTAGAATCTAATTAAAATTCTATTTTAAATGGGTTAATCCTAAACATGGGCTTAGGGCCCAAAACGAATAAAAATAAACAAACAAGTCTAAAAGCATAAAAAATATACTAAAACAATCAAATAAAAAGATCAAACAAAAAATTAATTTATATTTTTCTAAAGAACCCTAATTTGATTTCATGCAACTTAATATTAATCTATAGCCACCATTGATTTTATTAAGGTTTTACCAAATACATCTAATTTACTAATTAATTTCATTGACATAAAATAAAAATATTCACTATTTTCCACTATTGGGGCTATTACAACCTACTATAAAAATAATAAAATAATAAATAAGGCCCATAATAAAAATACAAACCAATAAAAAAAAACAACACATAAATAATAAAAATAAATTAAAACCCTAATCTATGTTTAAATGATACATGGGCATATCCATGACATTTCATGGACCTTAATGGGTTATCCATCAATTTTGTTCTCCACAATGTTCATGTCACCCCATCCATCAAGAGAATAAAAAAAAAAAAGTCAATGAATTATTCAAAAATAATAATAATAAAAATAATTAAATTTAAAAAATAAAATCAAAATCAAAATAAAAGAAGAAGGAGAAGAAGATTTGAGAATAAGATGCAGTATAGATTTCCCTCAGAATGATGATCACCGTTGATGAAATCTTATGGCTTTTGTTGTGTTTGTCTGTGGTTTTATTTTATTTTATGGCCAAAAACTAGAGAAAATTGCATAAATAAATAAATAAGAGTGGGTGTGCTTTAGCTCATGACAGAGAATCAGAAAGGTAGAGAGCAAAAAAGTAATAAAAACTCTCGTTGCCTCCCTGCAGAAAGGAGATTTTTTATATTTATCAAACACACGTGCTATAACCCTAAATTCGAATTAGGATAAATATTTAAAATAAATTATTCTTATCTTTTATTTAATAAAAAATATATTTATCTAATAAAAACATATTTATCGAATAAAATAACCAATAAAAAATAAGCATAAAAATAAAATAATAAATAAAATAAATAATAATAATAATGATGAAATAGATAATAAAATAAAATAAAATAAAATAAGAAATAAAAGAAATATGCATTTTCAATGGTAACCTTCTTTTTTTTTTCTCTTTTTTAAAATTTATTATTATTATTAAAAAAAATAAAAATGAAATTTAGAGGTAAATCCTAAAAAAATTAAAAAAATAAAAATAATTTATAATTTATTTCAAAATTAATAAATCAGATCCAATAAATATAATTTCACAGTTATTTTTCTTCATTGGGTCTTTTGTAGCATTCCAGACTCAAATCATTCAGAAATTGGATGTTTATAGTAGCATATGATGATGTTGAGTTTCAAGATAAGGCTCCACCCCCTACCCAATGATGAAGAGGAAGGTGTAGGCCTAGGCCTGCGGTCACTTAAGCAAGAGCAACAACTGCAAGTAGAGCAAGAAGTTCCTGAGGTAGATCCTATTACATTTGTAGCTAGAATAGCAGGAATAAATTAGGGTTTAACTACATTTAATCAAGTTATGCCATTGGTGCAGCAGATGCTTTAGCAAAGAATCTAAGGGATGATAGATGTTGATGCTCTTCTTCTATGCTTCGGAGTTGGGAGGATTTCTTTTGATGGGACTGGAGATGCCTTGGACTTAATTAATGCCATTAAGTCAAGGACTAGGACTAGGTATGTAGACTATCAAAGAGCCCTTATTATTGAGTTATCAATCTAAGCATCAGGTCAGGATTAGTTCATGAGTCCATACAGCCCTATATGGATGCTATGACTTAGTTAGAGTTTAAAGGTTGATTCATGAGACATTTTTGTCCACCTACTATGAGAGATGTATACAGATGGTAGTTATTGCACATCAATAAGGGAGACAGATCAGTGGAGGAGTATACAAGAGAGTTCCTTAGATTATCACATCATGTAGCAAGCAAAAAAGGAGATGAGCATAAAGCAATGGACTTGTTTGTGATTGGATTAGGCCCAATATATGTGGGAATATGTACTGAAGGTTACACTTTAGAGAGTGTTATTGAGGGTGTCAAGGCTCTTTAGAAAAGGGTGTCGAGGCTATTTAGTTGTGGTTTGAGATACAAAGGTAGATAAAAGGGCAGTTAAGAATGCACCAATTGTATGTGAGTTTCCTAATGTCATTCCTGAAGAATTGCCAAGCTTGCCACCTGGAAGAGAGTTTGAATTATGTATTGATGTTGTACCTGGTACAAATCCTATATCTATACCACCTTATAGGATGGTCCTTATAGAGTTAAAGGAACTTAAAAAGCAGTTGTAAGAGTTTTAGATAAGGGTTTCATTAGACTTAGTACATCCTACCAGTGTTGTTTGTGAAGAAGAAAGATGATAGTCTTCAACTTTGTATCAATTATAGATAGTTAAACAAAGTCACCATTAAGAACAAATATTCTCTCCCAAGGATTGATGACTTGTTTGACTAGTTACAAGGGGCATAGAGCTTTTCTAAAATTGACTTGAGATCAGGATATCATCAATTAAGAATTAGAAGTGGAGATATACCCAAGATGACATTTCAAACAAGGTATGGCCATTATGAATTTCTAATGATGTCCTTTGGGTTGACTAATGTCCCAGTATCTTTTATGGACTTTATGAATCGGGTGTTTAGGCCATTCTTAAATCGATTTATGATAGTGTTTATTGATGATATCTTAGTGTATTCTAAGAGTGAGGAAGAATGTGCTAGGCATTTGAGGTTGGTCCTTCAGACTTTAAGGGAGCACAACTATATGCCAAATTCTCTAAGTATGACTTTTGGTTAGATCAAGTGGCATTCTTAGGCTATATAGTATCTAAAGATGTCATACAAGTGGATCCTAAAAAGATTAAAGCTATTACAGAGTGGTAGAGACCCATAACAGTTATAGAAGTAAAGAGCTTTTTAGGTTTAACTAGCTACTATAGGAGATTTATGAAGGATTTCTTCAAGATTGCCTCACTTTTAACAAGGTTAACCTAGAAGAATGCTAGGTTTATTTAGATTGATAAATGTGAAGAGTATTTTTAGATGCTTAAAGACAAGCTAACTTTAGCTCTAGTGTTGACTTTACCTTTAAGGAATGAAGGATATACCATATATCATGATACTTCTCGAGTAGGATTGGGTTATGTATTAATGCAGAATGGAAGAGTAGTTGCTTAGGCTTCATGTCAATTAAAGAAGCACTAGCAAAACTATCTTACTCATGATTTAGAAATGGCGGTAGTGATATTTACATTGAAGATTTAGAGGCATTACTTGTATGGTGTAACTTATGAAATATACATTGATCATAAGAGCTTAAAGTACATTTTTCAACAAAGAGACTTGAATTTAAGACAAAGAAGATGGATGAAACTTTTAAAGAATTATGATTGCTTTATTCTATATCATCCAGGTAAAGCTAATGTGGTAGTTGATGCATTGAGTAGAAAGTCAGCAGGAAGCCTTACTTACATTAGCATAGAAAGGAGTCCAATATTAAAGGTTACATGAATTGATTGATTAAGGGTTACAATGGAAGATAACTAAGATATGTCTTTTAGCTCGATTTAGGGTACGATCAATGTACCTGGATAGAGTTAAAGCAACTTAGAGGAAAGACTTACAATTATATAGAATTATGATAAAAGTTCAGCAAGACCAGTTTAAGTACTTTGTTATTGACGATAAGGGTGTATTATGCTTAGGCACTAGGCTTTGTGTGCCAGATGTGGATGAGTTAAGGAAAGAGATTATAGAAAAAGCCTATTTTTTTGCTTATAGTGCTCATCCAGGTTTTACCAAGATATATCATGATTTGAAAGATACATATTGATGGAATGGAATGAAAAGGGACAATGCAAATTTTATATCCAAGTGTTTGACATGTTAGTAATTGAAATTAGATCATTAAAGACCCTTTGGATTATTGCAATAGTTAAGTGGGACATGATTGCGATCGACTTTGTTTCTGAATTTCCTTGCACATCTAGTTTTTATGATTCCATATGGGTGATAATGGATAAGTTAACCAAGTCAGCTCACTTCTTACTAATTAAAAAGACATATATTATAGAGAAGTTGTCCATATTGTATATTAACTGAATTATCGGTCTACATGATGTGCCAGAGAGTATAATGTCACATAAGAACTATTTTTACTTTAGTCTTTTAGTAAGAATTGCATAAAGCCTTGGGTAAACAACTTGACTTCAACCTAACTTTCATCCTCAAACTGATGATCAATAAAAAAGGGCCATTTATACATTAGAGGATATGTTACAAATGTATGTTATTGATTTTGGTGGTCAATGGGATTTATACTACCATTGATTGAATTTGCATATATCAACAATTATCATGCAAGTATTAAGATGGCTCCATATGAAGCACTATATGGTAGAAAGTGTAGATCACCATTACATTAGGAAGTTAGTAAGAAGCAAATCATAGGGCTATAGTTAGTGCAAGTAGCTTTAAAAAAGGTTCTAATCATCTAGCAAAGGTTGAAAACAGATTTCAATAGGTAGAAAAACTATACAGATCCTAAAAGGAAAGATGTATCATTCTTTATTAAAGACATAGTCTTTTTGAAAGCGTTAGTAATGAAAGGAGTGATGAATTTCGTCAGAAGGTAAGCTAGCTCCAAGATATATTGAACCTTTTGAGATTAGCTCAAGAATTAGTGATGTAGCTTACAAATTGGTATTACCACCAGAGTTGTCTCGAATTCATCCAGTGTTCCATGTATCTATGTTAAGAAAGTATATTTCTAATCCTTCTCATATTCTATAGCCACAAACAGTAGAGCTTAATGAGGAATTGTCATACGAGGAGTATCCTGTGGTGATTATGGATCGGCAAGTTCATCAGCTTCGTATGAAAGAAATTCTTATAGTGAAAGTGTTATGGAGCAATCACACCATATAGGACTATACTTAGGAGACAAAAGTGGACTTGTGTAGTAGATACCCCAATTTATTTACGTACTAATATAAAATTCGAGGATGAATTTTCTTAAAAGGGGAAGAATGTAATAACCCATATTATTTTAAATAAATAAATATTTTTTACTATTGTTATTAGGTTATTTTTGGGTTATTGTAGGGTTGTCCTTTCATTGTTTGGTGTTAAGGTATATAATTGCTAACAATTTTATAGTATGATATAGATTAACTCATTTAATTGCTAGTAGTTATCTCAACCCTTAAAGTGGGAGGACTAAGTGAAAATTTTACTAAAAATATAGGGATGAAAGTTGTAAATTTCCCTTCCTCTTCAGTTTATATCTAGCAGATGCGAGAAATGCAAAAAGACCCCTAAACTCTTCCTCGACGTACATGTAGCATTATCATCATCTTCTTCTTTGATCACTAGCCAAATGACCTTCGTTGGCCTTGAAATTTCAACCATTGAACCTTCTCAACCTCCTCTATGCCTTTATAAATTTTATTTCATAAAAATCGACCTAGAATTGATGAGTTAAATTACCAAAGTTTCATTTTAAACTTCCAACATGGAAACACCATTATCTAGCAACCTTTAGCTAATGTGACCAATTGAAACAAGCTCCTTTTATTGCTAGGATTCTTTAGAGACTAACCACGCATTCGGCTATTACCATTTAGTACCTCATCAGAGTTTGATCATTAAGTTGACATCTTTAACCCGATGTACAAATCTAGCCACCTTTTTGAGTGTTTGAATACATTTTTAGGTTCTCCTTGGTGTTGTGAATATTTGTATATATTTGTCTTTTGTAAATACATTTTTCAGTGAGGAAATTTGGCGAGTCATAACCTGATTCCAATGAGGAATAGTGACTAGTCCAAAAATTTGTGATTTTATTTTTAATAAATAGTATAAATTATGAGGATTAATTTATATAATTGGAGTTAGGTTTGATTCCTCATGGATTTTGAGATAAAAATTTTGGAAGTGTTTTAATGGAAATTGCCTAATTTCCATTTAAATTGTTTTAGCTTATCAAAATAATTTCTTTAGCCTCAAATGATATGTTTAAGGTGTTTTCAAGTTAATTGTATTGATTCTTTGGTTTTATTAATTTTCTAAAATTTTGAGAAATGATTATGATTTTAATTGTTATTTATAAGCATATTTTAAATGTACATTAATTATTTTAGAGAGTTTGAAGCAAGAACAGTAGCATTTGGATAGCCAAGAATGTGTTAGCTGGCATGCTTAACCTCTAATTTAATTTTATAAAATGTTTGTTGAGAAATTCATATTTTTATTATTAAAGAAATTTTATTCGTATATATAAGTTCAAATAATAGTATGATTTTAGCCATTTATTTACTTTTGAGACTTTGAGACTATATTTAAATTTTATTTATGTTATTTGATGTTATTTATGGTTTTTATGATATAAATATATTTTGGAGAAAATGGTATAACGTGCCACTTGGTAGGTGTTACTAGGACCACGTGCACACTAGTAAAATCTTAGATATGTTATTTATGGATATTTGGCTCAATGGAGCTTGAGCTCTCAGGCAATGTTATGGTTATGGCTCGATGGAGCTTGTGCTCTCAAGCAGTCCATGGCTTGAGCTTGGTGGAGCTAGTGCTCTTGGGTTAAAATTGAGATGTAACTCGATTGAGTGTACTCTCGGGACATCAATAATGGAATAAGTTATTGAACTGCGACTGTAACTCGACGACAGTCACTTGGAATTAAGAGAGAAAAAAGGCTATTAGAATTGAGGTTTAGGGTTCTACTATGTTTTTCCTCCGAAGGTTTAATTTATATATGATTTCATACGAGGGATTTGTATTAAAATGATTCATGAGTTTTGGAAAGGATTTTATATAAATATAATTTTAATTAAGGATTTCAAATATCTATTTTAAGGTTTTAAATAATTATTTTAAAATCAACATGCATTTTATAACATTAATTCACTTAGTGAGGTCTGACTCCCCTCAACTACTTTTCAGGATATTGGGAGTTTTTTTATTAGTGGTTCTTCTCTGCACCAGACTCATTCTTCAGTGCCTACTTTATGTAGGTTATTATAATGTTATTAATGTTGTGGATTAATTTAGTTAATCTAGACACCATAGTGGCTTAAAGGAATTGTTGTAATTATAGTAGTATGTGTATTACACTATAACATGTATTAAGATATGTTTGTGTTGAGATAATGGTGTTATTGGAGTAGTTATGGTTGGAATATCTATCGGGAGTATTAATTGAATTTTACAAGTTTTGGATTATACCCAGTACAAAGAAAACTTTGCTAAATTTTTGTTAGAATTGTTAAGTTTGATAATGTGTTATTATGAAATTTTCTAAGACTTACTATGGGTTTTGGAAGCTTTTTATTTTCCCACTCTCTAGTGTCGATCATTTGCCCTTGGGGTTCGGGTTGTGATAGATGGAATAATGGAAATTAACTTAGGAACACCCTAAATGATTAATTTGAGACTTAAGAATTATCTCCAATGATTTAATCTAGGGTCAATTATTATTTGCCCCTTGAGGTTTGGTGTATTGTATTAAGTGGTCCCTCACTTTTAAAAATTATATTTATTAATCAGAATATTAATCTCTGACTTTAAAAGAAATAAATTAAGTAGTCTTTCTGTTAAGTTTGTTGTCAAATAGACATTAAATAAATATGAAATGACCAAAAAACCAAAAAATACCTAATCAACTTCACTTTTTCCTTAAAAGTCCAAAAACAACACATCCACACACTTATGATTCCAATTAAAAGAAATGCACATACCAATACCCCTTGAATTACCTATTTCTCCACTTCAAAGATCATTTAAAACCAACTTCAAAATCTCAATGCTAGATAATTAAAATTAAACATACATAAATCCAAAATAAATTACAACAACATATTATACCTAAAATAATACCCCTTGAATCACTTATTTGAAGCATCTCTTACAGACTCCTTCCATTTTTGGTATTTTTAAAATCTTTTTCCCTCTATATGCACACACCTCTTTATTTCTTCTCTTTTGTATATGCTTTTTTCATTTAGCACTAATTTAATTGCAGTCTTCCAAACATCTACAACCAACTTTGCATTTATTCCTTAATCCGACCATTGCGAGAGAGCCACTACTGGAATGTTTGAACACGTATTTATTGTCCAATCTTCTTTCAACCTATAAAATAGAATGCATATAGAGCCTTTCTTTTTTACAAACTCCTAAAAAATACAACTGGTAATATTCTGCATTTGTGCTTGCAATATAATAAAGAATCATAAAGAAATCAAGCAAGCAAAACATGTGAAGTCCTCTATAATGAGTCTACATAACAGAACACCTCAGAACTAACACAATTAGCTACCTCTCCATTGCTCTTGCAAAATGTCCTCATGTTTATACACTAGTTGCATTGCCAAAATTTAAAAACTGTAAACACTAGAGGACATAGCAGTTGTATATCGACACATACAAGAGAGCATGAAAAATGCAAGTGGTTAAGAATGAATAAGAGGAAGATCTCATTGCCATTTCATGCAAATTGAAATCCAAAATCCATTGGAGATTAACAGCAACTTAAAAGATCCTAAATAATGCAAAAGCAAGTAGATGGATCTAAATTTTTGGAATAGGTTCATGCAACTCCTCCTCACTCTTCTCCTTGAATTTTGATCCTTCAATTGCCCATACCTCATTAGTTAAAATCCCATATTCTCTAGCCCATGAATTGAATAGCCAAAAAAATGAAAGTGTTTTCATAATCATACAAAACAAAGCCCATGAATTAAACAACCATAAAAATGAGAAGTTTAACTTAAAACAAATAATCCTAATAAGAAACAGAGCAAAAGAAAAACAAAGCAAATAAATGTTTAAAAAGCACACAAAATTTATTAATGAAATTCATAATTCTGAATTTACTTCACCTCCTCCTCCTCCTCTTTTTAGTGGTTTCTTCCTGTCTCCTTTAAAACCACCACCACCGCCACTCCTAGTCCCACTAACAACTTCCATTTCTTACATTAAAAAAAACTAGGAATTAAGATCAGTGTAAACACCACTGCTAATCCAACACTAAAAAATAAAAACTAAAAAATAAGAAATTAGCAGCAGTAGCATCACTACATCATCAACAAAATTAGTAGGTGAGTAAAGAGAGCATGGTGGTGAGGGTAAAAGGAGAGGATGAAAAAGATAGGGAGAAGATGAAGAAGATAAAGAGAAGATAAAAAGAAGTGAAAGGTGAGGTGGTGGTGATGGCGGGGTAGCAATAGCATTAGTTGTTAATGATAGGAAGAGGAGGAGAAAGGTGAGGTTAGAGAGTATGAGGATAAATAGTCATCAAAAGGTATTTATGACTTTTTCATTTTTTCTTTTCTATTTTACATTTGTTTTCCTTATGTCTTATTGATAAATTGCTGAAAATATTGACATAAGGGTTATTTAGTGTAACAGAATGAAACGTCAAGGATGAATCAACATAATTTTTAAAAGTAAGGGACCACTTAATACAATAACCCAAACCTCAGGGGCAAATAGTAATTGACCCTTTTATCTAACTTAACTGGAAATTAACTAATTTCCACTACAACCTTTCTGATATTTATTTCACAAAATTCTTAAAGAATCATACTAAACTCCATTTATGAAAATTGATCACTATAATTTATACTGTTTATAAAAAAAAATAGTTTCATACATTTCTTGGGTCGGTACTGTTTTTTCGCTGGAGTTCAGGTGGGACCCATCGAATTTTTTATTGGAAAAGTGTCACTTGACAAAACAAAATATACCAAAATATTTCTAATAATTAGTTGAAAACATTAAAAGCTTCAAACAACCCAAAGTAGATACTGAACAAAGAAATATAAAAATAAACCAAATTTAACTAAAAAATTTAATAGAAAATTAAAACAGTTCAGATTGGATGTATGGTTGGCGATTACGCACTCCTGATAATGAGAGGAACGCAAAGGAAGTAACCGTTCTACTAAAAAACCGCTAGAACAATGCAAAAATGAGATACAATGGCCGAGTGGAAAATGCAAATTCTGCACCATTCAAAACCATTTTTTTGTAAAACGAACACTACTGAAGTGAAGAGGAGGATGAGACGAGTCTATAATTGAATTTGGGGTTAATCGGAGATTATTTGGATGTATAATGGAGAAAAAGAAAAGTATTGATATTAAAAAGGAACTTGTCCCTTCATAACATAAAAATTCCATTGGAAAATGACTTTTTCCTCTTTTAAAGGAAATGGACATCCACGTGTGTATATATATATATATATATATAACAATACTAATAATAATAACAATAATTATATTAATAACAAGATCTCAATAATAATAATAATACCAATAATAATAATAAGGATGATAGTAAAATAAAATAAAATAAAAATAAAAAATAATTATATTAATAACCACATAAATTTAGGTTATTACATATAGCTCTACCATGTCGGTAACATTAGGTTATTATTTAAAAAAAAAAATAAAAGAGTATTGTACAATTGTTCAAATAGAAAATTTATTCGAATTGTAATATATTACTATATTATAATGTAACACTATAAATATTGAAAAATTATATTGACATATAAATAAAATGATACTTTATTATTTTTAAATAGTTATTAAATTAAAATTTATTAAGTAAATAATTATAATTAAATTAATTAAATTATTTTTTTCTTGTACCTCTAATCATATTTTAAAGAGTAAAATTTTTGCAAGAAAAGTAGTATAATTATTTTTTTAGATATTTTTATCAAATTTAATAAAATAGTTAAAATTAAATTAATTAATCTTTATCATTTACTTATTAGCTGAAATAAAAAATTATATTAAATTACTTTTTGAGTAAATAAGAATATTAATATTAAAAATATTGAAAAAACTTCAATAAAAAGTTTAGTAAATCTGTAGTAAATTATAAGTTTAACAAGGTTGCAATATTTAAATTGTTAGTAAAAAAATAGAATTTTAATATTTTTAAGTTTTTTATTGAGAAAATAATTAATAATATTTTATTATCTTATGGTTAATTATGACTATAATATTTTTTTATATAAAATTAGTTCTAGATTTGAGAAAAATGTTAATTATAAAAAATATTAAAAGATTATTATATAATTATTTAAATAAAAAATTTATCAAAATTGCAGTAAATTATAATTGTATCAAGTTAATATGAAATTATTATATAAATAAATAGCACTTTTATTGTTTGTAAAACTTTTGTTTAATAATAATAATAATAATAATAATAATAATAATAATAATAAATGTTTAATAGTGTATTTACCAATACAAATCTAATTTTTTTATTCATGTGTAAAATACGTGATTATTTACAAGTTACTAATAAAAATTTATTAAAAGTATTAATAATTAAAATAAATATAAAGAACTTGCACAGCATGCAAATAAACAATTAGTTTTAATTAATATTCTTACATGTTATAAATAAAACAGAAAGCCTATAATTTTTTGTTAAATTGATCCAAAAATTTCTCTTGCACTTGAATTCGGAGTTGATACAAAAAAATTGAAATAAACAAAGTTTTCTTACTAAGTTTTGGATGTATTACACCAAGTTAGAAAATAAATAAATAAAATTTTATATTGATGAATGTTTGATATATATTTTAAGTATTTATTAAGTACTGTATTCTAAATAAATAAAAAATAAAAATATTTATTTAATTTTAATTTAATGACACCAAAAGACAAATGAAAATTTTCTCCAATGACCTTCAAACAATATCCAATGGAAGCGAATGCCACTTCCTCTGGTGCTCCCCATCCAAAATCCCGATCGTAATGCATAAACCTTGAAATTTTATCCCTGTGAACTTCTTATCAAGTCACTAAACTTCCCCATTAAATTATGAAAAGTGTATTTTTCACAGCAATCAAACACTAACTTAATTATTGCAGCTGATATGATGGGCGTTGCTTGGAGTTGGAGAGTGGTTTATTGAGTTTCTTTTCTTTCGGTTTTCCCTCCTTTGTAGGAAAAAAAAAAAAAAAAAAAAAAGCTAAATTATGTATGTACAGTCAAAATTAATACTTTAAATGTAAAGAAGAGCTATTTATAATGTTATTAATTTGTCATTATTTTATTTTTGTGCTCAAGTTATATTGTTAAAATTTTATTAAAAAACAATTATATTTCTTTATGAATTTAATTGTGAAATATTAATTTTTAATTTTATAATTATATTAATGTTTAAAGTGTTTATACATGGTAAAAAACATTTTCAATGGTGAATTTAATTTTAAGTTATCTATTAAATGTATTAATAAAATGGTATTGTAGATGATGAGGTTCAGCACGCGCTCAAATGTTTGATGATCATGACACTTTGTGGACTTAGGGTCTACTAAGGAGATATAATTAAGGTTTTGAGCTCAAATACCTAGATAAAAGTCGAAACATACTTTACAACAACTGAATTTCATAAAGGACCCCAACAATTATCCTTAGAGACTGAGTTCGAAAATTAGGTATATACTTTTGGAATGCCTATCCAATTTTACGGTTGGTTTTTATTTATATTTTGTATTTTATTACTTTTAACTATTCAATTACTTTTTTATTTACATGCAAAGTTGCAATTGCTCCATACAATTCTCAAATTTTACAATTAAGTCCAAATTGTTAATTAAAACTATTTTCATGCAGTTCTTATGTGATTTACAATATTCATCATAAATTATAAAACAAATAAATAAACAAAATAAATGTGCATGCAAAGAAAGTAGGGAGGAGAAATTATGACAACCTTATTCACATAGAAATAAATAAAAATGAAATAAAAATTAATTTAACTAAATAAACACTTTTATCAAATCCAAAAAAATAAAATAGTCCACCAAATAATAAACTTACAAAAAAAGACAAAGTTAGTTCATGATGTGGTAATATAAAAATTTACAAATTCCTTCCTGATCTAAAAACACAAATAAAAAGGAAAAATTGCAAAATTGGCTTCTAAACTTTCAATTTTTTCTATTTGAGTGTTTGATTTTTTTTTTTTATAATAAAGTGTTTGAACTTTAAAAAATCAAATCAGTTCAATGTCACCAACGAATTTAATAGTGATTATGTACTGAGTCAGATTAAATGGACCCCACTCTTATTCTAATCATCATTCATGTCACATGGCACATGTGCTATATTTGTAGTGAACATAATTGCCCTCGGCAAATGTTTGCTTTGCTATAGAAATTGGGAATTATTTTTTTTTGCTGAAGATTCAAATACAATAAATGAAGATAAAAAAAAAAAAAAAACGAAGATTGAAGACTCAACCTGCATATACATAAATTTGGTTGCTTTTTTTTTTTTTTTTTTTTTTTTGTCATTTATGCTTATTGGCTTTTGTTTATTTACAGACTTTAGTTGCTATACGAAGATTGGAGATTCTTCATGTTCCTCAATTTTTAGTGCAAGGGAAACATATGTCGAGGGCAATTTTGTCTACTAAAAATATAGCACATATATCATATGATATGGATGATGATGGCTGATGATTGAGACAAAAGTAGGGATCATTTTATTTGATTTAGCACATAATCACTATTAAATCGGCTGGAGACATTGTATTTATTTTTTTTTAAAGTTTAAACACTTGATTGTAAAAATATATATATATTAGACTAGACACTAAAATTGAAAAAATTTAAAATTTAAAACATAAAATTTGGAATTTTTCACAAATAAAAATTAGGAGAATAAAAATAATAAACAATTATACCGATTAAATATTAACTAATGAAATTAATTTTTATTTAATTAACCAATTCAAGCATATATTCAAATTTTTTTAAAAAATAAAATTAAAATTAAGCACAAAATTAATTAGATTTACTTAAAACACAAAAACAATCCAATTCTACCAAATTAACTACAACCAACAAGGATTATTCTTTTATATATTTTCTAATTTATTTATTTAGTTAACACATCAAATAAAAAACAAAATCAACTAAACAAATTAAAGATAGAAATAAAATAAATACAAATGATTAATTCCCAATGAGTATAACTTCAATCAACCAATTAATAAAACAAAATTAACACAACAAAATTAAATATCCTAGAATAATAAAAACAGAAAACAAAATAAATATAGATATCAAAATCTTAATTAATTAAATTCCCATAACTAATAAATAAAACAGAATTAAATTAATAAACGAACACTTAAAAAAGAGACTAAGAATAAATAAGTTTAACATCATTTAGCTTCCATTAATTAACAAACAAGATTAACCTATATTATCCAAAAAATAAATAAAAGAAATTAAAAAAAATATATATATAAAATACTCACCTTGCACCTGATGGACAAGTGCCGACATGCACCTCTCCATTAGATGCAACTCACATCTTTTTCAAAAAAATTTAAAAAGTGAAGCAAAAAATTAAAAGAAATAGGGGCAACTGGTCCAAAGAAAAAAGAATTCAAAGGGGAACAGCAGTGCTAAGGCACTGTTAGTGAATGAAAAATATTTAAATAAAAAAATTAAATTAAATTAAATCAAAGGATAATAATGCATTTGTCCAATAGATTTAAAATAAAAATAAAATCAAATGTATAAATAAATAAATAAAATTAAATTAAACATACCAATAAAAGTACTCTTAGATCTCCTTCAAAAGATAAATATCACTATATATGGTAAGTAAAAACTCTAAGCCTCCACCCAAACCTAAACTAATCTCCCCAAAATAGGAAAAAAAAAAGGAGAAAAAAATAACAAAACAGAAAGGTGAAAGTGTGTGCACATGCGTGGTTCGAACTGCCAACTTAGAAGTGGGTAAAATGTAGGGTTGACAATTTATGATGACATGACATCAAGTTAAATGGATTCAAATTATAAATTGATCAATCCGTTTAAAATACGAATAAAATCGTATTTAAAAGGGTTGAACCCATTTAATTCATTTAAATACGTATAAAAATATTTATTAAATAGGTCATATGATTAACTTGTATCTCGTTTGAATACTTATTAATTCATTTCATAAACAGGTGTATATATATATATAATCTTGATATTATTACATATAATAGATTTATATATTTAGTATAAGTTAC
Source organism: Mallotus nudiflorus (assembly GCA_947683625.1). NCBI lineage: Eukaryota > Viridiplantae > Streptophyta > Magnoliopsida > Malpighiales > Euphorbiaceae > Mallotus > Mallotus nudiflorus. The sequence goes on from CANTUR010000317.1 coordinate 254,333, forward strand.
TATTATAATTGTATTGATATAAATTTATATATAATTTTGTTGAATCATATTATTTATAAACATTTAAGCTATTGGTAGCACTAAAAATTGCATTGTATATCAATGCTAAAATTATGTATCTAGTGTAAATTAGTATTGTCAATTATATATTATATTAATAATAGATAGTTTGACATATATATAATTTTGATAATATTACATATGATAGAATTATATATTTTTAGTATACATATTATTGTCAATTGTGTTGATATAAATTTATACATAGTTTTGATATATCAAAATTGTGTATATATATATATATATATATATATATATATATATATATATATATATATATATATATATATACAATTTTTATATATAATATTTAATTTATTATTAAGCAAATAAATATAATAAAAATATTAAAGTTATATAATTTAGTATCAACTAATATTAATAATAAAACATTCCATAAATTTTGGTGTGAGTTATTATTTAATAATTTAAGTAGTTAATCTATCTAATAATTAGATTTACATTAAGTATTCGTTAATTAGGTTTATATCAAGTATTAGTCTTATATAATACTAATTTATTATTAACTTAGATTTTAAATTGTAAAATAGAGTAAGAATCACATATTTATATTAAAATTATATGGATTTCATTGAATTCGTGTAGGCGGTGGGGTTAAGCACGCATCAAAGTGTTTGACGACCACGACATTGTTTGAGCTCGAGGCCCACTAGAAAATACAAAATAGGCTTAGAGCCTAGATTGGAGAAGAAGTCATAACCTAGATGAAACCCGGGACACACTGTACATCAATTGGATTCCATAGAGGTTCCTAGAAGCCGTCTTCAGAGAATGAGTTCTGAAACTATGCATGGACTTTTAGAATACCCACCCAACCTTGTGGTTGGCCTTCATGTGTGTTTTGTATTTTATTACCTTTAATTGTTCAATTATTTCTTTATTAACATGCAAATTACAATTGTTTTCAATCAACATTTCAATTTTACACTTAAGTAAAAGTTGGCATATTAATTCGATTTCATGCAATTTAAGGGTGATTCACTACATTTATTACATGTACATAAAATATTCATAAAATAAAGCAAAAGCTAAATAATTAAGTACGCATGCAAAGAAATGGGAGAGGAGAAAAAGATTACAATCCTTTGACATGAAAGAAAGAGAAAAATAAGTAGAGAATAAACAAAAAATAAACTAAAAGTAAATAGAAATTAAACTAAATATAAATGGAAAATAAGCGAAAAAGGACATGAGCTAAAGTTGGATGATTAAATTCATCACAAATTCCTATAATAAATGAAATATTAGCCCCCTTAAATATCTAAAATCCTACAAAAATCAAACCATAAAGTTAATCCATAAATCAGAGAAACGTGAATGTTAATTAAACAAGATAACAAGATAATTGCATAAGGAAGATTGAAATACATAAATATGGGAAACTAGAGCATGAATTATACAAAACTGACATGGAAGATCAAATTGAGACCATGCATGACTTTGATAGATGAGGCATCACCTCTATTCCCCTCATCAAAGAGGTGTCACCTCTAGGCATAGAGGCAACATTATATTGCCTCAAGCTAACACTAGAGCATGAGTTATACAAAATAGACATAGGAGATCAAAATAAGACCATGCATGACTCTATAGAGTAGTGATGCCTCAACAATGAAGCATTGCCTCTAGGCATAGAGGCAACACCACATCGCCTCATTCCAAAGGGGAAGAGCCTATTTAAAGAGCTGTTACCTGATTAATAGATAAAATTATAACTTTTAAACCTTAAGTAAAGAAAAATCACAGGCAAACAACTGAAGACTTGTAACCATACTTAATGATTTTAAGTGATCATATCTTAAACATAGCATAAAATGAACAATAAATCTATGGACAAATAAGTAAACAAATAAAAGGAAAATTATGCAAGATAAAGACTTAATACTTAAAAATATCGATTCTTACTAATTCTTGAGTTTACTTTTCAAAGTGATTGGCCCTTATAGATAAGTTTTAATCTCAATTTCACTTGATTGCAAGAGTTCACCCTCTTATTCTTTGAAAATGAACCTCTAGGCTAAGTTTCCCTTCCTTTTATCTAAGAATGTCCTCTCTTTCTTTTCTTCCTTATCTTCCTCTAAACTTGCTAACCTCTTCACTCTCACTCTTATGCCCCTTTTTAAGCCTTTTATGCCCTTGATAAGACATTCACTTTTTAGTTCTCATCATCACCCTTTTTTCAGTTACCTCTTTCCTCAAAGTCTTATTTTCATATAACATGTTTAGGTCTATAAGGTGTGGGGTCCACCCCACTTGTCCATCATTGCCATTCTTACATTTAATACTGGTGCAAGTGGCTAGTGAAAAGGTGACATCTCACTGAAGCAAGCTTTATAGAGGCGGTGCCTTTTCAATTAAGCATCACCTCTTTGGCCCTGATCTGTGTCTGGGCCTCTAGGCCAAAATGGGCTTGGGCTTGGGCTTGGCTATTGGGTTTGGTCTTTTAAGCTGAGGCTATGGATGAAAATGTAGGCTTTTAGGTTCATTTCTAAAATGTTTCGAGTGTCTTGCATTCAAGTTTCATGTTTTCCTCATCATCAGACTTCATTATGGGCCGATCAAACTAAATGCACAGTTTGCCTCCTTATAATAAGTCAATCAAATTGGGTGTCTACAATTAATATTGATGTTATAATAAAAAAATTAAGTTTTTAAGTTATGATATTAACCTAATTTAATTTAAAGTTTTGATATAATATTAACCTAATATGATATTAATATAAATATAATATTAACATAGCTTTATCAAAACTAATATAAATATGATATTAAGTTATTAACTTATTTTTTAAAATTATATTAATCTAATTTAGTTTTAACATTATCCCAATATACATCTAAATAAAACTATGTACATAGTTTTGAGTTTTGATTGTAAAGGTTTGTAATATATTTCTTATATATTCATTAATTATAATGATGAGTATATAATGTTGTACAAGAGTAACAAACTAATGAAATGATAAATACGAGTGTAATAAATGATAATAATTAGTAAAGTTAAAGTGATCCGTATGGTTATGCCTTATTACCCCCTGCAAATCCATGCCATCACGAAGAGGAAGTTAAGAGTATAAATGGTGAAGTCGAGCAGATGGAAAGGATTTAGTGAATAAATTCATGAGCTATCATAACTAGGGATGGAGTGAAGTTGTAGAAAAATGGAGGCAACCTACTCATGGGCAAAACGGTAGTCCAACTCGATGTGCTTTGTGCGAACATGAACCATAGGATTGGTACTCAAATACATGGCACCAATATTGTCACTGGAAAGACACACTAATGATATTGGATATCCAAGTTCATGAAGTAAGTCATGAAGCCAAATCAATTCAGAAGTTGCACTTGCAATTACCTTATACTCACTTTTAATGGATGAGCGAGCAATGGTAGGTTGTTTCTTGGCTAACTAAGAAATAAGAGAAGATCCAAGATAGATTGCATAGCCAAAGGTGGAACGTTGGTCATTAAGATCGGCACCCCAATCATTATCTGTATAATAACACAATTGAGGGAAAGTAGTATATGAGTAAAAAAACCAACATGTTTTGTTCCTTGTATGTAGTGTAAGAAGTCACTTAAGTGCTTTCTAATGAACATCAGTGGGATGATGCATAAATTGGCAGAGTTTTTTAACACTGTAGGCAATGTCTGGGCATGTAATGGTGGCATATTAAATTGCTCCCACAATTTGGTGGTAGATGTCTCTTTGAGGTAATAGTGTGCTCGCCAATTTTGATAATGAAGAAGAGGATTACATTGGAGTGGAGCAGTGTTGTGTTCAAAACCCACAAGCATATGAATCATGAATTATAGTATAAAAGATATCATTCCCACGAGGATTGAACATTGAATACTGATATCTCTACTTATGTTCTTAGCTAGCAAATCAATAAGTCTTAAGTTGATAAATTTCCCTAACTCTCATTGGTTAATTTACCCATAAACATACCTTTAAATAAGCCTGGAATAATAACAAGACATTAAGCTTGACACATAGAATTAATTGAAAATCAAATTCATAAAACTTATGTTCAATCATATAATAGAATAGCTACTGCTAACCTACACCCTAAAAAGAGTTTATCCATACATAATTGTGGCAAAGAACACAAACATAATTAAAAGAATAAAAGATGAAGAAGAAGAAAATATGAATAAATCTTTTAAATCTTGTGACTTTTATTTAATCTTCGGCTTCAAGGATTGCTCCCCGAGTGTATAATTAATCCCTTAATACACCTTTTACCACTCTCTTTTATAGAAAAGCACTTGATAGAAAACCTGATTACCCTTGAATTCCTTTTCCCTTTTAAGTAAGGAAATCTTCTTTTTCTCTGATGTGGCATCGACATGGCCGTGCTGAAGTGGTGTCTTGTTATAGCTCTTTGACACGTCTTCAACACCATTTTCAACATGGGTGTGCTTCACTTCGAATCAAGATTTTAGGTCCTTGCATGGTTTCAACATGAGAACAACACTGGATGCACACCTCTATGCTCAAGCCTTGTCATCCAATCCTTTGACTTTTAGAATTCTTTGCTAAATCTCTTATAAAAAGGGAAACATCAATTAAGCACTTAAACAAAACTCCTTATTTGATTAGAATTAGACCAAAAATAATAAAATCCTAAATAAAAGTCTAAAATAAAAATATTTCCTAATTAACTTAAAATCTACCCTATTAACATTATTTATTATTGTAAAATTCATTAAAATTCAACTCAGAAATATGTAAATATTGCACACATCAAGTAGGGATTATAGTCCACCATTCCATGTTTGCGTAAAAGATTAGTCATATATCAGCTTTAAGTGAGCAAGGTCCTATTAGATTGCTATTTTAATTCCAAGCTAAGAAAATATTGTAAAGAATCCAAGTCACGAATGAGAAAGACTTATTAGAGTGACTTAATAACTGAGTGAATAAGCTTAGAGCAAGAACTTGTAATAATAATATAATCTACATACACCAGTAGAAAAATATAGTTAGTGCCTTGTTTAAGCATAAAAAGGAAATTGTCAACTTTGGAGGAGATAAAATGTAAGCCAAGAAGACAGGTTATGAGATGAGAAAACCAAGGTCATAGAGCTTGTTTAAGACCATAAAGAGACCTATTTAATTTACATAAATATTATGGATTAAAGGAGTAAATGTAACCTTAAGGTTATGCCATGTAAAGTTCCTCTTCAACATGACCATGTAAAAAAGCATTAAATACATCTAGTTACATCATTGGCCAATGATTCATAGTTGCAAGTGCAATAATGACTCAAATTGTGGTGGCTTTAATCATCGGGCTAAAAGTCTTATTATAATCCACACTAAAGAGTTAAATGAACCCTTTTGCTACAAGTCAAGCTTTATAGTGTTCAATGTCACCAATTGAATTTCTTGTAATGCAGAATGTCCATTTGTTGGCAATGATATTAGTATAGGGTAGAGGGGGAACAAGAGTCCAAGTGTTGGTTGATTGCAAGGCACTAATTTCATGATCTATAGCCTATCTCCATTCTTTAAAATGAACTTCATCCTTAAAAAATATAGGTTCATATTCTAAATATATTCAGGTTAGTAGCTTGAGAAAGGGCAATATTGGCTTGGCATTTTACAACTGTTCATGGTATAAACTGTATGGGATGATTTTACGAAGGTTGAATGGGAGAGGTTCGAGATGGAAAAAATATTATATTCTAAAAGATTAACTAGGAGGCTTAATCTTATAAAATTGGTAGGAATATTTGGAAATTGGTTACGGTATAAGATAAGAGTAGTGTTTGGTGATAAGGATCAGGAGCAAATGGTGGTTGGAGAAAATTGGGAAGGTGAGTGTGAACATAAAGAAGTGTTATTGTTATTGGATAGAGGTGGGGTAGGTTGAGAATTATTAGGAGATAATGATTGGTGAGATAAGGAATTAGTGGTTGTTAAGAATAATTAGGAAGGACAGTGTGGTAGGGCTGTACATAAAGGACTAATGTTGGTATTAGGTAGATATGATGTAGGATTAGAATTATTGGGTGATAATGATTTGTGAGATGAGGTGTACTGACTTGTTTTTGGAGATAGTGGAGATTGTATGATGAGCCACAACACCTATGGAGTAGGCAAGGAAGTGGATGTGTTGTGCATATTTTTAAATAAAATATTTTGATTAAATGTGGCATTTTGGACAACATAAAGTTTGTTATTGGTGATATCATAGCAGTGAAAATCGACGTGATTTAATGCATGACCAAGATAAACACATTCTCAGCTTCCAAAGGAAAACTTGAATCGGTTATAGGGACGAAGGTAGGAAAAATAGTTGTATCAAAAATTTTATTATCCATGTATCTCGGTGTTTTATGAAATAATTTTTGGAATGGTAAAATATTATTTAAGATTGGAGTTAGCATTTCATTAATAGAATTAATGGATATGTGAAAATCATATGTCCAAAAATGGAAGGGGACATTAGAATAACCTAACAACATTAAAACGGTATCAACAATATGCCATATTTTTAATTCAGAGAGTCCATTTTGCTCATGCATATATGGATATAATATAGAGCCATCAATAAGACAATTGAGTTTATAATAATTGAGAAGAATTCAAAATTAAGTTTTCTATGTAAGGCAGTTTTGAGAGGTTAATTTGCTTGAGAGAGTGTGATTTATGGTGGTAAAGGTAGGAAGAGAAGAAGAAGAAGCTGGGATAATTTGTTCGACTATAACCAAGCTCTGATACTATATAAAGGTTTTGGAATATATTTCTTTTATATTCATTAATGGTACAGAGATAAGTGTATAACATTGTATAACACTAACAAACTAATGAAAAGATAAATATAAGTGTAACAAATTATAACAATTAGTAAAGTTAAAGTGATATGTATGGCTATGTCTTATCATTGATCATATCCAAAGATGCCCTAAAATCATATCCAAAAATGCCTTAATTTTTTTTTCTCCACACTAAAAATAAAAAAATATAGCCTCCTACCTCCCCTCCTCCTTCTCTAGTTGAAATCACAGCCTCCCCTCCATCTTCTTCTCATTTTCTTATTTTATCCTTCTTCTTGTTTTTGCCTCTCCTTCTTCTTCTACCAGCCCTACTCGTGCAAGCTACCATTCTGCTCACCAAACTTCATTTAGTTGCTATTTACTTCACCAAATTTTGTTTTTTGCTTCTTCTCATTCTACTATATTTGGTAGTTTTCCCTTCCGAATTCACCGTAGGCTTCACCATTTTGTTTACCTTTTGGCTTGATGAGCTTTAATGCAAGTGGTGTGCTTCTTCTCATTCTGCTATATTGTGGCAGTTTTCTATTAATGTTGATTATATGCTTATTGTGCAAATAGTGTTGGAAAGAGTTTTTATGATTTTCTACTTATACACTTAAAGGAGTTTTTATGATTTTCTGCTTAGTTGGTAAGAAAATGTTGGAAAAAGGCTAAGAAAGTTATGTGATTAGAATGTTTCTTTTCTATTTTAAGAAATAAAAGATTTTTTCTTTCTGATAATGTTTGTCTTTTCTTTTTGCTTTGGATTTTTATTCATTTTTGTTCTCGATTTGGTTTTATGGGATAATGTAGGAAAAAATTTACAAACTTTACTACTGGGTTAATGTGTCTTGTATTGAGATTATTTTTAAATTTTGTTAGTTAATCAAAGGTTGTATTGATGTTATGATATTTATTTTTATTCTTAGTGAACTTTAGGTTACAATCTTTTATTTGATGGGGAAGAAGAAAATTTTGAAGAACTTGGTTTAGATACTAAATTGTGAAGGATGTTTAGAGTAAACCAAGTTGGTCAGTGTCTCAATTACTTATTTTAGAGTCATGATGTGGTAGTTTGTGAAGAAAGTTAATACAATAACCCAAAGTCAATACAATAACCTACTCAATCAAAGTACAAAAAATCTATCCCTTCCATTAACATAAAGATCACATCACCTTCCATTATCAAATTCTAACATTTTTTTTCTATTTGTTCTATACAACGTCTCTTTCCATATGTACCACACAACAACTCTTTCCATAAGATTAGGAATATTGGCTTACACAGTATAGGCTATAACATCACTTTCTTTTCTCTTATTATAATCCATTGTATAATATTTAGATGTATATCTTAAATATTTTTCAAGAATGAGTATTACTTTTATCTCTGAATTGTTTCATCGCATCAGAGCTCATAATTTTCATGGCTAATAATAAGCTTATCAAAATGAATAATGAAGCTGAACTCTCTCCTCAAACTCTCCATCAATGCTCTAGCCTAATATCTCTAAAGCTAGCTAACACAAAATATCTTCTTTGGCATTCACAAATATAGCCCCTCATTCGGAGCATAGAAATGGCATACCATCTTATTGAAGGCAATGAACCTCTATAAGAATAACAAAAGAAGGCAAATAGAAACTAATCCCAGCTAACTCTTATGGAAAAGAAATGATGGTATCCTCATCACCTTCTTACTTGAAAACATCGAAACTGAAGTGCTCATTGCACTTAAAGATATTGATTCATCCTCCAAGTTATGGCATTCTATAGAATAACATATCATACCCACTATGATAGAAAAGGAGATGATTCTAAACAAGACACTATAGAAAGGAGACCTCTCTATTGATGATTATATGAGGAAATTCAAGGGCCTATATGATAACTTGGCTATAATGAATAAGCCAATTGACGAAACAAAGATGTTTCAACTTGCAAAAGGTCTTAGGCCTAAATACTAAGATTTCCTTATTGCCATGCTTACAAAACCACCTTATTCTTCATTTTCATTAATTTGTTATGGCACTTCAAACCCATGAACAATTAAACTTCAATACCTCTAAACAAGCCCCTAATCCTAGACATGACTAAGCTTATTTTGCTCAAAGAGGAAGAGGTCGTCATAGAAATGGAGGCAGATTCAATTCTAATGGGCATGGGTTTAATCCCACAGCAAGACATAACACTTAAATCAAATACATCACTGCTTACCAAGGAGAACAAGCTAACAGTAATCTTATTAATAACAAAAATGGAAAATAAGAGAAGGCACCCATCATATGTCAAACCTGTGGAAAATACAACCATTTTGCCATTAAATGTTTGAGTCAATTTGATCAATTTATTCAATAAGATCTTATTAACAACAAAAATGGCAAACAAGATAAGTCTCCCAACATATGTCAAATCTGTGGAAAGTACAACCACTTTGCCATTAAATGCTGGAGTCAATTTGATCACTCTATTCAACCATATCTTATTAATAACAAAAATGGCAAACAAGATAAGGCTCCCATCATATGTCAAATCTGTGGAAAATACAACCACTATGCCAATGAATGCTAAAGTCAATTTGATCACTCTATTCAACTAGAGGACCAACTCTATAAAGCAGTTGTAGTTATGAATATAAATCAAAGCAATGACCCAAATCTTTATGTTGACTCAGGTGCCACCACATATATCATCAATGATCCAAGTAAACTTTCAATTGTGACTCAGTATGCTGGTGGTGACTCTATTATGGTTGGTAATATAGACTATTTGCACATTAGTCATGTTAGAGAAGGTAAAATTAAAATAAATAATGGTGCTATTAATCTAAAAAATGTTTTAGTAGTACTAGAAGTTAAAAAATTCTCATTTCTATTGCCAAATTAACTTCAGATAATGCTTGTTCTATTATCTTTGATGCTAACTAATTTTTTGTCAAGTCTTAATAGCGAAAGGTTCTTACTAAAGGATATAAGCATAATGGCCTATATGCATTAGATCACAATCACAAAGCTTTTGCTACCTATAAAGCGGCTTCTCAAATTATTTGGCATCAACGCATGGGACATCCAAATTCAAATTTTTTGAAAATTTTACATTTCAAGAATTTAATTAATGTTTCAAGTTGAGAATAATAAAAAATTATTTGTGCTAGCTGTCAAATAGGAAAAAGCTCTAAACTTCTATTTTCTTTAACAAATAAAATTGTAAATTTTCCTTAGAAAAATTACACTGTGATTTATAAGGACCTATCCCAACTTGTCCAAATTTCAATTATTATGCTATCATTATAGATTATTGCACTTGTTACACATGGATGTTCTCTTTAAAGTAAAAATTTGATTTTTTTGAGATCTTTACTAAATTTCATAAACAAATAGAAAATTTATTTAAATGAAAAATAAAAGTCCTTCAAAGTGATAGTGGAGGTGAATTTACCTCAACAACTTTTAAAAATTATTTATCCAATAATGGTATACACCATCAATTTTCTTTCCCTCACACTCCACAATAAAATGGCATTGTCGAAAGAAAACACCGTCACATTGTGGAGACCAGGCTCACTCTTCTTTTTCAAGCATATATGCCCACAAAATATTAGGTGGATGCTTTTCTCATGGCTACTTTTTTTAATTAATTGCATGCCATCTTCTACACTCAATACAAAATTGCCATACTCCAAATGATTTAATCATGAACTTGATTATACTATACTAAGAATTTTTGGATGCAGGTGTTTTCCTTACCTTAGTGCTCAAGGTAACAAAAATAAATTTGAAAAAAATCATATCCTTTCACATTTATTGGCTATAGCCCTATTTATAAAAGGTATCAATCTTTATATTCTTCAACTAACAAAGTATATATTTCTCAACATGTAGTATTTGATGAACACTATTTTCCTTACTCTCCTTCTTTAGATAATGCTATTTCATGGGAATTAGAAGTAACAATTTTCTAGACCATGTTGAACAAGTACAACCCAATCAAATTAAGAAAGGGACTGAGTTACATGCCTTTACACTAAAATTAATAACAAACACAACTCCTTCTTTAAATAATTTGCCCACTGCTAGCCCAAATCAGTCAACAACTACATCATTTATCCTTATATCACCACTCCCCATAAAATTCCAAACCGTATCCAACAACAATCTAACCACCAGTCACCACCCAATCATTACAACTCACTAAAATTCAATCACCAAAATTCTACCCATTCCTAATTTTTCCCAACCCGCCACTAACCCACATGACCAATCCTTATCTAACATAGAAGATAAAACTTGTCCCCCCTCAAATGATCCCACACCATTCCATGTCACTAAAAACCCTACACCAATCCATGCCATTCCCACTCCACGATTAAACTGAATCCACCACTTGTCGAATTTAATCTCTCACATGCTCAACTTTGTCCCACCTCTCATATCCTAAATTCAACAACACTCACCTCACGAATTGAGAACATGACCCACTCCATTCCCGTTACATCTCCAGCTGAACTCGATATCCTCTAACCATCTTAGCATAATGTGACTTTGTCAGCACCCCTGCTAGCATCTCAAGCTGACGCAACCTCGTTTATGACTCAACCTAACCCTTCCATCCGTAACTCTTTAGACATACATTATTCTCCTTTGCACCAGTCATCTATTCTACCACCTCCAGAGATAACTTCTTCTTCTCTTACTCATTTACCAGATTTGAGTCAAAATTTGATTGTTAATCTTCCTTTGCAGGTACCTCTTCTCCCTCATATAGTCATTCTATGATTACTCAGGCACAACTTTACCATAACCCATAACTCAACCATGCTTTTCTCAAAAAAACTCAATACATTCATGTTGATCGGCCCAATGCTGCTCTTCTCACTTGTAGCCATCTGACCACTCTAAAATCTTATAAAATTGCATTGTAAACACCTTATTAGAAGGAGGCAATGCAACAAGAAATTCAAGCTCTACATGACAACAACACTTGGGACTTGGTGCCCAAACCATCTAATACAAATGTTATCAAGTCTAAATAGGTGTTTAAAATTAAATTTAAAGAAGATGGTGTTGTTGAATGCTGTAAAGCTTGCCTTGTTGCCTAAGGCTATGCTTAAATTAAAGGACTCAACTATGAAGAAACCTACAACCCTATTTTCAAAGCAACAACAATTCGAGTTGTTCTCGCCATTGCTACCACTTCAAATTGGAAACTTAGGCAACTTGATGTAAAAAAAATGTCTTTCTATATAGCTACACTAAAGAAACCGTCTATATAAAGAAACCCCTTATTTTCTATGATCCTAAAAAACCTGAATTAGTGTGCAAACTAAATAAATTTCTTTATGGCCTTAAGCAGGCTCCTCGAGCTTGGTTTAATAGACTTTCCTACTACTTACTTCACCTTAGCTTTATTTATAGTATAGCTGATCTTCTTATTTATTTTACATCATCATTATATGATTATTCTAATGCTTATTTATGTGGATGATATTGTACTAATAGGAAATGATTATGTCTTTATTCAATACCTCATTGCCAATCTTTGATTTAGAATTTGCTTTAAAAGACCTTAGGGAATTACACTTCTTTCTTAGCATTGAAGTACATTAGAATCATAAAGGAATTACACCAATCAAAGTCAATATGCTAAGGAACTACTTCACCATTCTTAACTTCATGAAAGCTCCCTTTATAAAATGCCCATGGCCCTCAAGCCTCATGCAACACCTCGAGATTTTGATCCTGTCAATGCCATTAAATTTTGTAGCCTAGTGGGTGCAGTCCAATACCTAACTTACACTAGAATTTACATCACTCACACCATAAATAAGTGTGTCAAAGCCTCCACCAATTAATGCTTAGAGATATAAAAGTTGTTAAATGCATGCTATGATATCTTAAAGGCATACTTTATTTTAGTATCTCTTTTTATAATCATAGTACTTTTTCACTCTATGGTTTTTGAGATGTATATTAGGCTGGCTATTCAACAACTAGACAAAGTACAATGGGCTACTGCGTCTTCCTTGGAGCAAACTACATATTTTGTGTTTTAAAAAGCAACCTACTGTCTCATTATCTAGCACTGAAGCCAAATACTGTGCCCTAGCCTCTATGACAACCGAACTAGTTTGGATTCAATTTCTTCTTCAAAACATTGGAGTCACACTTAATCAAGCTCCTTAACTCTTTTGTGACAATAAAAGTGCTTTATGTACGATTATTTTATAATGCCCACCTAATGCATTTGCATTTATTTGAATAATATGCATATTATATAGACATAAAAAATTGCATGTAATATGTGTGGTATTAACCCCAATATTAAATAGGAAAAGATTATAAATTTTTAAAATTAAGTCCATAATAAGAATTAGTAAGTTAATGGTTTAAATTGGATAATTGCAAAAATAAAGGGGCTTAAATTGGTTTAGTTATTGTTGTTGTTATTATTATTATCATCATCATCATCATCATCATCATCATCATTATCATAAAAAAAAATATGGCTAAGAGTGAAAGAAGAAAGGAAGGAAGGAAGGAAGATAAACCTTATCTTCCTCCTCCTCTTTATTCTTCTTTTTCATCTTTTTCTTCTTAAAAAAAAAAGAGAGCTAAATTTTAAAGTAAATTGAAGGTTAAAAAATTAATTCCAGATCACAATCTTCATCTTCAAAAGGCTTAGATGTTTATTTGGTAAGTAATTTTATTATTTTTGGTTTAATTAAGTCAGGGTTTATAAGATATAAAATTTTTAGGTCCTAAGGATATGGTTTTTTAGTCATATTATTTTAATCATATCTCAAGCTAGAAAGCTTAAAATTAATTTTTCTTTGATGATATATAAACTTTAAGAGCTATCTAAAAATATTCCTCCTTTAGCTTGATCTTATTCAGACTCTTTCCTATTGTAATAAAATGAAACATTTTATTGCTCAGTTTTCATCGCTGGTCCAGGTAAGGTGGATTATTCCATAGAGTTGTTCCTCTATACACCTCTAATTAAAGAATAATCAATTTTAAATTACTTAAGACACATAGGGTTAATAATATGGAAAGTTTCATTTTTATATATATTGTATAGAATTAATGAAAAATTTTTAAATTAACCCTATTAAATATGTTATAGTTGGCAGCTTCATAAGTTTAGGTAGTTTAGTGATGTTATCATGCTATATAAGGTTCTATTATTTTTGGATGTCTAAAAAAACAAGTGAATTATGATCTATTTTAGCTAAACCAAATGGAAATGAAGTTGTTATTCAAGTAAATTGAAGCAAAGGAAAGGAAGGAATAAAGGTAAGTGAATAACTTAATATTCTATATGAATATAACACTTAAAATAAATAATTATAAATTTATTTGTTAACCTGATTGGATAAGAGAAATATAAGTGTTCTAATGGATAGTTGATAATTTTTTTATTATTGTGTTGATGATTGATTGTACTTGATATTATAGTTTACATATGAATGAGATTGTATATATGAATAATGTTTGCTGAATTCAAGTGTCTTGTTTGGGTGAGAACATAATACTTGTTGAAGCCATTTTTGGAGTTTTATAAATCCAAATGGGGTGTCATTTCTTATGAAAACCTTGAGATGTTATTTACAATATTGATAGAAATAAAGAAAGCTTAATTTTTCTATTTTGATGGCCAATTTTGGCAATACTTTATATAGTTTAGTTTTTTATGATAGATTGACTATAGTGGAATGTTTTTTATGTTTCTCCTATTGTGTATATCCAATTGATGTGAAATTAGTCATAAATTAATCTAGACTTATAATACTACTGATATAATGAATATGGCTTTCATATTCCTAATGTGGAATTTTTTGTGTATTTTTGAATTTAAATTGTTAATTCTATGATGTTGAAATATGGTATATTTTAGTATATTTATGGTATATTATTATTTATATATATATTATAGGAGAGATATTAATTGGCTTTATAGAGTGATATATAATGAGTTAAATAGAGTGTTGTGATAGTGTGGTGAACTTTTGATGTATATGTAAATATAAGAAATATGAATGGATGACTATGAGGAGGCGATGCTACTTATGAATGAGGTAGGGCTATGTGGGATATAGAATCCCCTTTATATGCTAGAAATGACTAATAAAAAAATATACTATTGGCAAAAGATTATGGCAGGGCTGTGTGCATATGGGGATCCATGAATAAAAAAGTTTGAATTACAAGTAATTCACAAGTACATTGTTGTCCAGAAAAAAATACTATGCTATTAAGATTTTGTATATACTATAAGTTCATTATTGCCCAAATGAAAACACTATGATTATGGCAATGTTATGTGCACTATGGAATCCTTTTGATAAGTCATATAAAGATTAAAAAAGTATATTGTACATACTATGCTACTCTGACTATGTGCATACTATAAATTCTAATTAAACATTGAATGTATTGATAATTGATAATACTATATGCTTGAATGTGTTATTTTTCATAGAATATTATGTTATTTATTTGCTGAGTTGCAGGCTCACTCCTCTGTATTATTTTTCAGGACTAGAACAATTGTAGTTTGTCTGGAAGAAATATTTGCATCAATTGCACTACCATTGTGTCAGGTGAGTCAGCAGGAGGTCATTTTCAGTTTTATATAATGTAGCATACTTAGTAAATTTTCATATTTTGTATTAAGGCCAGTGTATTGTATATAAATAATATAAGGAAAGATATGAACTACTTGACATTTTAAGCTTTTATGGTGTATGTTATGTGCTATTTATATAATTATTCTTGTATATATATTGACCCATGAAATAAAATTTGATTTTAATGGATATATTATTTGTTAGTCACATGCATACAATGTATTTCTGACATCCTTAACAGGTGTCACATTTAGTAGGATCAAAGAATGGTTTAGAATCCCTTGGGATAAAAATGTAAATGCATGTACATGTTAAGAATACATATAGATATTAAGAATTAAGTCTAAGTGTTTGTATTTTAAATAGGATGAGTAGGGAGAGTTCGACCAAAGATCCTGCTGAGTCTGTGGATAGGGTTGAACATATAAATGCACCACCATAACTAGTTCAGGAATTATCACCAGTAATGCATATAATTCACTTGAACATATGCATCTCGAATCATTCCATTTGACTACGTGAATTTTGCATCCTTTCATTTATTTTGTATTTGCCAAAGTGTATTTCAATGGTATATTTGAGTATGTGTAATATAGGATGTATTTGGGGGTATTATAAAATTGAATGTTTAGTCCATAAATAAATATGTAAGGAATTAAATATAGATGACTTGATTATATGGATTGATTTGAACTTTTGGGTTAATATTTTATTAATATAATAATAAGAAATAATAATAATAATAATAATAATAATAATAATAATAATAATAATAATAATAATAATAATAATAATAATAATAATAATAATAATAATAATAATAATAATAATAATAATAATAATAATAATAATAAAATATATGATAGTGGATATTTATAGGATTGTCTTTATCTTGTAGGAAACTGAAAGCTCTACTCCTCAGCCATAAACCATAGTTCTCTTGCCAAAAACAAAATTCCTTTCTTTATCTCTCAAATTTCTAAACTTGAATCTTGATGATTTCAGCTCTTAATTTGGTAAGTAATTATTTTCTTTCTAAATTTTATTTGAAATTATATGTGATGGTGTGAAAATGATTTTATAGCCTTTGAATTCTGTTTTATAGTAGAATTTTTACACCCATATTTTCATAGTCATAAAAGAAGGATTAGGATAAATACAAAATAAGAAACTTGTAGATTTATGTCTTATCTACATGCTTATAAAGTTGTATCATGAGATTTGGTGTGTGTGACAAGAAATTCTTCTTTTGATTTAGACTGGTTTAGATTGTATCAGCTGCATGTAGCTTTATTTTGCCTAATAAATATAAGACCCTTAAAGGCTGAATTAAGAAAATTTTTAAACATAAGTTTTGTTCCTTTATATGTTATCTAATACCTTGTGATGTAGTTTGGTAAGATAATAAGTGTGTAATGAGAAACCATCCTTGGAGTGGGGCTAATTATGCTTGTTATGCTTGTTGGTTGATCTTTCTTAGATAATATGAGGGCCTTAAAGGCTAAATTAAATCAAGTATAATACATGAAAGTTATTCCATTATGTGCTAGTGAAGTTTTTAAAATAGATTTTTGCAATTGGGCTTGTATAACTTAAGAAATTCTAAAATGAAAGTGACATGCTTAAGTTGTTTTTGTACAAAACATAGGTCTGGATTCGAAATTTCACCATTAATTGTACAAAGCTTATATTGTGTTAATTTTTTGATATTTTATAGCCATATGTTGGTTAGTTTTGTAAAAAAAATCAAGTATTTTGGAATTGTGTGGTAAGAGTTATTCGCTCTCAGGTCAAGTAAGGCCAAGTTGACCAACAAAAAAGAAATATGCATAAATGTTAGGCTTACATATATAGAACATATCCTAATTATATACTAAACATAAAATTTATTTTAGGTATATTCTTGATTAAATATATGTCTTTTTTTAGGATCTCAAAGCATTGGTAAAACTCAAGAAGGTGATATAAGTTGATTAACAACTAAAAGGTAAGTATAAGTATCGATTGAATTTTTGGGTGAAATTGAGTGATTGATATGGGTGTGAACATATGATATATGAGATATAGTTTGATTAACAATGTATATATTCTATGAGATTTTATGGTGAATTGCTTTTTAATTTCGATTACTGCCAGTTTCCATTTGATTAAAAAGGGGTGTAAAGCTTATTTGGCTAATGTGATAGATGTATCTAAAGTTAGTCTAAGAGTAATGGATGTTCTAATAGTGAAGGAATTTGAAAATGTATTTCTAGAAGATCTATCGAGTTTCCTCCATATTCTGAGACTAATTTTAATATAGAAACTATACCAGGGGTAACACCAATGTCAATTGCACCATATCGAATGGTACCCTTATATCAGAGCTTAGGTTTGATTGATTCTAAGGTATTTATAGAATTGGGAAGATTGGTAATCTTATGGAATTTGGTAATAAGGATATGAGATCTTAATAGAATTATGGTTTAAAATCTAGGATTGACAATGAGTCTACGAGGTAATATGCATGTTAGGAATGAAATTTGTATTTAACATAGTTGAATTTGACTTATTCCATCTCACATACATGAATGATTTGCAGTGAAGGTTAAAATGCCAATATGAACAATTTATAGAAATATAATTTATGAAATAAGAAAAAAATAGTTAGAAATAGAATAATATTTGAGAATTTGATGGTTTGAGGATTTGAAATCAAAATATGGTGGTTATAGTTGATAAAATTTGTAAGTGGTAATGAAAATATAAGAACCTCCTACTTATGGTGAGTTGAATTTTTATTTAATAAAGCAATATATTAATTCGTGTCATCTGATGATATAAGAGTTAAGCTATGATAAAGAATGTTGTCAAACTAGAAGTAGTTTATCCAAATGTCATTTGTGGAAATTATATATATATATATATATATATATATTAAGAGAGTGTGTGTCATCAAGAGAAAAATGGATGTATGAAAGGTTGGATAGGAAATGAAGCACACTAGGATGCTTGAACTTATCACATGGTGTAATCAAATGTAAAAAACAAGAAAGGAAGTTAATGTTACTTGTTGGTACCAAATAGTAGAAAGGACTATTATGTAGTAGTAAGTATAAAATTTATAAATTATATGAGATATATGCATAGTAGAATGGTATATGCACAGACAAGCATGTTGAATCGAAAATAAAATTTGAGATTCAAATCTATAGTTAGAGTTGTTTAGCTCAAGGAAACTAAAGGTATAGTCTTAAAAGGCTGAATGGAGAATTTAACTAATTGTTCTTATGGAAAAATGATATAGTTTAAAAGATGCTAGTCATACCAAGGGTGGAATTATTGTTAAGAAAAAAATTATTATGAAAGAAGTATATAAGAAAATTTAATGCATTTCATAGAAAGATTAAAAATTGAGGAAAGCAAAAGAGAAATGAGTGGAATTTTTATTTAATAGTGTAACATTTGATTTATTACATTCTAAGATACATGAATGAATTGTGATGAAAGATAAGATGTTGGTAGGAATGATTTATAAGAATATAACTTGTGAGAATAGAAGTAATATTTAAAGATTGATTATTTTTAAAGACATTATGATTGAGAATTTAAGACTAGTTAAGAATATAGTTGAAAGATAATGAAGACAATACTAAGTCTACTTGAAAATCCACATATATTATGGATGAAATTTTATATATTTAATGGTATAGTAAAATTTTCTTTTATAATATAGGACTTGAAACATGATAAAAAAAAGAAGAAGAGAGATCTAGTTAAAAGTGATATTTTAAAATGTCATTTTGAAAGTCTATATGATATTTCGAGTGTATTCTACTTTGAAGGAAATAGAAATTTTGTGGACAATAGTTGATGATTTAATATTATATCAATTGAGAATATTGATGTATTACACAATCAATGTTCTTGGACATATTATCATATGGTTTAAAGTTAAAATTTGACTTATTTTGAGGTAAGGATCAACAAAGCTAAGATTAGTTTATTAGTAAAGTTCATGGTGACAACAATAATGAATACTTTAGAATTGCAAATGTTATCAAACCTTATAAAGAATAATTTTTAGAAGTTATTCTTATAAATGCAATAATAATTGCCTATATTACTTTAGGGAGTTTTATAGCATATAACATGTAAGAATGTGTATAAGGATTACATAGTTAGATATCAGAATGTATTATGAAATAAATTGTTTTCCATAGTTGAAGTGGTTTAGAAGAATGGATATAAGAAAGGAAAATATAAGATAATAATATTTAACATTATGATTTCCATTATAGACTAATTGTGATGAGACTCCACAGAATTTCCATTTTTCCATATTAAAAAGATTTAATCCTAGCCTTGTAGTACAAGAGTCAAAAATATAGTTGACACAAGATTTAAAATATAAAGAAGAACCATTTAAAATTCTTGATAGACAAATAAAGAAGCTACATAATAAAGAAATTTCAATAGTAGAGATTAA
Organism: Mallotus nudiflorus; assembly: GCA_947683625.1. Lineage (NCBI taxonomy): Eukaryota > Viridiplantae > Streptophyta > Magnoliopsida > Malpighiales > Euphorbiaceae > Mallotus > Mallotus nudiflorus. The sequence continues at coordinate 274,279 of CANTUR010000317.1, forward strand.
ATGGAGTTGGCATTCTCTAAAAGAAGCTATATGGGAAGTGAAAAAGGACATGAGAATTCAATACCCCTACTTATTTTCTGAGATTGGTGAGTCACATTTAATTTCAGAGATGAAATATCCTAATGTGGGGAGAAATATAATGCCCACATATTGCATTTACATTTATTTGCATAACATGCATATTATATAGATATGAAAAATTTCATGTAATATGTGAGGTATTAACTCCAATATTAAATAGGAAAAGATTATAAATGTTCACAATTAAGTCCATAACAAGAATTAGAAAGTTAAGGGTTTAAATTGGTTTAGTTGTTATTATTATTATTATTATTATTATTATTATTATTATTATTATTATTATCATCATCATCATCATCATCATCATCATCATCATCATCATCATAAAAAAAAACATGGCTAAGAGTGAAGGAAGGGAGGAAGATAAACCTTATCTTCCTCCTCTTTCTTCTTCTTCATCATCTTCTCCTAAAAAAAAAAAGAGCTGAATTTTTAAAGTGAATTGAAGATTTAGAAATTTATTCCTAACAACAATCTTCATCTTCAAAAGCCTTAGATGTTTATTTGGTAAGTAATTTTATTATTTTTGGTTGAATTAAGTTAGTGTTTATAAGATACAAAATTCAGGTTCTAAGGATCCAGTTTCTCAGTCATATTGTTTTAATCATATCTTACACTAGAAAGCTTAAAATTAAGTGTTCTTTAATGATATGAAAACTATAAAGAGTTATCTAAAACTATTTCTCCTTTAGATCGATATGATTCAGACTCTTTGCTAGTGTAATAAAAGGAAGCATTTTATTGCTCGATTTCCATCATTGATTTGAGTAAGGTGGATTATTTCATAGAGTTCTTCCTCTATACACCTCCAATTGAAGCAAAGTCAATTTTGAATTACTTTAGCCACATAGGGTTAATAATCTAGAAAGTTTCATTTTTATATATATTATATAGAACTAATGGAAAATTTTTAAATTCACCCTCTTAAATATGTTATAGTTGGCAGCTTTATAAGTTTATGTAGTTTAATGATGTTATCATGCTAGATGAGGTTCTATTATTTTTTATTGTTTAAAAAAAGTGAATTATAATCTATTTTAGCTAAACCATATGGAAATGAAGTTGTTATATAAGTAAATGCAAGCAAAGAAAAGGAAAGAATAAAGGTAAGTGAATAACTTAATGTTATATGCGAATATAACACTTAAAATAAATAATTATAAATTTACTTGTTAAGCTGATTGGATAAGAGAAATATATTTGTTTTAATTGATAAATGCTAATTTTTTATTATTATGTTGATGATTGATTGTACTTGAGATTAGACTTTACATATGAATGAGATTGTATGTATGCATAATGGTTGCTGAATTCGGGTGTCCTATTTAGGTGAGAACAAAATACTTGTTGAAGCCATTTCTGGAGTTTTATAACTCCAAATGGGGCATCATTTGTTCTTATGAAAACTTTGTGATGTTATATACAAAATTGATAGAAATAAAAGAAGCTTAATTTTTCTGTTTTGATGGCCAATTTTTAGTAATACATTATGTAGCTTAGTTTTTTATGACAGATTGACAATGGTAGAATGTGTTTGATGTTTATCCTTCTATATATATCCAATTGATGTGAAATCAATTTTAAATTAATCTAGACTTATAATACTATCAATATGGATAATATGGCTTTGATATTCATAACGCGGAATTTTTTGTGTATTTTTCCATTTACACTGTCAATTTTGTCATGTTAAAATATGGTATATGTTGGTATATTTGTAATATATTATTATTTTCATATATATATTATGGGGGAGATATTAATTTGCTTATGGAGTGATATGTAATGTATTTAATTAATGATGAATTAAATAAAGTGTTGTGACAGTGTGGTGAACTCTTGATTTATATGTAAATAAATACATGAAACTATTTTTAATAAATAGCATGAAACTATTTTTAATAAATAGCATAAATTATAGCAATCAATTTCTATCAATGGAGTTTAATTTAATTCTTTACTAGTTTTGAGTAAAAAATCTTAGAAATTTTGCGGTGGAAATTAGTTTAATAGCCAGAGATAATTCTTAAGCCTCAAATTAATCATTTAGGATGTTCTTAAGTCAATTTCAATGATTCCGTAATTTTTATAATTTTTTAGAATTTTTGGGAGTTATTAGGAATTTATTTTATAATTATTCATTATATATATATATATATATATATATATATATATATATATATATATATATATATATATATATATATATATATATATATATATATATATATATATATATATATTGTTTTTACCTAGCTACTATAAGAGATTTGTGAAGAATTTCTCAATCGCACCTTTAACAGGGTTAACTCAGAAGAATGCTAAGTTTGTCTCCATTGATAAATGTAAGGAGCACTTTCAGATTCTCAAGGATAGGTTGACTTTAGCTCTAGTGTTGACCTTACCTTCAGGGAATGAATGGTATATAGCATATTGTGATGCTTCCTAAGTAGGATTAAGGTGTGTATTGATGCAAAATGGGAGAGTGGTTGCTTATGCTTCATGCCAGTTAAAGAAGCACAAGCAGAACTATTCTACTCATGATTTGGAGATAACGACAATGGTGTTTGCATTGAAGATTTAGAGACATTACATGCATGGTGTAACCTATGAAATATACACTAATTATAAGAGCTTAAAGTATATCTTTCAGCAAAGAGACTTTAACTTGAGGCAGAGGAGATGGATGTAACTCCTAAAGGACTATGATTGCTTTATTCTTTACCATTCAGGTAAGGTAATATGGTAGCTAATGCTTTGAGTAGAAAGTCAACTGGAAGTCTTGCTCACATTAGCATGGAAAGGAGGCCAATAATAAAAGAATTACGTGAGTTGACTGACCAGTTGTTATATTGGAAGGTAACTAAAAAATGTCATTTAGCTCAATTCATAATATGATCAGTGTACTTGGACAGAGTCAAAGCAGCTCAGAGAATGGACCCACAGTTATAGTGAATAATGTTAGAAGTGCAACAAGGTCATTCCAGAGAGTTGTTAATTATAAGAGTGTACTACATTTGGGTACTAGGTTATATGTGCCAAATGTATATGAGCTGAGAAAGGAGATTATAGAAGAACCTTACTTTTCTACTTATAGTGTTCATCTAGGTTCTACTAAGATAAATCATGATCTAAAGGATACATATCAATGGAATAGGATAAAAAGAGATATTACAAAATTTGTATCCAATTATCTCACTTATCAACAAGTGAAATTGGAGCATCAAAGGCTCTTGGGATTGTTATAACAGTTGCCTATCCCATAATGGAAGTGGGATATGATTGCTATGGATTTCGTCACTGGATTACCTTGCACTATAAAAGGTTATAATGTCATATGGGTAATAGTTGACAGGTTGACCAAGTCAACTCACTTCTTGCTAATTAAGAAGACATACTCTACAGACAGGTTAGCAAGGCTGTTTGTTAACTAAATTGTTTGCTTGCATGGAGTGCTAGAAACTATAGTGTCTGAAAGATGAGCTACTTTTGCTTCCATCTTTTGGCAAGAGTTGCAAAATGCTTTGGATACGAAACTTGATTTTAGTAAAACTTTTCATCCTTAAACTAATGGTTAGTCATAAAGGACCATCCAAACATTGGAAGATATGCTAAGAATGTGTGTAATAGACTTTGGTGGTCAATGGGATTTGCATTTACCATTAATTAAATTTGCATATAACAATAATTATCATACGAGTATTGAGATGGCTCCATACGAAACATTATATAGAAGGAAGTGCATATCATCCTTGTGTTGGGAAGTTGGCAAGAGATAATTAACAGGCCCAGAATTGGTGCAAGTGACTTCAAAGAAGATTCTTATCATCCAATAGAGAGCGATGATATCTTTTAGTCAACAAAAAAACTATGTTAATCCTAAGAGAAAGGATATATCATTTTATGTTAAAGACATGGTATTTCTCAAGGTGTCTTTAATGAAAGGAGTAATGAGGTTTGGTAAGAAGGGTAGCAAGGCATATCGAACCCTTTGAGATTCATTCAAAGGTAAGTGATGTGGCTTATAGGCTAGTGTTACCACCAGAATTGTCGCAGATTCATCCAGTATTTCATGTATTCATATTGAGGAAGTACATTTTGATCTTTCATATGGTCTTCAGTCTCAGGTAGTGAAACTTAATAAAGATTTATGAAGAAATATTATATGGTGATTGTGGATTGACAAGTTTGCCAATTGCGTATTATAGCAATTCTTATGGTGGAGATACTGTGAAGCAACCATGTGCTAGAAGATTGTACTTGTTAGACAAAATCTGATATGCTAAGTTGATAATCCTGCCTGTTTCAGTTTTGATATAAATTCAAGAATGAATTTTCTTAAGGGGGAAGAATGTAATAACCTAAATTTTTAGTTATTAATATCATTTTATATTTATTATCATCTTGTTGTTGTTGTTGTTGTTGTTGTTGTTGTTGTTGTTGTTGTTGTTGTTATTATTATTATTATTATTATTATTATTATTATTATTATTATTATTGGTGTTATAAATATAAGTGTATATATGCTTGTGTATATATATATGTATATTTATTTATAAAAAAAAGGACCATAAGGAGATGGACAGGTGGGTGTCCATCCCCATTAAAAAGGGGAAAGAAGTCTACAATGGGAAGGAAGCAAAGGAACAACTGGTTTAATGAGTTTTTGGTGGTAAAATTACTTTTTAATACCAATACTTCTCTTTTTCTTTATTTAACTCCCAAACAAACTTTGATCAACCTCAAATTTGAACCATAGACTCATCTCATTCTCCTCTTCATTCCAATAGCTTTGGCTTATTGAGAAAATGTCCAAAAAATGCCCACAAATTCAAAGAATAGTCAGCATTCTTTTGACATTTTGGCATTGTTCCGACAGGTTTCAAGTGACAGGATTGCCTCCATTATATCCCTTGCATCGTCAAGAGTGTACGATACCAACCATGCATCCGATCTATGTTGGTGGAATATTTGGTAAATATTTTTGTGAAATTTGATTTTTATTCTAATTTTTTTATTCAATATACATTTTAGGTTGTTTAAGGCTACTTTTATGTTCTAGTAATTATTAGGAACATTTTGGTATATTCTGTATTGTTGGGTGATGCTTTTTCGGTGAAAAATTCGATGGGTCCCACCCAAACTCTGATGAATGAACAGTGTCGACCTCGAGATAAATACATGAAATTATTTTTAATAAATAGTATAAATTATAGTAATCAATTTTTGTGAACGGAGTTCAATTTAATTCTTTACAGATTTTGAGGAAAAAATGTTGGAAAGTTTGTAATGGAAATTAGTTAATTTCCATTTAAATTAGTTTAATCACTGAAGATAATTTTTAAGCCTCAAATTAATCATTTAGGATGTTCCTAAGTCAATTTCAATGATTCCATCATTTTTATAAAGTTTTAGAATTTTTGGCAGTTATTAGGAATTTATTTAATAATTATTCATATATATATATATAGTTTTTAGAGTATACTGGAGCAGAGATATTGGGTAATAGGCAGACAAGGACACATTAGCTTGCTCACTCCACTTGTAAGTTAATATTTGAAATGTGTGGTGGATTTACGTATAAAGGTTAAATGGATTGAATATATTTAAAAAGGAAAATTTAATTAAAGAATTTATATTTTAATATTGAAATACTTATACTATTGAATTATTATATTTAAGAAGAGGATTCAATTTAAAAATTTATATTTCCAATATTTGAATATTGAAAGGGTTGATTTTGATATTTTAATATATTGATTATGTTTTGATTATATTCAATGTTATTTTGCCATTATTATTTTATAATGGTGACTATTGATGATTTAATTTGGTTATTTATTATTATGATTTTTATTATAAGGATATGGTGAGAAATTAAGAGCACTTTCATTTTCAATTATAGTATTTCTTATGCATTTTATATATACATATCAATATTTTTGGAAAAAGATTGGTAAAACATGCTACCTAATGGGCTACACTAGGACTGTTGCACAATAGTACGGTAGTTGCTAGGTTATGACATGTTGATTGATATGAGATTATATGATATGAGATATAGATAAATGATTATTGAGATTTGTAGATATAAAGTGGTGTGGCTACGGGAGCTCAATTGACCTGCAGTGTCTTGGGGCAAATCATGCCGACAGGAAGACTGTGATAGGTTGGTTGACCTTTTAGTGTCTCAGGGCAGTCCATTGCCAAATTGGGAAAGAGAAATATTATTTTGAATTCAAGAAGGCCTAATGGTCAATGAGGTACAGTGACTGAGGTTACAAATATCTTAGGGTCCTACCATGATTTTTCATTTAAAAGAATATTTTAAAGAAATATTATTTCTATTTCAAGGGTATTATAAGAGTTTATAAAAGTCTTTAATCTTTGTAAAGATGATTTTGGAAAAATAATGGTTTTAAATATAAGTTATATATGTTTTATTATATTTCCATAAAATCTTTTAATAAAGAAGGATTTTAAAACAACATGCATTTCCTTATATTAGTTTACTCAATGAGATCTGACTCCCCTCAATTATTTTTCTTAGGATCTTTAGAGTTTACAGTTAATTATACTTGTCTGTGCTAGATTTTTTCTTCCCCAACTATTTTATGTATGTCATGTAAATGTTTATTGTCTTATATTCGTACTCTAGACACTGTAGTAGTAGTTAAACATTTGATAAATGTATTTGAATTTGATTAGTTTAAATTGAGTTTATATATTATTATGATGATATATGTGTTGAGCATATATTTTGTGCAGCAGATTTTATTGTGTTGGAGATTGATATTTGTGACAGAATACTAGAGTTGTTGTGATGTAGTATTGATGGGAGAATATTTTAAAAGTGTATTTTTTGATTTACAGGTTTTGGGATTGTTCTCGGTACAGAGGAAACTCTGCTGGATTTTTGTTAGAATTATAGAATTGATTTAATTTTATTGTGAAATTTTCTTGAGGCTTACTACGAGTTTCGGAAGCTTCACGCTTTCTTATTCCCTAATGCTGGTCACGTGCCCTTTAGGTTCAGGTCGTGACATTTATAACATTGTAAAAGTATATATATATATTGATCGTAAATTACATGTGAAATTTTTTTTTATTATTGAAAGGGAATGTTATATTAAAATTTTATTATAAAATAATGATGATATTAGTTTATAGGATATTAAGTGTTAAAAATAAAATAAAATCATATATCTCTAAATATTATCAAAAAATCATAAATTTTTAAGTGAAAATGTATCTAATTTCATAATATTTTTTTACTTTTTTTTACCAAGTACAATTGGGGAATAGGAGACTCAATGCTGAATTCTCATGGACACTTTAACCATTAGGTCAAAGCAGTGCATACTCATATTTGCACAATTAAATTATTGATATATATTATTATTATTAATGTTTGTTGTTCTCTCAATATTAGTTAATGATATATAGTCTTTGCTCTTAGGAGGAAAAGGTTTTGAGTTCAATTTCTCTCTTTGTTAGACTTGTGAGACCCACCCTTATTAATGGCTCATAAAAATAATTTTTAAACAAATACTAACTACTAATAATTAACTGCTTCCTTTTTCATCCATATATATATATATATATATATATATATATATATATCAGTTTTTTTAATTAACATATTTCAGTTTCAATTGTAAAAAAAAAATTCAGTGGTCAAATTGAGCTTTGTGTCAATTATTTATTATAGTTAGGCTATATAATTAATAACCCACATCAGTATCCTATTCTAATAAGGGTTATTTCCCCCCCCCCCCCCCCCCCCAAAGAGGATGATTTCTTGAATAAGAAGAAAGGTTAATAAGGAAGTCTATTTCAATTAGGAAGCTTACTCTACAAAGGAAGTCTCCTTCTTTCCTAAACAAGGCAATCCTACAAGACTAAGGAATCATATTCCTAAGTGTTTTGAGCAATAACTTCTGCTATTAATACATCTCATGTCATTCATTCTCATATTCCTTTATTCAATCATCTCCTCATTCTCATCACTAAACATTATCAAGACTTCATTATATATATATATATATATATATATATATATATATATATATATATATATATATATATCATTTTTTTTACATTAACATATTTCAATTTCAATTGTTAAAAAAAAATTCAGTGGTCAAATTGAGCTTTCCGTCAATTATAACTATAGTTAGGCTATATAATTGATAGCCCATATCAGTATCCTATTCTAATAAGGGTTATCCCGCCCCCCCCCCCCCCCCCCCCCCCCCAAAGAGGATGATTACTTGAATAAGAAGAAAGCTTAATAAGGAAGTCTATTTCAATTAGGAAGCTTACTCTAAAAAGGAAGTCTCCTTCTTTCCTAAAAAAGGCAATCCTACAAGACTAAGGAATCATATTCCTAAGAGTTTTGAGCAATACCTTCTCCTATTAATACATCTCATGTCATTCATTCTCATATTCCTTTATTCAATCATCTCCTCATTCTCATCACTAAACATTATCAAGACATCATTCCACCATTTCATCACATCATTATATAAGCAATCATCCTTTATCTCTATTCTATTATACTTATTTGCCTTATTATATTTTTCTCCATACAAATACTGACTTAAGCTTTGGAGTGTTTATGGGAGAAACCCTACCCCTTTACCCATTCTACTCATCACTGGAAGTTCCACAAGTAAGAAATATCAATTCGAAGTTATCAAGTGGCACCGTCTGTGGGAAATACCTAGCTCTCTACTTATTTATTTCAAAATAAGAAAATCAAGAGTTAGGCACAATCAAATTAAATTCCAAATTATCACCACTTGCTGGGAACCTAGCTCTCTACAAAACTTGTTCATGAAAATAAATAAGCCAACAGCGGCTAAGGAATTTGCAAACTAACGCAAGCATCCTTAATTCAACACTAATAGATGGAGGAATAAATATTGTCTACTTCCAAAGATGCTCCTTGGAGGGTAAGCGGTAGAGTTTTTATTTGTAAAAGTATATATAATTATATGGCCTAGACCAAGAACCATTAAGTTTCATTATGGAACTTTAAAACAAAATTTTCATTAGTATGCTCATATACAAAAGACATAGCTACCCACCTTTTCAAAAAGCATTAAACTTTTGAGCCCTTTTTATTTTTAGTATCAATAAGTATTCCCTTCTTATTCCCGAGGTCTAAGCAAGCATCAGACCAAACCATTTTGCCTCCTCGAATAAGCTCTCTTGACCCAAAGATGGCCTCTACTTTCTTAGTTTTCATGTTAATAATTTGGTGAAGCGTCAAGAGAAAAAAAATAAGACCCACCTTATACCCACGAGCAAGCAACCCATTAATTCTAGTAGCAACACCGTTCATCTTCATAAATAAACTCCACCTTATAAGTGCAACATTCATCCATTATCAATTTATTATAGTTAATTCGAATGTATGGGCACTGAATTATGTTCTTAAAAAAAATTTGAAGGATGGGTTGAGAAAACTAAATAAAGATAGCAGAGCCTGCAACTAGGTTGGTTTCAAAAATTGAGCATCGAGCTTCTTCACTTTCAACATGTATATATATATATATATATGTGTGGATTGGTAGAGTTCATGTTCTAATGTAACAAACATGAACTACATGCAGCAAACATAGCCTATTTGAAAGGTATTCTCGAGCAATAAGACTCTCAAAAGTCACTGTATCTTGAACCAGTAAGAGTGGGACTTCTAAGCATTAAACTCCTGATTCACCTGAAGTTTTAATAGGATTGGCTTGTTACAAAGGCAATTAAAATGCACAACTGCTATTATTCCTTTTCTCCATTCAACAATCAAACACTTAAACAATCATGTTAAAGTTACAACAAGAATGACCCTTGGTCAAAAGCTGAGTTTCGAGCACTGAGTAACCACCTATTAGGCACCAAGCATCAGACATCCATACTTAATGACATCCTCATTATGGAAAATCCTAAGTCGTGGTTATCAATAGAAATAAGAACTCTTATAAGAAATCTTATGGGAATTAAATAAACGATCAAAATAATGATTAGCATTAAATATTGAGCTCAACACATTACAGATTAGGAGTGGTGCTCACATTAGAAAAATGAATCTTCAGTAAGGTTAATTCTCAAATTCCAAGGGGAGTGTTGAGTTTCGAGCATCAAGCATTAACTTTTTTAAGAACTGAACATATAAGTAACAAGAATATAAATAATTTTTCACTGAGCATCAAGTAACTATTGAACACTAGTTATCAGCTTCACTACCATCCTACCAAGCACTAAAGCCTCCAGATACCAACATCACAGGTTTTCTTTCTAAATTAGTGAACATCAATAATAAGAACATTTTAATTTTAGATTTTTTTTAAAAAAGTGAAAGCATGGAAGAGAGACAAAGCTAAGCTCTGAGCATCAAGCTTCAGAGCACCAAGCTTAATAACTAAATATTGGGTCACCTCCCATTTCAAGGAATAAACTGAGGTTTTCTACTACGGAGCATCAACCATTGAAGAATTGAGCATCAAAAACTTAAACAGATTATCAAGTTTTAGACACGAGTCTGAATTAAAGTTTCATTTCATATAAGTACCAAGCATCCAAGTACGATCATCAAGATTTGAGCATCAGTTAGGTGGCCGATTCTAGTTCATAGCTCCATTTTTATCTAAAACATACACCAAGCTTAAAAGATAAATTTAGGTTACTTTATAACCAAGGATTGAGGCCACAATGATTGAATATGAGCATCAGAAATAAAATGAGCATCGAGTATCCAGACACTGACTTTAAGAGCATGCACTGAGCATCCGTGCAATGGAGATAGTCAGATTCAAAGTTAACCAAAATGATACATATGACCATTTATTCACTGAGAAAATAAAACAAGAACTGAGCATCAAGGGCTCAGGTATCCAAGCATCTACTCTAAACATTTACCAAACATTGAAGAAGTGAGAAGCTCAGAATAAATAGTAGAGTTATTAAATTTAGACTCGAATGAGAATCTCTAGCTTATGTTATTAAATCAATGAATAATCTCGGGGTTCTATTTGTGTTGTTGAATTTTAATATAACAGTATCGTAATTCATAAGAGGTCAAATAATTACTCAAATTGAAGTAGAGTAAAGCCTAAAGATGAGAATTTCAAATACATACCTAGCTGCTAGGCATAAAAAAAGCTAGAATAGATAATGGCATTAATTTACATTGCAAACCAAGGTATTTAGAAAAGATAGAACAATAAGGGCTAAGCTCATTCATGGAAGATAATGCATTAAAGAATCATCTTCATGTCCAAGTCTAACATCGGAATCAAGTCCGATCATAGGACCCTCGGACATATCATGCTAGCCTTAGGATACAAAGCCAAAACAATGCAAGGTGCTAAAGTGTTAAATATATTCAAATCGTATAGTAACAATGATGTTCTTGGATAGTCAAATTAAATTAAAAATAAGAGATTCCAAAGAGATCTTCAAATACATCAGCAAATAGCGAACATAAATATTCATCTACTCAAAACGGGACAAAAGCACATTAGAGATAAGTTTTCTCTTTTTATTTATTTTTATTACTTATTTTTGCATTTTATTTATTCTCATAGAATAAATATAGCTTGACACATAAGCATGCTCATGCATTTGCACATAAATGCTTATCCATAAATACATATGTAGGTAGTAGGGTTTAGCGCACACCCAAGTGTTGGCGACCACAGCATTGTGTGGGCCCAGGGCCCATTAGGAAATACATGTTAGGTCTTTGAAGCCTAAATGGAGATGGAGTCATCACCTGGATAAAAGCCAGGATACATGGTACATCAATTGGATCTACAAAGGTTCCTATAAGCCATCATCAGATAATGGGTTCAGAAACTAGGTATGGGCTTTTGAATGCCCACCCAACCTTTGGTCGATCTCCATTTGTGTTTTGTATTTTATTAGCTTTAATTATCAAATTATTCCTTTATTTACATGCAATTTAGAATTGTCCTCAATCAATTGTTCAATTTTATACTTAAGTTCAAGTTTGCACATTAGCTCAATTTCATGCCTTAAAGTCCCGAAGCTCATTAAAATAATAAATCAAAATGATACATTGGAATTCAAAATGGGGGAGGGATTAAGGATTACAACATTTTTACTCAAATAAAAAGTATAATAAACCAAAAATATACTAAAAATATACCAAGAATAAACTGAGACCAAACTAGTTCTTCTCAAGAACTAATTAAAGGAAAAAACCCTTAACAATTCAAAGAGACTAGTCTTGAGGATTTTGCAATCACCAAAATATTAGTCCTGAAATACGTAACATTTCTCAAAAGAAAGCGTTTAAACAAATTTACAAAACAAGTTAATGCAAATCAAGGTTAAGGACTTAATAAATTAACTTAAAAAACATGGTACAGATAGTCATACACAAATGGATGAAGTATAAGAACCTAAACATTCTTAGAAATCAAAATCATGCATCATATTACAAAAGTCTCAAGATAAAGGCATGGGTCACCTTATCATAAAGGCAATCGCCTCATGGTAAAGAAGCGATGCCTCTTTTGATCAACAAGCAATCCAACTCTCAAAATGATAAAACTTATATTCTAAGAAAATGACATGCAAGAAAATAATAAAAAAACTTGCTATTTTAAACTACACCCAACACCCTAGATGATCATATAAAAAACATAGTACAATAGGTAGTATAAACTTGAAATATACACTAAATTAACTGACAAACTAAGTCATATTCAAGTCTAACATCAAAATGCTAAAGAGATTAATAGGATTTACTTGAGTATGAGCTTTTCACAAAGTAGTTGGCCCTTACATATTACATTTAATGTTGAAATCTACTTGGATGTGAGCTGTGCTTGAAGACAAGCTTCTTTTATTTTCTTATTCTTAAGGAAATGGACTTTTTGAGCTTGAACTTCTCCTCTTCTTCTCAAGAACGCCCCTTTATTTTTCTTCAGAGCCTCCCCCCCTTATTTTTGGTTCTTTTTACTAAGTCTTGCTAATGGTTAGTTTTCTCTCAATATTGGTACCCTCTCTCTTTCTTCTCTCTCTTTTTCCATTTTTTCTCAACCTTCACCCATGCCCCTAGGTTCCTAGATCATTATGAGCTTCAATAGCCTTTTTTTATTCCTCCCAAAAATCTCTTCCTCATGCAAAAACAAGTCTAGAAGGTGTGAGGCCCACCCCACTTAACCATTATTGTTTCAGTTGTATTTAATGCAGCTGCAAATGGCTTATCACATAGGCAACACCACTGTAATGAGGTGATCACTTTTGTAGCTACTACCATAAAGGCGATCACCTCTTTGCATAGAGGCGGTGCCTCTTTAGCCTTACCCTACATTAGGCCAAGGCAAATTTAGGGCAGTTTAGATGATTTTGGCTATGTTTGGATGATTTGGGCTCAGGTTGGACAATTTTAGGCTCAAAGATTTTAGCTTCATACTTGTTTCCAAGCTTCACATTCTTATCATTAGGCTTTAGTGTAGGCTGATCAAACCGAGCACCCACGATCCACCCTCAATTCATGGGCCGATCGGACTGGGTGTTTACAATTTGCTCTCTATTTTTTTTTGAAAAACCAAACACATGCAAAGTAGTTTTTTGAGAAAATCACATGCATAATGCAAATAAAAGTGAAAGATAGGCGACGTACCTGAATCTTGACCTTTGCTCGAGAGGTGAGTGCTGCGACTCAAAATGTGACTATGCTGCTTAATTTTTCCTAGCTTGATCAGCCACTCATTATAGCTTTGGCATTAAACTTAGGTTTTCCTGGCCCTCCTTCCACTTAGTAAATATGAATCATAGGTTTTCCTGGCCCATTCAGTCACTTTTGCATTTTAAACTCCAAAAATTCATTACCTTGTTAATTTTTCCTTCATTAAAGACTATGAGAATTCATTGCCCAGTCAGTCTCTCATCTGAAATGCAATTCATGGGTTTTCCTGGCCTGATCAGTCACTTGGTAAATTGCAGACTTTGGGAATTCATTGTTTAATCAATCTGTTGTCCATTGCAGACTCTAGGAATTCATTGTTTGGTCAATTGCCTCTATTACTGATACTTCAATCAAAGAAAATCTATAGCTTGTCCCCGAATGCAGGCCGATCAAATCAAATGTAAATTTGCCCCCGATGTATGGGCCAGCCAAACTAGGTGTTGTTGACTAGTGCTTCGATTAAAACTAAGAAAAAAAATCAAGTTTGATAACCGCTTCAGGTTCTTGTTTGCAATTCGACTAGTGCTTCAACTAGAGTCAAAAGTCTTAATCTATTAATCGCTTCAAGTTCATTTAAAATGAAAAAATTCATCTGTCATCACCATTCATTCATCTCTCTTCAATTCCTCATTTCCACATCTTTTGTTACCTATAAAAGGATTCCTTCTCCTTCATCTCCTTCCTTCTTTCTTTACCCTTCCTTCTTTCTCTTTTCTTTTTCTTTTTCTTCTCTTTCTTGCGCTCACATTTATATGAACATGGATGATGAAAGGACACCTCCTACACCTAAATGGGATTATATTCCACCTCCTACACCTAGATGGGATTATATTCCACCTCCTCCTAGTGCACCTCTCAACTTTGGATTGATCTAGGGACACCAGATTCCTCTTTTAGTGGATTTAAAATCCCATGTTTGCTCCCTTGTGACTGGAGAGGTTAGTGTCTAAATCTTCTTGCTTTTTCCTATGATTTATATCAGGTTAGAATTTATTTATGATAGTTTACCATATAGGATTAAAATAAGGCAAATTATGATTAAATTTATGAATTTATTCAAAACTGAAAAGTTATCCCACTGTTCTTTATTACATAGAGGCATTCACCTCTACGATGAGGCGATCGCTTCATCTCCTAGAGGTAATTCACCTTTGAGTAGAACTGGTCATCGCCTCCTCCATAGAGCTGATTGCCACAGCCATGAGGCGATCACCTTATTGCTGAGGTGCTGTGACTCTGTAGTAGGGCAATGAGCCTCTTTTCCTTTTGATTTTATTTATTTATTTTCTTTTCTTTAAAGCAACAACATAAATTTAACTATAATTTATTTCAACTTCTTAATTTTTTACAGGTTGTTGCTTAGATGTTCAAGGGCGCGGGAACTTCCATAGGGCCCGTGTCTTCTTCAATGACTTGATGGAAGGTTAAAAGGACCAATTCTAGGAGATCAGGTTCGATAATTTCATCATCGCACTTTTTATGGAGTAGGGTTGAACTGACTATTAGCCCCTCAATGAGTTGATGGAGCAGTGGATCAAGATAACTCATACTTTTCACCTCCTTTTTGGAAAGCTCACCCTTAATCCTATTTCCTTTAAGGCCATTACCGGGATAGCATGTGTTGGGGATCATATCCCTGTCTATGCTAGTTTGCATCAGTTGACTCCTAAGAAAGCTGCTTTCATCAAGCATCTTCTTCGTATGGTCCTGGACATAAAGGGATTACACACCATCAAGCTTGATTTGATCCAAAGCTTCTATACCCAGAAGAGGATCGTAAAGATGGTCACCTCACACTTAGTGGATTAAGTGGTGCAAGCTTTCTTGGTCTATTTTGTTAGCACCACTCTCTTTGTTGACACTGTCAGTTTCATTGACCTGATGTTCTTACCACCCCTACAGGATTTGGATTTGGTGGCCTCTTATGATTGGGGCAACTGTGCCTTGGCTTATTTATACAAGAGCATGGATGATCTAGTGTGTTAGCTAAGAGATTTTGTAACTTTTGGCATGGCATTCTGGTAAAGCTTTATCTTCTTTCTTAACTGATTCATTTCTATTATCATTTACTGAACATCTTATTAATGCTGTTTCTTCTATAGGTTTGGGTGATGGAGTTAGAGTTACTCATTAGGGTGACTTATGTAGCTAATGAGCTTTTGGCCATTCAGAGATGGAGTGCTAGCCATGTCCTGAAGAAGAACTTGACTCGAGTTCATATCCATCAATTGCACCTGAACTTGTTGACACAAGATGTGGTACCTAAAATAATTGACTAACTATGTTAGTAATTGTCATGACCCAAACTAGGAGTCATGACCGGTGCTAGGGAATGGGAATTCTTTCGAATCCGGAACCCGTAGCAAGCCTAAGAAAATAAAATCATACAATAAATAAATAAAAGTACAATCGAATTAAATTTTTTTTTTTAAACAATAAATAAAATAAATACTCCAAATCCTTTTATAAATGAATACATATTCATATAATGTTCAAATACAAATTCTCAGAGTATTTAATATCCAAACAAAATAATACACTTCTAAAAATTATAACAATACTACTGCAGTTTCTAGAATACAATTCAAAGTTCATAATATACATTTGTATAAAATAGCCGGGACTGAAGAACACCGGCGAGGAACTCTACAACTAAGGTCTGACGATATGGAATCTTCTAAAAAAAATAATTGGGGGGGTCAGAACTCACTGAGTGAATTATTATAATATATATACATACAAACTAAACCATAATAATCAGGCATTCTTATATATATATATATATATATATATATGTATATACACACATTTCACACGAATGCCAAACTCTGCTTTTATAAATATACTACATGTAGAAAACGTTTGATTAAATTCATGAAGGATCCATAGAACCCTAATAATAACAACCTCAACAACCCCATCATCACTCTAGCCATGCAGGCTCACTTGATTCCAAATAGAACACTTATTCCAATTTGGACAGCAGACTGGCCCCGAGACACTAAGTCGACCGAGCTCCAGCAGTCTAACTGTCAATGTGATTGGCCCCGAGACACTTGGTCAACCGAGCTCCAGCAATCACACTGTCTATCACCTCACATTTCAATCAACCCAATAGATCATTCAATTCACTTATGGACAGTAGACTGGCCCCGAGACACTAAGTCAACCGAGCTCTAGCAGTCTGACTGTCAGTGTGATTGACCCCGCAATCACACTATCTAACATACCATTAATCTTAGTCAAATCAATTAAATCAATTATAATCACCCAATTTTAACTCTCACTCAATCATTATCTATCATACCGGTACGTACACGGTCCTAGTGCTGCCCACTAGGAAGCACGTTCTATTGATATCCTTCACTTAGAATAAATCATTCATTCGGAAAATAATTAATGTAGAACAATATTCATAATAGTAAAACCAACCATATATATATATATATATATATATATATATATACCATAAATATACCTAAAATATACCCAATGTATTTTAGGTATATATATATATATATATGTCAAATAAAATACGAAATAAACTAAAGATAAATCATTAATATTTTTAAAAACAACTTAAATGTATAACAATAATATAACGTGCATTTTCTTAAAAATATACCTAAATATACAAAAGATATACCCTGAGTACACAAATCATTTAATAAAACATTTATATATAAATATTCATTTAAATACGTGTTTGTGTTTAACATATATTCACAAATATACTAAAAATAAACCTAATTATCTAGCATGCATATATAAAAAATAAACCCTAAATATACCACTAATGTGCTAGGTTTAATTTAATAATAAAACATTTATTTATTTGGAAATAAATCAAAATATACCAAAAATAAACTTAAAAAAAAATAATTTAAGTGTAGGTTTATAATTTAACATGCAATTATTTAAAAATAAACCTAAAATCTACTGAAACTATACCTAAAGTATATTAATCATTTAATAAAATAATTATGTCTAAGTGTACATTTTTAAAACATGTGTATATTACTCAAATATATTAAACCTAAACCTAATTGTTTAATGTGCATATATCAAACTAACATACGTAATTATTTAATATGCATATATATAAAAATGCAACCCCCTAGATATAACAAAAATATTATAATTTAAATCCCTTTTAAAACATACAATGAAAACGAAAAATTCTAAATAATGTACCCTATATGCAGTGCATATATATATAAAGTATAATAACTCACCTATTATTGCCCCACGAGATAAACTCGGCGGGCCTGATCCGTTAGGCCTCGATCTCGGCGCAACTAGATAAACAAATGACAACATGAAATTAGAATAAATTTAACGGAAATTCTAAAGACTCGATCTAGAATTTTAGACACAAAATTAGAATAGGGATTTGACCGGACATCACGTTTTATGAGAATTCTATCGAAAATCCGACAGAACCTCCCCTGTAAAACGGACATCTCTCTACTCAAAGAGTAGAGCCGGTCTTGCAAAGAAATACACTTCAATAATATACGATCTCATAACCCCTCGGTCGGACTCCCAAACTACAATTCTACCGACCGAGGTTCACAATTCACGAGATAATTACAGAATACATGAAAATTCCAGAAATACTAAAAATACCTTTGAATAACCAAAATATAGCAATTGAATATTTAAAACGCTGAAAATAATTATTTAACCAATAATTTCAATAAAACCCTAATTGTGATAAAAATATTATTAAAAATTAACAATTCTTAATAAATTCATGAATATTGACCAAAATACATTTTAAAGCTCCAAATTACACAATTAACCCTAAAACATATTAAAAACCGATAAAAACTCATTTATTTAGAAAAATAGTATAGTATATTATATATAATTTGAAAATAATTTATGAAAAATAGTTTTAATTAGTTAAAAATACTAAATAATTTGTAGAAATCATTTTTATACCCTAAATAACTATTAAAACCAATTTAATTACGTTTTTAGCCAATTTAGTACAAAATTATCAAAATACCCCTATATATATAAATTTACTAAAATAAATCCAAAGAATAATATAATTACTCAAAATTAATTTTCTCAACATATTTTTCAATAAAATCAACAAATACACCTAATTAACCAATAATTTCTATAAAAATACATATTTAAGCTGTTAATTCCAAAATACACATAAACTATATAAAATTCCATAAAATTATATAAATTCATAAAAATTATTTTATAAATAAATAACATTTTAATATCAACTCAAACACACAATCAATCTTTAAATTCAACCAAAATACTCATTTAATTCAATACTTCAAAATTTACATAAACTATAAATATTTCTGAAAATTATATAATAATTCTCAAAAAAATTAATTTCTCAACATTATAATTACTAACAATATATAACAACAATAATTTAACCAAATTCATAATTTAATTAATTAATTAACGAAAATTCATTCATTTCATTTTTTTTTATATTTAATAATTAACCAAAAATCAAACAAAATCAGAAAAATGCATAAAAAATATCTATGAATAGATTAAGATGTATAGATTAATATTTCAAAAAGAAATTATCAAAAAAAATCAATTAAACTCAAGCTAAAAAAAATGAAGAAAAATTTTGACATAAACTAAAATCAATCAAAACTTACAAATGAATAAGTTTAAGCTTGAATGGAGCTTGGGATCATCTTCTCCACAGCTCAAGGAGTCGACCAAGCCAAGGAAGCCAAGCTCTCATCGTCGGGAAGTCAACGGTGACCGCTGCTGTTGCTGCTGCTTTGCGTGCTGTCCACCGACGGCTTCTGCAGCTCATCCATGGCGATGCCGACGAGAAGGAGTGTTAGTGATATGCACTAGGTCAATAATTTGTGATTATGTATTGACTTTCTTATTTTATTGATAAAGAGGTATTATATTATCATTTGATTTTATGATAATTACATGAATGGTTAATTCTTACTAAGGCCATCAAGTATGTAACTTGATAGTAAAACCCTTAGATTAAAATAAGAGTTCTATTCTAATTATCCCTAGCCATTTATTCATATTAAAGTATTAAGGCTAGTATGATGTTGACTGATGGTTATGTTTTACTAATCATAAATATGAGATATTAAGTCAACTCATAGGTACATGATGAGAGATCATGTACTAGATTGACCCACTATGAGAATACTACATAGATTATTATCATAAGTATTTCTTATCACAGTAATTTTATTTCGGTCCTTTGACCTTGAAATCATCATGGATTTCTACATAGCTATTTTATGTTTTGACACATTCTAACATTATCTTTAACCGGATGATTAAAAGGATGTTGTTGGATATAAAATTAGTTATGTGAGGAATGTAAGTGATTTTGAAGGAATTTATCCCTCATTAATATGAGAAAGATATCTAAAGGCCCCTTGATGAGATAGACTGAATGAAAATGCATGGCCATGCTGAAATGAATTAATAAAGAGTTATCATTTTCAGTCTACTTGGAATCAAGTCATAATATTGAACTATATAAGGATGACATTCTATGCCTTATGTTCAATTAAGATATCATGTGACAAAGGGACAATAAAATTCACTGTAATTAGGTTATGTCGGATAATTGACTTCACATGACTTGGGTAGTCATAATGTCTTGCTAGAGGCCACTTATGACTTATAGGCCTAAATAGAGATTTAGGCCCACTGCCAATGTTATGTGAACCTACAGGGTCACACACTTAGAACAAGCCCAAAACGGATATGGGTTTAATAAGCCCAAAATAAACTCTGTGGAAATAAATAATTAAAGTGTTTTATTTATTTATTTGTTTATTTGTTTAAGATAAATGTTATTTTAAATAAATAAATAAGATATTATTTTGATTTGTTTTTAAACAAAATTAGAATATAATAAATGGAAAATTACCAAAAGGTCATTGGTAAGTGAAACCCTAATTTGGAGTCTATAAATATGTTATATTCTCTAGGGTTTCACACACTTGTTTTTGCCTCCAAATTCATTTTCTTTCCTCTTAGAAAACAAAGACAGAGTTTTTCCTTTTGTTCTTGATTTGTGAGACAGTCAAGGAGGTTGCTAGAACACACACTCAAATTCGTTTTGTGAAGGGCTGTTCGTGTGGATACCTATAGAGGATGCATCCTTTTGGAGACGTCTTGATCCAAACAACCAAGCCAAAAAAAGCTCGAGGTAAGGTGTCACCGGTGTGAACCTCCTCTTATCCTTCGAGAGAATCTTGCCTCTTCTGCGTTTTGGTAAGATTTTTAAAAACCCTAGATTTAATCAATTAGTCGAATTACATGGATCCAGGCTTGGGAAAGTGATAAAATTTTAATTTTTCCACTGTGTTTGTATCATGAATCCCAACAAGGAGAAGATGATGGTGTTGGTAATGACTGAGCAAATCATGAGGAAGAAGGAGAAGCGCAGTGATGAGAGGAGGCCAGAGTCGCGGGAAGGAAGGGAAGAATGAAATGGTTTTTGTATATATATATATATATATATATATATATATATATATATATATATATATATATATATATATATATAATAACTTAACTTTAGTTTAATTATTCTCCACCACTCTTTAATCTATATATATATATCCACACATATATTAACAATAATACACACAATATAATATAAAATAACACTCAAAATAACATTAATAAAATATCACTATCACAATTAATAAATATTAACAAAGTAAATTAATAAAATAAAATAATAATGAGGTACTCACAATATTAAAAATGCTCAAAATCATGTCAACTAAGAAAATAATATTAGTGTTTAAAAATAATAATATTAAAATAACCATGCACTAAATTAGCATTATTAAAATAATAAAATTCAAAAATAATAAACATACATAATAGAATTTTAAACATCCAAAATAATAAATCCAAATTAATATATTTACGTAGAAAATTCAATTAAGTTTAAAATAATGATAATAATTCATAAATTAGTGAAATAATTAAATATTTTTTTTAAACTTTATTAACATTGCATATCTCAATATTTAATAAAATAATTTAAAACCAGGGTTATCACAGTAATTTTCACAAATTCAAATTGCTTACCTTTTGGTATTTTTGCAGATTCGAAATGACTTGTGGAGTTGTAAAGATAAGTGGAATGTAGAGATGATCCATTATAGGCCACTGTCCCAGAGGAGGGTCCTTTTGTACGGGCCAAGCTATTAAGTCTGGTATCTTGGCAAGCAGGTCCTCAATTGGAGTGGGGGCGCCAAGGCTAATGCGTGCACAAGTCTCCTCCCAATAGCATGCTCTGGATGTATGAGTCGGAGGGTGATAATCTTGCCCATGTTGTCGTTGGTTCACTAGCTATGGATCATACCATGCAGATTAAGAGTTAGTATATGGATTTCGCTCGAACCCATCTCTTATGGACGGTACCTCTGTCCATTGCCTCCACTTCTTTAGTAAGCATTCAATGCTCAACTCATGCCTTGCAATAGTGTTATTCTAATATAAATCTTCAATTTTAGGCTACACCCACTAGACCAGCGATTCATGTTAGGCCTCCTATGCGTGAGAGAGATACCTAGAGATCCCGTAGAGATCCACACAGAGAGGGGACCTTGGCTGTGGCTAAGCAGATGAGACCTCCTACCATTTCTACCTCTAAGATCATTACTGGCCACTTTGCTCGTACTCTTAATCCGGTTTTTCAATATTGGGTTCCTCTAGGAGAGCTATCCTATCAATTCCTGACTTTAGATGATAAGCTCACACCTGCTTGCATCCCAAGGGTGCTACTCACATAAATTCACTTTTAACCTACTCCCTAAATCATCCTCAATGTGTTTGTTAGTCTCTAACATCCAACTGATGAAGCATATTTCCTTGAGCCAAAGGCTATATATATTGCATGATCGAGGCTCAAAGGGATCATATGATGGCTATCACTTAGTAATGGAGGGTAAAAAACTCTCTTACGTCTACATGTATGCATGCATGTATGATTTACTAACCTAAAATTTTCTTTCCATATGATCGTGATGAGGCTGGTCATGCCAGGATCGCTACTCTCGAGTGTCAAATCACGGTGCTCCAGATTGATAAGGAGAGCAATAATTAGGAGACTAGAGGAGGTGGCAGCTCTAGAGTGACCCTGAGGGCATTAAATCTAATGTTTAGACTAGGGATAACTGAGATAGGGCCTAGACATAGTTGATAGTTTGTTATTTTAGAAATTTTTAAAACTTTTCATTTCA
This sequence comes from Mallotus nudiflorus, assembly GCA_947683625.1. Taxonomy (NCBI): domain Eukaryota; kingdom Viridiplantae; phylum Streptophyta; class Magnoliopsida; order Malpighiales; family Euphorbiaceae; genus Mallotus; species Mallotus nudiflorus. The sequence goes on from CANTUR010000317.1 coordinate 297,331, forward strand.
TTCCTCTATTTTGGCTGAATGTTTGGCTAATTACATTTCTTCTGCTATTTGATTCATTCATTTTCATTAATATGAGTACATTTGAATAAATAACTTCTCATTCATAGCCAAAATCAAGTAATTCTGCATCACACCCTTATCTTTTCCTCTATTGAAGTGGCAATTGCCACTGTGCCACCTGCTGAAGAGGCGATCACCTCTTAGTGATAAGGCATTACCTCTATGAAGAGGTGTCGCCTCAATGATAGTCTGTGACTGACCTAACTTTTCAAATTTGGTTTAAAAATTCCATCCCCTCCTGAAATGCCCTAAAACACATTTTGAATATCTAAACATCACTCCAAACTTGAATTATGACTAAAAGATACCTTAAATGCTTGCAAACTATCATGAAGAGCTTGGATGGTAACTCTTAGGTAAGACTGGAGCCCTTTTACTTATCTCCTTTCAAATCTCTCCATACAAGGAAAATCAACTTCTCATTTCTTTACACTGTATCTCAGTTCTGGGATCCCTATAAACACCTTTTCTTGTTTAACACAGCAAAAATCTACCCCTTGCCTAAAAAATTTTAAGCTATCTTTGGTTGTAGTTTAGATTCCTCTTATTAACTTGCAATTCCTATCCTTAAAGTCTTATATCCACATTCCATTTAGTATCAAATGGCTCGAATGTTTAACCTTCCACCTCGACTTTCATCACAGTATATCCTCAGTTCTGAGGTTGAATTGGAGTCTTTTCTCGACATCACTACAGGTGTAGACAGAGGTGAGGTCTATTGGCCTTGGATGATGGCTCTCTACTTTTATGCTTAATTCTTGCTCATCTCCACTTCTACCAATTATAATGCCAAAATCCTCTACATCCTAGACCAAATGGAAAATGGACTCAACCCTTTCCCCCTCATCTTGGCAAAGACCATTATTGGCTTGGATAATCTTTCATCCAATAGTCAATTCTTAGGAAGTCCGTTCTTGTTAGAGGTAATTCCTTCTTTCTCATTGTCACCTTTTTTTTTTGGCATTTTTCATTTATTTTTTGTTTTCATAAATGTGGCTTCATAAGAAGCTAGGGCTGCTTGTAGTTTGTCTTCTTTCACCTCCCATTCTTTAGAAGCCTATCTCACCACCAACATAGAATCTCCATAAATAATAAAATATTTTGGTCACACACTATGCAATGCCTCTAACATGAAAATGCATGCTTCATACTCATCTTAGTTATTTTTCACTTTAAATTTGAGCTTTTTCACCATTAGGATCATTTCTCCCCCTAGTATGATCAAGATTACACCGATACCAACTCCTTTGCTATTTATGACTCCATCGAAGTATATTCTCCAGCCTTGCACCTCTATTGCCCCTAAATGTTCATCAGGAAACTCTAATTCCCACTTATTCATCATCTACTAGGTTCTGAGCCAGAAATTCTGCTACTACTCTTCTTTTTACCGCCTTTTTTACTATATAGTCTATGTCAATTTCCAAAGCAAAACTAGCAATCTAGCCAATTTTCTTGTAAGAGATGGGGTCTACTGGAGGTATCTAAGGGATCATGTTTAGAGACTACTTGTATTCTATAAGACTAGAAGTAGTGTCAGACCTTCTTCATTACCCAAATCATAGCCAGACATGTCTTCTCTATAAGACTGTAACTTGTTTAGTACTACAAAAGCTTTTTACTTAAATAGCACATATTGTGCTCTATCTTCCCTTCACTTTCCTAAGCCAACATCACACCTATTGCATCTTTCTCAATGGCTAAATAAAGGATCAAGGGCTTTCCCGGTTTTGGCAGTTGTAGAACTAGAGGATTCATCAAATAATTCTTGATAGCTTCAAAAGCTCATTGACATTTATCATCCCAGGTCACTGGCTAATTCTTTCTCAGTAGCTTGAAAATTGGTTCACAAATTATAGTCAACCTAGCTATGAATCTACTGATGTATTGTAACAATCTGATAAACCCTCTAACTTCTTTCTCATTCTTTGGCACAAGCATTTCCCTGATCGCTTTGACTTTATCCAGGTCCACTTCTATCCCTTTTTTACTAACAATGTGTCTTGGCAATTACCAGATGTCACTCATTGTACTTCTCTGCTCTTACCAGGAACTTGTCTAGTGCCTCAAAATGTCCCTCTCTAGTCGCAGACTTTACCATCATGTCATCGACATACACCTCTATCTCCCTGGGAATCATGTCATGCAATAAAGTGGTGGTCATCCTTTGTTAAATAGCCCCCACATTCTTAAGCCTAAATGGCATCATTGTTGTAGATGGCGGGGTTTAATGCATGCCCAAAATTTTAGCAACCGCGACACTGTTTGAGCTCAGGGCTATAGAGAACACACTAACCATTGTCGCAATAACATGGCATGGAGATGAGGAGTCACCACCTAAGGTAATAATTGGGACAAATAAAAATGGTGGTACTTAATTCTCTAAAAGAAAGCTAGCACCATAACTAAGAGATTATGGATACGGAATAACAACTTCCTTCAGTCTTGTGTTCATTTAGAATTATTTTATAAATTACTATGTTATCCTCTATTTACATAAAATTTCATATAAAATCTTATTTCAAATAATTAACTCCAGGCAAACTAGTCATGAAAATACATGTAAACAATACCTTCATCACAATGCCTAGGTTAGTCCCATCTACATTGATTTTAATTAAATGGGCTAAATCTACATGTTTTAATTTACAAGTAAGCCTAAAGACTAATAGGTCTAATTCTTATTTAATTTTAATTAAGTGAACCTAAGTCTATTTATTTTAATTCTAAGAGTGGGCTTAAATCTACAAATTATGAAGCATTTAAATTAGTGGGCCTAATTCTACATGTTTAATTCTAAGGTGATCTTAAATCTACAAATTTTGGAAAAGGCTTAAATTTAATGGGCTAAGTCTAAGTTAATTAAATTAAAGGTGGGCCTATGTCTAAATTAACTAACTGGGCCTAAATTATCTCTACCCTAAATGTAATTAATTATGGGCTTAATACCAATTTTAGTTAATTAAACTTAAAGAAGCCTAAATTTATTAAAGTATGTTAGAGCTTAACATAGGCTTAGGGCCCAAAACACATAAACATAATCAAATAATCCCAAAGATAATAAAAACAACAAAAACAATCAAATGAAAGATCATATGCAATTAAATTATTTCTTCTAAAAAAACTAATTTTAATTAACATGCAACCTAAATTAATCTACTACCTCCATTGATTTTAATTTGGGTTTACCAAATTGAACCTAATTTACTAATTAATTTTTTTTAAGAATAAGAGAACTAAATTTTCATTATTCCCATTATTGAGACTATTACAAAATCTACCAAAATAATAAAGAAAATAAAATTAAAAAACAACCCTTAAGAAGACAAATTAAACAAACTCAAAACCTAAAAAAATACAATAAAATTAAATTAAATTAAATTAAGATCTTGACTCTAGGCTTTCATTCATTAATTCCCCATAAGTTTCCTTGGTTGAATCATGTATTCATCACCAGAACTATGAAACATAAAGAATCAAAAAAAGAAAATAAGATTAGAATTAATAAACAAAGAAAATAAAATCTAAATAATAAATAATAAAAATAATAAAATGATATAAAAGATAATAAAAGAACTAATAAAAAAGAAAGGAGTAAAAGATGAGGAATGTTATGCAAATGCTCTTTGAATGCCCCTTAGACTAGGATTTCACCGTTTTAAGAAAATTGACTCTGCACTTTCTTGATTTATGGACTTTTTTAAAAGAACGTACTTAGTTTCCTTTTTTTTTTAAGAAACTTTTGAAAATGACAGCATCAGATTAGGTCTTCTCTCTTTTTTCTCAATCAACCTCTATTGTAGCAGTTGATTAGGGTTTTTTTTTTTACCCAACCCCTGTCCCCTCTTTTCTCTTTTTTTTTCCTACTAATTTTTCTTTTTATATCTCGTTCCTCAACTAACCACTTATGTGATCACAAGAGGGAGTTACAGGAGTTATGTGATCACAATGATCACACTAGCTCTTATCTCTCCCTAACAACATGATAAGAATTTCAAAAAAGAAGATTATATGCGTAAGAGATACATACTAGAATGAAACCTATAGATAAATATCAAATCAATTTATTTAAAAATTAAATTTGGACCAATCATAGTAAAAAAAATATTTTTGCTAAATTTTTTAGTGCCTTAGCATTCCAAAATGTCAACTAGCAATGTGTAATATTGATTGCCATTATATAATGCCAATCGACATTATGTAATGTCGATTGGCATTACATAATGTTGGTTGCACAATTCCAAATATACCCTTGCAAAAGTGAATTTTTTACAATTTAACTAAAAAATGTTGCAATTTAGTCCTTAAAATTGTAAAACTTAATGCTATAAGTCAATTTTTTATTAAATTATCATCATAGAAGCTTTCGTCACATTCATGCAGAATTGCATCCTGAAATTAGGTGCTTATAGTTGCCCCCCTTTGTCGCCATTTGCCTGACAAATTGCGGCACAGCAATAGAAGCAGACAATTTTGAAAGAAAGAATTATGGTACTTAATTGTATCATAATTGATGGATTGATGCTTAAATTGCTGTGCAATTTTTAAGCAAGATGCTATGTTTAGCATGCTTCACTATATTTCCTGTGAAATGTATAGTGAGATATATGCAAATGCATTTTGCTATATTTCTTGTGGGACAGTTAACATTTCATGATTTGAGAAGATATTATAGCTCATATGGAACATCTAACAATAATACCATAACTACTGTGTAGTGTCTAGTGAACTGCACTATATTCCCTTTAGGACGTCTAGTGAGATATATGCAAATGAGTTTCGCTATATTCCTTGTAGGACATTTAGTAATTCATGATTTAAAAAATGTGATATAGTTCATGTGGAACATCTAGTAATGATACCATAACTACTGTGTAGTGTCTGGTGAACTGCACTATATTCCCTTTAGGACATTTAGTGATAATGGATTTCATTATATTCTCTATAAGACATTTAACGAAATATATGTAATGATTCTCGCTACATTCCCTATGGGATGTTTAGCAATTCATGATTTGAAAAATGTGTTATAGTTCATGTGGAACGTCTAGCAATGATACTATAACTACTGTGTAGTGTTTGGTAGATCAAAAGATTTGAAACTTCATGTTATAACTGCTTTGTGGCATATAACATATTGAATTTGAAATTTATTTGATGACTATTGGGCAGTGCATAACGAAATAATCTGAAATTTCTATTACAACCATTGTATAGCATATAACAAAATAGATTTAAAATCCTTGACAAAAATGATGATGCATGTAAAATGCAAAAATCAAATTCTATAATTATATTCTGTATTCAATACTTGATAGTGGATTCAAAATTTTAATACAGAGTAGCTATGTCATTAATAATTATGTGAATTATTAATTAATGATATGAATTTCATGAGTTAATTATAAATGGACCAATTTCTAAGGAAGAAATTTGGACTTGAATGCAAGCAAGTTTTAGTGGATCAAAATGGATATTTTCCATCCTTATACTTCACTTTTGCATGTCACGTTCCATTTCTCCTTTCATCTTCATTTTTTTCCTTTCATTTTTGCTTTGCATTGATTTTTTCTTTCTTTGATTACTTGATTATCTGACGTCCAATTTGTAATCTGTCTGATCCTATGGCTGCCTCGCTACACAGACCATATAGGGAAGCAAAAACTCTAGTAGATCTAGTTATTCTATCTCCCCATTTTCCTTAGAATAGTCTTAGACTTCGAGAAGGCTCCACCATCCTCCCTCTGACTTATCTACATCTCCACAGGTGTACAGATGTGGGTGATGAGGTAATATTTCCTCATTTCTATTTATTTCTACAAAAAATTATTTATAAAGTTAGTAATCATAATCAATTTCAAAATGAAAATTAGTATGCACATTATTCAAATTAGATTAGAAATTGGTAAAAAATGCATGAAATTTTGAAATTAAACCCTAAAAATATGAAAATTTTAGCTCAAGTTTGCTATATGTACGATCGAATGTCTAGAATCCCAATCAAAAGTCCAGATTTTCAATCGCCAACCCAAATTTCTAAATGGCATTCCATTTTGCTTATCAGAAAAATTTATTTATTTATTTACTTATTTATTTTTATTTATTCTTTTTATTCTTGAATCTCATCCAGCAACTGATGAAATTCATGGGTTGTTTTCACATAGCTCGAGAATTATTTCATAGGGCTGCCAGTGAATGTGGCATAGTTGATCTGGGGCTCAGGTTTTAGATAATTCATTATTGCACTTCCAACAGTTCGAGGCCGATCTGATCGCTATTCTTTATTTGCTTTAATTGAGTAGTGGATGGACACCACCCACACTTTTCACACTTGCATAGGGGAACTAACCATTTCTCCTATGAGCTTTTCTACCATCACTGGGATTACCTTCGAAGGGACTCCTATTTCTTTTGACATTAGTTATTGCAATCTTCCTGAAGTTGCACAGAGTCAGTACGTGCATAACTTGATTGGGTTCATTCTAATGTGGAAGAATCGAAAAAATATGGTCCTTTCATCTCTGATCGAGGGATTTAAATGCCTGCCCATCGCTACTCCCCATCAAACTACTCATAAGGTAAGGTGTCTCCTCCTTATACTGTTTAGCACGACTCTTTTCTACGAGACTAGTCATGAGGTTAGCATTGCTTTACTCAACCCCCTTTATGACTTATGTCAAGTTGCTACCCTTAATTACGGATTTGCTGCATTAGCCTATCTTTACTACAGATTAGATACCATCTGTAGAGGTGTTGTCACGATGTGTGGCTTTTAGCACGTCTTGCATGTACATTCTTTTTCTCTTTTTACTAATTTATTTTTTCTTTTTCATATTTAGAGCATAGAGATCGAGCTGATCTAGGGTTTCGATGCTATCAACTCCGATAGGAGTCTCCCTCTAATGCAGAGATAGGGTTTTTCCCATCTAGTTGGGGTCAGAAATATTCTTCAAGCCTATCATGATTAGATAAACTCCATTGGGTGGCACTTAATAAGAAAACAAAATCTTTAATATATTATAATGTAAGTTAAATTCAATTAACATAATTTTTAGATTAATTCTGATTGGCTAGAGGGAGTTGATGATTTCTAGAGATATGATTTTATGGCTGGAGTAGTACCTCTTAAGTCCATGAGGACTTTACTCACTGTATATGGTTCTGAGATGTGGTATCTAAGATGTGATATCGCTAGTCTTCTAGCCCTTTATGATGTCATATTCCTTCTAATATCCCTCCTTCGATGTTATGTAGTTCGCACCTGATGAGTTCAGAGCTAAGAGAGGTGCTACAAGGATATGCTTCCTTGACTTTACTTGAGTGATCTCGCCATTACCAACAGTTTATTCACGAGAATCTCCTAGAGTAGATTCCTACTAACCATGCTGAGGTAACATCTGATAATTTCATTTATTCTTTTAGAACCTATAAATTACTCATTCTTTTTCATAGTTTGAGGAGATTGGTTCCCCTACTGCAAAGGCGATAGGGGAAGAGACTGAGACTGCCTTTGATACTAAGAGATCTAAGCCCAGACCCAGTCATACACACTATACTTAGTATGTTGGGACTACTCATAAGGGGGCTTTTATTGGTGCTATCCTTGGCAATGTATCTCTTCTAGATAGGTCCATGCTTTATTGGGCTCATGCTATTCAGACTCCAGTTGAGTAGTATATGCACTTTAGTGATGCTTAACTTCCCAGCTTTTCTTTAGTAATACTTCTCATATGAGTCTATCTAACTTATTTCCTACATGATCTATACACTTGACATGGATGTTAATAGAAAATTTAACAAAACAAGTTCCCTAGACATAGGCAGAATATTTGCATGGACTTGCCTCGTCTCAAAGGTTATTTACTATGCAGTCATAGATAGTTAGTGAGTAAGTATATACATTAAAAAATACAAAGTGTATACATGTTATACATGAAATGCATATGATATGACATTTCCCATATGTGCATAGTTATTTCAGTGGTCTAGAGCATGAGAATGAGATGCTTCGCTAGTAGCTTGCAGACTTAGGCATTGATCCCCATATTGCTGGGACTTTCTCTACTAAACCTTCAGATACTTATCAGCAAGATGACCTGACTGAAGGATGGAGGCCTTGGCCCGATTTGGGAGCTTATGATGATTGATTAGGACTATTTTTTATTTTTGACTCTCAGCGTGCTTGTATCTGACTATTTCTATAGTATTATTACTTTATGAATTCTACACTATTCTGAGTACTGTTATGTGTCACTTGAACTGGTAGCTACTTTTGAGTAAACGTCTTCCATTAAAATCCTTTTACAATGGATAATGCTGAATAGTCCAATGATTGAAGAATTTGATGTTATCTTGGGGTGCTTATTATACTCAACTACCATGATTGCTCTTCCTGATCTAACAATGAAGTTTCCTGATAAGCTAATAGCATCCTTTGATTGTTCCCCAAATGACATTTATCTGTATGCTCATAACCCTGGGGCCATTGATCTATCCACTTTGATTACTGTCTGTGAAACTAAAAATAAGAACAGTACTGCTTGGACAAGAACTATTGCCTTTTGTCTTTATGCACAGTTTTTGCTAGTTTCATCTCATGGAAATGCTGACACACAGATTATTTTAAAGCATGTACAAGCTGGGACTAATTGTATGCCTATTATTCTTGTTAAAATTATTATAGGACTGGACAACTTCAAAACACAAAATCATCTTTCAGGCAGTTTACTTCTCCTTCAAGTGTGTAACCAGATTCTTTTATTTTCCTTAAATTTTGCGTAAGTCACCCTTTTAGGTTTTCAACTTAGTAGGCATGCCCTTACTTTTATCTAAACTGCCCTTTTAGGTTTTCAACTTAACGGGCTCTTTTTTTTTAGATCTGGCTATAAGAAAAGCTGAGTTTACTTATCATTCCTACTAACCTTTTGACTTATCAACCTCATCAGTTACAGTCTTATCCATTAAAGATGAAGGATAACCTTAATATAAACCAATGGGTTGACTAGTTAAGGGGCATTGCAGATGCTGAGATCACATGGTCTGCCCTTGGTGGAAATTGAAGTTCATGACCATTGAGCTATATGATCATAGTGCTCCTATTCCTGGGCTACGTTTCTCTACCTTTTTCTCCCCTTCACATCTTTGCCATCAATATAGTCACCCATAAATCATTATCACTATTCTTACTGACTTTGAAGTCTTCCCTCTGAGACAGGACTTTCTGGACAAGGTTAGGAGCTTGTGGCCTTATAGGAACTTTGAGTGAAACATGCATTTGAATGCTAATGTGACTACTGATGATAACTACAAAGCTTTTGTTATCATGCAAACTACAGAACTAGCCAGATTTGCTAAGTATAAGAGGACTCAAGTGTTACAGGATGAATCACAAAAGAAGAAACTGAGACATATTTAGAGTAGTGATCTCATAGATCTAGTTTTTTAAGCTTTTCATGTTTTTTTTCCTTCCAGTACTTATGCCTTATAATAAAGATAGGATATGCAATATTCAAACAAAAATTTCATTTCAATTTGCTTTATTAATTAGGCCCAAAATGAGTATATTTATTATATCACATGATATAACTCCTGTTATTAGCTAGTCCTTTCAGATTTTCTAACTGAATATTTTCTCTCACTTTTATTTCCTTAATTTATGTCTGACTAGGCCTTTGTGGGTTTTCTAATCAATGGGATCACCTCTTTTCTTTTACTCCCTAATTTTACCCAGCCAGCCTTTTATGGGTTTTTTGAACAGCATGGATGTCCTAATTTTTGCTCGACTAGCCTTTTCAGGTTTTTTAGCCAGCAAACTTTTATTTCTTTTATACTATTATTATTTTCTCTTTTTTAAAGATAGTATTTATTAAGATGATCCATGTTGATTGGCTTAATGAACTCATTCCTTTCAAGATCTGATATTTTTGCAATTCTCTTAGGTAGAATCGACTAAACTAAATACGGTCCTTCCCAATTTGGTCTGAACTTTCCTCTTGGATCAAATACTCCTGCTTAAGACTGTTTTAACACCATGTCCTAAACATTTATCCTTTCAGGCTTAACCTTCTTGTTAAATGATCTTTCTATCCTTCTTTGATATATATGAGTATGAAATAAAGAATTCATCCTCTTTTCGTCCAAAGATACCAAATGATCATATCTCTTTCATGCCCAGTCATTCTCAGGTATTTTAGCTTCCATAACCACTCTCAAACATTTGATCTCAATTTCTATAGGCAAAACTGCTTCATAACCATATGCTAAAGAGAATGGTGTTTGGCCTATGGCAGTTCAAGTTATAGTCCTATACCCCCACAAAGCAAAATGAAGAAACTCATACCAATCGTTGTAAGTTTTGACCATTTTAGAGAGAATCTTCTTAACATTTTTATTGGCTGCTTTTACTGCTCCATTAGCCTGAGGGAAATAAGGCGAAGACTTATAATATTCAATCCCATACTTCTATAATAACTCTATCATTTTTTAATGAAATTGGACAACATTATCTATCACAACATGGTACAGCACCCCATACCTGCAAATAAGACTCTTTTTAATAAATTGTGCCATTTGTTTCACTTTCAAAGTGTTGAAGGACTCAACCTCTACCCATATAGAAAAGTAATTTATTGCCACAACATATACTTATGCACATTGGATGCAGTTAACCTTATTTCTCCTATAATATTAATCCCCCACACTGGAAAAGGCCACGGAGATGATAAACTATTTAGCACCATATGAGGAAGATGGTTAAGATTTCTATAAATCTGGAATTGATGGCACTATCTTACTTTTCTAATATAATTCTTTTCTAAACTCATCCAATAATACCCCTGTCTGATTATCTTTTTAGCTAAGATCATTCCATTTATGTGAGAACTGCAAGCTCCTGTATGAATCTCTTTCATCACAATCTTTCTTGAGACATCTGAGCTGCATTCCACTCAGTATTATTTTGTATAATACTCCATCATGACTCGCATAATTACATGTGAGAACATGAAGAGCATATTTCTCTTTTGAAGTTGATTCATCTGGATACTTTCCTTCCTTAATAAACCTCTGAATGTCATAAACCATGGCTTCTCTTCAAGCCCTATTTGAATACCCATAGTTTGCTCTCCCTCATAACATGGAGCTCTTGATTTTATAATTATTAAAGGCTTTATAGTCAATCTAGCCGCATTATCCCACATTGAAGAGAGTGTTGCTAGTGCATCTACCATCTGATTATTGTCTCTTGACAAATGGATGAAGAGACATTTAGTGAAGTTCCTTATTAAAGTTTTTAAATAGCAGATATATGGCTTCAGTTTTTCCTCTTTCACCTCCCATTCTTCATTAGCCTGATTGATGACCAACATCGAACCCCCATATACCAATAACTCTTTTGCCCTAGCTGTTATTACTGCCTCCACTCCGTGAATGCATGCCTCATACTCAGCCATATTATTTGTTACTTTGAAATCTAACTTCTTGGCCATTGGTATGGTTTCTCCTTCTGTTGTAACAAGAATCAATCCTACTTCAACTCCTTTGTTGTTTACAGCCCCATTAAAATAAAGCTTCCACTCCCGATGCTTTATGACTACTAAGTTCTCATCTGGAAACTCTAAATTCCACTATTCATCACCTTCTACTACATTTTGAACTAGGAATTCTGCTACTGTCCTTCCTTTAATAACGTTTATGGTAATGTACTCTATATCAAATTTAGTCAGGAGTATGAACCATCGAGATATTTTTCCAGTTAAAACATATGCTTGAAATAGATATTTTAAAGGATCTATCTTTGAAATAGCCTGAACTTTATAGGACTAAAAATAATGCCTTAATTTTCTTATTGCCCATATCATTATCAAACATGTCTTCTCTACCAAATCATAATTTTCCTTATATGGTAGAAACTTCTTGCTAAGGTAATACACCGTATGTTCTACTCTATCCAATCCTTCTTGTGCTAGCATTACCCCCATTGCATTTTCCTCTAGAGCCAAGTACAGGATCAATGGCTTACCTTGCCTTAGCGGCTTCAATACAGGTGGACTAGCAAGATATTCCTTAATCCTATCAAAAGCCTTCTGACAATCATCGTTCCACTTCATAGGTTGATCTTTCCTTAACAGCTTGAAGATAGGGTGACAAATATTAGTAAGCTTTGCAATTAACCTACTAATATACTACAACCTACAAACGAATCTTTTTACTTCTTTCTTTATCTTTGGCACCAGCATTTCCTAGATACCTTTCACTTTATCTGGATCTACTTCAATTCCTTTGCTACTAACTATATGCCCTAGCAGTTTTCCTGAAGTAACCTTAAAAATGCATTTCTTTGGATTGAGCCTCATATTGTACCTCTCAATTCGAGCCAAGAACTTATTTAAAGCTTTAAAGTATCCCTCTCTTGTCTCTGACTTGACCATCATGTTATCTACATATACTTCTACTTCTTTATGCATCATATTATGGAAAAGAACAATAGTTACCCTTTGATATGTTGCACCTACATTCTTCAATCCAAAAGGCATAACCTTATAACAATACGTCCCTCATTCTATAATGAAAGCTATTTTGATCTTGTCCATGACTACCATCATTATCTGATTGTATCTCAAAAACCCATCCATAAAAGAATACATTGTGCTCGATGCTACACTGCCACTATCATGTCAACATAAGGTAAAGGAAAATCATCTTTTGGGCATGCTTTGTTTAGATCCTTGAAATCCACACACATATGTACTTTACCATCTTTCTTAGGTACTGGTACTATGTTTACCAACCATTGAGGATAATCTACCACTTCTAGAAAATTAGCCTGGATTTGTTTAGCAATTTCCTCTCTTTTCTTTTTAGTCCACTCTAGTCTTATCCTGCGTAGTTTTTGTTTGATAGGTTTAATTTCTGGATAAGTTAGGATGTGATGTTCTGTAATTTCCTTGTCTAAACCCGGCATATCTTCATAAGTCCAAGCAATTACTACCTTTCTTTTTATTAATATTCTCTCAAAATTTTCCCTCTTTTTAGGAGTTACATCATGTGATATAAAAATGTTCTTAGGATTATCATTTGTGCCCATGTTTAATGAATCTAATTGAATGGAATTAATGTTTAACATGCACATATGATCAATATTAAAATGCACAGAACCATTAGGATGGACATCACATAAGTAAGCCAAATCAGAATTCATATCATTGACCAAGGAAAAAACAAAGTCTTCATCCTCATAAAGGTCGGATGTTATTACATCACTTTCTTTATAAAAAACATCACTAAAACTATTACTAATGATAGTAGATAAATCCTGGGGTGGCTCTTCTTCAAGTGGCAGACACAGCAGCTCTTTAATAGCAATATCACCCATCCTCTCAGCTACCTACTTCATTACTTCCTTTTTGTTATCCTCTACTAGGTTGTCCACAATTTGCTCCTTAAAGATCTCGAACCTAAGAATGTCTTTTCCAGCAATATTGACATATTCCTTAGCACCCATATAGTACTTGCCTTCCCCTAACTTAATAAAATTCTCACTCATCGGCCTAATTCTCCCTAAGGGCTTATTTATCTTGGCATTTCCCTTCTTCCTTCCTCTTTTGCTACTAGTTTCTATCTCAGTGCACCCTAATCCCTTAGTGTCACCCTGACTTTTGAATTCCGAGGGTTTAAGGCTTCCTTGTTCATTCTTTCCTAGCCCCTATTTAGGTTGATAATTCATATTCTCCATCATCCTCGCAACTCTCAGATCCATCTCAATTCCATCAAATATTCCAACAACTTGGAAACCATAGGGAACATATACTTGTTTTTGTTTATCCTATATGGCTACCATAGCTGCAATGGTTCCAGCTTCTATAGTTATAACCTCTCCTTTATGAGGGAATTTTATCTTCTGGTGCACAGTTAAGGGTACCCCTCCTAGACCATGGAACCATGGCTTTCCTAAAAGCAAGGCATATATGACAGGGATGTCTATTACAGTGACCTCAACAGTTGACTCTACAGGTCATGTTTTAACCAAAACTTGGAATGTGCCGTCCACATTCCGAGTGCTATCATTATAGACTCTAATTATAAGATTTGAACCCTTCAAATCATTAGCTTTCAAACTCAAATTAGGCAGGATTTTTAATGGACACATGTTAATAATAGAATCGTCATCTATCATTGCAAAATTGGTTCTCTTTCCCCTTACTTCAACTAGGATAAATAGCACCTTGTTATGATTTCTACCTTTCAAAGGCAAATCATCATTCATGAATGTGATCAAGCCATGCTTCTTTCCATAACCTTTACTACTATAACCTCAGGTCTAGCTGCTATTTTAATACTTATATTTGATAAAGCCTTGACCAGAGCTCTTTAGTGGCTGCCTGAATGCATCAATAATTCCTAAATGCTCACATTCACCTTAGCTTTCTTTAGCTGCTCTAAGATCAGGTCTTATTTCTGACCTTCCTCTACTTCTACATTCTTTGTCTCTTCTCTTTCCATAAATCTCTCAATTTTCTTTTTTACTACCTTATAATTCTTTCCACTTATGGTGACATGGTTCATATTAGGATCATCACTCCATACATCAAGACACCAGGGTTCTCTTAATCAAAGTCATACTAAATTTCAATAACCCCAATAATTTGATCCCTCTTTCCATCTTTCCATACTTCCATTATGCATGTTTCTTTCCCTTTCAGCTCCTCCATGTTAAGTTTGCCCAAATGTTGGCTCAGTAGCTCTTCAACTCCCTCTTGAGATTGTCCAGAAGTAAAAGATCCATTGTTCTTTCCTTTTATGTCATCATTATTAAACTCTTCACCCTATCCTGAGGGCACAATCTTCTCTACTGGTATATCACTTGAAGCAGGCTTAGAGTAAAATACTCTATAGTTAAACTTGCCTGAAGGTTGCCCTAATAAAAATTCAACCCCTCTCAATGGCTACTTAGGAATTTCATATGCTCTCTCTTCTTCCATTAGCTCATTATCCAACTTACCACCCCATCCTGAGGGTACAATTGATTCAAAGGGAATATCAGTAGAGGGTGGCTTTGAATATAACACCTTAAAGTAAAATTTGCCTGAGGGTTGCTCTAATAAATCCTCTACTCCTCTATAGGAATCAGGAGATTTCTCACTATCTGTAAGGTTTAAGTTTTCAAAGGAGTCCAACACCTCCTCTTCATTAAGTCCTGAGTTGATCATCATGGTGGCTAGTGGTGGAACATTTCGGCAGTCTGGGAAAGGGTTGTTTCTAGTGTTTGGGTTAGAATTGGACTTTTTGAGGTATGTATTTTTTTGGAGTCTATAAGGTTTTGGATTTCATGTTTTAGGTAGATACAGGTGTCTATGGAGTGGCAAGCTACTTAGTGAAATTTACAGTCATTGTTTGGATCATAGCCTAGAGCATTTGGGTTTGGTGGTTTGGAAAAGGTTAAGGGTCTAAGTAGGCCTTTTTAGATCAAGCAGTCTAGGACTTTAGAAAGTGGTTGGTTAAAATTAGAGAATCTCTTAGGCTATTAAAATGCATGCACCTCTACAGCTCGGCTAGTACATCCCTATTGTGTACCCCCAGTTGGGTAATTTTGGGTTCCTGTACTTCTATAACTTTTCTTCTTCTCACTCTCAATCTCTTCGGATTGCAAACCATCATTATACAAGTCTATAAATGTTTTACAATTCATCATTTACAATCTCTCAACCAAATTAGGTGACACATTATGGACTATCATCCTAACTTGATCTTTCTTAGCTAACTTATTTTTCATTAATCATGCCATGTTCATAAATCTGGTTAAGAAATTAGAAAAGGATTTATTTAATTTTTGCTTAGTTAGTTCTAAATCCCTGATGGACACTTCTAATATAGTGTTATAATCATACTATTTTAAAAAAGTAGTACACAGTTCTTTCCAATCAGCCCTGATAGACTTTTCCAACCCATGATACCAGTTTATAGTCATTCCCTCTAAAGATAGTACAAATAACCTAGTGATCACTTCTAATGGGCCCTTAGTAGTGCTCATAGTTGTTGTGTGTACTAATTGAGATGAATTCTAGGATCTCTAGTTCCATTAAACTTTTGCAGCTGAACCATTTTAAACTTCTCATTTAGCTTATCACCCTCCGTTAGCAGCATATCATCAAAGTCAAATGAATATCCCATGCCTTGTCCTCTAATCAGCTCTTCCATCTTGGACATTTTCTAGGTCAGTGCTTGCATCTGCTTGGACTGATAGTCTTATACCAATTCAAGTGATTCTCTCTTTGCCTTTTCTATCATGTAGTTCTTAACATCCTCAAGCTTTATATCAATAGTAGGTGGGTTTCTAACAACATGTTGCCCAAAGCATTATTGGCAGTAGGAGGAGCATCTGTAGTAATTGGGATAGCTACAGTAGCAAGTGGTTGCTCAATTATAGGTAGTGGTATGATAGCAGCAACAAGTTGCATTAATCCACATAAAACCTGTCTCAGCTCATCTTGCATTATAGCCCTTATGTCATCCATCAAAGCTCCCTTGATGTCTTCTAAGTTCCAGTTCCCTCCTTATTATTGTTCCATTTCTATATGCTCAGTTGGAGTTTGTTCAACTTCCAAGTAAAGTGGATTAATAGGACTCTTCTCCAGTCTATGAAGGATCTCTTCTGCTATGGCTTTAGGACTTAAATCTATTCTTCTTAGTTTGCCACCTTTTTGTCCCCAAATACGAGAAGACCCAGATGAATCTATAATGGCTGTAAAATAAAGTGTTAATATGATGGATGAAATGCATGTATGCATGACATACATGCTATGCAATAAGTAGCAAATAGTAAGTATCAATCAAGTGTACAACATTCATCCTTTCAACCTTATTCCTCCCACACACGTGTTCAATGGCGAGTCTCTTTTCTTAGGATTTTTGGTTTTAACCTTAATATCAATAGGGGATATCAAGAATTGATGCACAAGCCAAATCTCTCAAGGTAGTAAAAGCATTAAAATAGTACTTCTAGGTATAAAGGTCTAGCCCAATCTTTATTAGCCTAGATGGGCTCTTTAAAGTATAGGCTTGGGCTTTTATAGATAGAAATACCTCATGGCAACAACATATACAAGAAATTTGGGTAATTCTAGGGGAAGTAACTAAGCCATTATATGTGGTTAGGGTCCGGTGAAAAGTCAAGATTCCCTTAGCAAGATGCCCTCTTTTAAGACTTGAGTTACAGGCTAAGGTCAAAGGGGCCCAACATCCTTTGCAAACTCGAGTGAAGACTATCCCCCTTTAGGACTTAGGTTACAGACTCTAGTCAGATGAGCCTAGTAATCTCTCTTGAACTAAGTTAAGGCTAATAGAAGGTTAGCCAATTTACAACTCCATAAACCTAGTGGAATCATGGAATCATAAACCAACACCATCGATTAATGGGGACATGCAGAATGAATGCAAGAATAAAATAATAATTAATAAAATAACTATAAAGAACACAAGTAAAATCAATATCTCTTATCCCTAATGGAGTCACCACTATAGACAGTGGGGTTTAGCGCATGCTTAAGATTTTAGCAACCGCGACACTGTTTGAGCTTAGGACTCTAGAGATCACACTAACCATTATCACAAAGACATGGCATGGAGATGAGGAGTCACCACCCAAGGTAATAACTGGGACAAATAAAAATGGTGGTACTCAATTCTCTAAAAGAAAGCTAGCACCACAATTAGAAGATTCTAGATATGGAATACCAACTTCCTTTAGTCTTGAGTTCATTTAGAATTATTTTATAAATTACTATGTTATCCTCTATTTACATGTAATTTCATATAAAATCTTATTTCAAATAATTAACTCCAGGCAAACTAGTCATGAAAATACATGTAAACAATGCATTCATCATAATCCCTAGGTTAGTCTAATCTACATTGATTTTAATTAAATGGGCTAAATCTACATGTTTTAATTTACAAGTGAGCCTAAAGACTAATGGCCCTAATTCTTATTTAATTTTAATTAAGTGAACCTAAGTCTATTTATTTTAATTCTAAGAGTGGGCCTAAATCTGCAAATTATGAAGTATTTAAATTAATGGGCCTACTTCTACATGTTTAAATTCTAAGGTGATCTTCAATTAATGGGTTAATTATGCAAAAGGCTTAAATTTAATGGGTTAAGTCTAAGTTAATTAAATTAAAGGTGGGCCTATATCTAAATTAACTAACTAGGCTTAAATTATCTCTACCCTAAATTTAATTAATTATGGTTCTAATACCAATTTTAGTTAATTAAACCTAAATAAGCCTAAATTTATTTAAATGGGTTAGAGCTTAATGTGGGCTTAGGGCTCAAAACACATAAAGACAATCAAACGAGCCCAAAAATAATAAAAACAACAAAAACAATCAAATGAAAGATCAAACATGCAATTAAATTATTTCTTATAAAAAATCTAATTTTAGTTAACATGCAACCTAAATTAATCTACTGTCTCCATTGATTTTAATTAGGGTTTACCAAATTGAACCTAATTTACTAATTAATTTTTTTAAGAATAAAAGAACTAAATTTTCATTATTCCCACTATCGGGGCTATTAAAAAATCTCCAAAATAATAAAGAAAATAAAATTAAAATACAACCCTTAAGAAGACAAATTAAACAAATTAAAAACCTAAAAAATACAATAAAATAAACTAAACTAAACAAAGCAAAATAAAATTAAGGATTTTGACTCTCGGCTTTCATTCATGGATTCCCCGTGAGTTTCATTGGTTCAATCATGTATTCATCACCAGAATCATGAAACATTAAGAAAATTGACTATGCACTTTCTTGATTTCTGGACTTTTTTAAAAGAACGTCCTTTGTTTCTTTTTTAAAAAAAAAAGGTTTTAAAAATGACAGTATTAAGTTAGGTCTTCTCTTTTTTTTCTCAATCAACCTCTATTACAGTACTTGATTAGGGTTTTTTTTTTTTTACCCAGTCACCGTCCTCTCTTTTTTCTTTTTTTTCCTACAAATTTTTTTTTATATCCCATTCCTGAGCTAACCACTTACATGATCATAGAAGGGAGTTATAGGAGTTACATGATCATTGTGATCACACTAGCTCTAATCTTTCCTTGACAACAAGATAAGAATTTCAAGAAATAAGATTATATGCATAAAAGATGCGTACTGGAACGAAACCTACAAATAAATATCAAATCAATTTATTTAAAAATTAAATTTGAACCAATCACAATAAAAAAAATATTTTTGCTGAATTTTCTCGGCATTCCAAAATGTTAACCAACATTGTGTAAGATTGGTGTTATGTAATACCAACTGGCATTACATAATGCTGATTGTGTAATGTTGATTATCATTACATAATGTTGATTGGCATTGTATAATGTTGATCGGCATTATGCAATGTCGATTGGTGTTACATAATACTAGTTGCACAATTCTAATTATACCTTTGCAAAAGTCAATTTTTTACAATTAAACCCAAAAATGTTGCAATTTAGTCCTTAAAATTGTAAAACTTAATGCTAGAGGTCAATTTTTTATTAAATTGTCATCATAGAGGCTTTCGTCATATTCATTTGCAATTGCAGCCTAAAATTAGGTGCTTATAACCATGTAACAGTAGATACCCCATTATGTGGTAAAGGATGTCTTCAGCTTATAATTACCACCATCATAATTCGATTGTATCCTGAGAATCCATCCATAAAATAATACATTGCACTATAAGCTATGCTATTGACCAGGGTGTCGATACGTGGCAGTGGAAAGTTATTGTTCAGGCAAGCTTTGCTCAAGTCTCTATAATCCACACACATTCTTACCCTTCCATCCTTCTTTAGTAGAGGTACAATGTTTGTCAACCACTGGGTATCCTCTACCACTTCCATAAACTTTGCCTTTAGTTGTTTCTCGACTTCTTCCTTAATCAAAAGAGCTAATTCTTGCCTGAGCCTTCTCTATGTCTGCTTAATTGGTGATATGTGATAATACATAGGGATTCTGTGTTATATGATTTCCCTATCAATACTAGGCATATCCTCGTAACCTCAAGAAAATACTTTCTATCTTTTTATCAATATCTCTTTCATTTTTCTGTCTCGTCATGAGTTAAATTAAAAGAAAACAGTATATTTTTAGGATTATCATTTGTGCCTAAATTAAATGATTTAGTTTACGTGGAATTAATGTCAAACATATGCATGAAATGATCATTATAAATAGAATAACCATTAGGAGACACATCACATAAATAAGCAAAGTTAGATTTCATTGCATTCACTTTAGTAAAGAAAAGCTCATCAGTCTCAAATAAAGAAGAAAGCAAAACATCAAAATCATCATCATAAAATAAATCCATGATTAAGTTAAGAGTGAAGGTTTTGAGATCTAGCGCCTCATCTTGATCAACAATATCCTTCATCTTCAGAGTAGCAATGTTCTCTTCAGGTCCCTCCTCCTCGATCAGCATAAGCTCTTCCACAGGAGTTTCATCAATAGTAGTTTTCTCTACCCCGTTCATAAATTTAGAGAAGATTTTAAAACATGAAATTACTTCACCAGCCATTAGTAAAGGTTCAAGGGTTCCAACATATGGATAACTGGTGCCCTCTCTTATAAAAGTTTCCCATAAATCTTTCTTCTCCACTGTAGCTTCCTTTTCTAAATTGTCAAATTTTTTCCAAATATCCTATCCTCCCTCAGAATCATCACCTCTTCCATACCCTACTTTGTACTTCAAAATCGGCACTTTATGCTCTATAAAGCTTGACGGAACACTCTGGTACTTTTCCAATCCCATACCAAGCATGAATTTCATGTTTTGCAGCATGCTTAAGACCTTCTTATCCATCTCATCTTCATAGATTACATAAAACTTGAAATTGGGTTGGTAAGGATTTCTTTGGGGGCAAGTTTCAATGTAATGATAATAGCTTAAGTTTCTACCGAAATGGTAACAACATTCCCCTTATGTAGGAACTTGATTTTCTAATGGACTGTGGATGGTACACTACCTAGAGGATGGAACCATGGCCTTCCTAATAGGATTGCAAAAGTCATAGGAATGTTGATCATATGTAGGTTGACCCAAGTCTCAATAGGTCCAGTTTTCACTAACACTCTAAATGTGCCTTCGATTGGCCTTTTTATGTCATTATAGGCCTTAATGATTACCTTAGACTGCTTTAAATCTATTACACTTAGTCCCAACATTGGAAAAATCTTTAATAGGCATATATTAATGGTGGAACCATTATTGACCATCACACAATAAGTCAGTTTTCCTTTTACCTTAGCCTTGATGAATAAAGCCTTGTGATGATCTCTTCCTTCTAAGGGCAAGCCATCATCAGAGAATACAGTGGCTCCTCGAGGGGTTTCCAATAGTGAGCTTACCATTTGTTCAGAAGTACAACTAGTGGAAATCCTCTTCTAATCTAAAGCTAAGACCAGTGCTTCTCGATGATCTCTTGATTGCATTAACAATTCCTAGACACTAGTAATAACCTCTTCTTTCTTCACTTCTTCCACTCTCTCTTCTATTTCCATACCCCATTCTTTTTCTGATCCCAATTATCTAGTTTTAATCTCCTTCCCTTTTCTCTCAACTTTCTCAACTATTGGTTTCCCTCATTCTCCTTATTATTCCATAAATCAATTAGACTCCCATCTTTGTCATCAGAACTCCAAATGTTAACTATGTTCATAATAATTTCTGTGAGTTATTCATATTAGTTTAGGTCATTAGGTTCAAATTCTGGTAAGCTGGGGGCAGTATTGATGAAGGAGTTTAGGAATTGTTATTTCGTCAATCCCATGTTGATCATGAGGATAGTTGGGTTTAGTGGTGGTACGTTATGGTAATTAGGCAGAGGGTTGTTTGAATTATTTGGTTTTTAGTTATTAGGATCAGTGATTTTTCCTACATCAATCAGGTCTTGGATCTTATTTCTCAATCGTGTGCACTCATTAGTGTGATGGCTAATTTTTTAGTGGAATTTGCAATAAAATTTAGGGTTGGAATTTGGTATGGACGATCTATGGGGTAAGGTTTTCAAAAGATTCTTCTCCATTAGTTTCTCAATGACCTTTGACTCCGAGGTTAGAAAATTGATGAGTTCATTAAAAAGCACTAGCTTGCACATTATGGCTTGGTTGTTTGATAGGATTTATCTATACATTGCTACTTGAACTAGCTTCATTCTTACCTCCAAACCTTCCGCCAAAAAATCTCTTTTCTTAGGCCAAATTTGATTCTTGCTAGACCCCAAACCTATATAGCTCTTCAAAATTTTAGATCCTAAAGTCTTTCAACTTTTTAGATAGTGCTGGGACACATCCTTCTATTACTATCACCAATCGATCTAATTTAGTAGGCCTCTGCTTCATTTGAGCTAACTTCCCTCTCCACCGGGTCAGGAACTTAGTGAAAGACTCATTGAACCTTTACCTAGTATTCTGCAAATCTTTCCAAGACACCTCCAGTTGCACATTGAGGCCATATTGCTTTATAAAAGCTATACACAGCTCCTTCCAATTAGACTAAATGTGTGGTTCTAAAGTATAGTACCAGCAGATTGGTGCACCCTCCAATGACATGGGGAACTAGTTGACTATTTAGGCTGTAGTCAGCTTGGTGGCTTTCATATAGGTCACATACTATTTCAGATATAGATGGGGATCCTCAGTCCCTTAAAACTTCTTTATATTGGGGAATTTGAACTTTCGTGGTAGTGGATCATCTTCCCTTTCCAAGCTTAAATTAGTATAGTCAAAAGGGGCATCCAAGCCTTTCTCCTTCATCATCATATGCATTTGGCTCAATGCCTTGGTTATGTTCTTAGCCTACTCAGTTTGTTCTGCATCCTCAACCAGGTTCACTCCCCTTCAGTTTGGCAGGTTTGCTAATATCGTGACTTGATCTTCTTCCCTTTATTTTATCGGGAATTCCTCATCAAGATCAATCGAATTGGCTGGTTGTGCATTGGGTGGCGATGCCGGTTGATATTCTCTAATGAGCTTGGTTATCTCCCCTATTGTTTCCCTCATCATAAACTAAGTTTTAGCAAACACCTGCTCCTTCAACTGTGCCTTAAACACCTCAACATCAAAGTTTCCTGCCATTTCTATTTCTAGATGTCTAATCAATTAACTAGAGATAGAGCAAACCCACGCAGATGAGCTCGAATGATCTATTACTGTAAGACTATAAGTCAGTGTAAACACCCAATTTCGAGATGATAAAGTGTGGATGCGATAGAGGACTTCAATGATGACAATATTATAAATAGATCTTCAACACTTGAAGTTTGAAACCACAAAAGCCTAAATATGTTTTCAAAAGAATTTAATTGGTTTTTTAAGGACTTAATTGTAATGTTTTCTTTAAGGACCTAATTGAAAAGTTTAAATTCTTTCAGGGGTCTTTTTTTATAATTAAAAAAGAGGATATAAATTCTGAAATTCTAATCGAAATTATATAGTTCTAATCGAAATTAGGAATTAAATGTTCTTTGTCTATTTTATTATTTTACAATAAATAAAAATTTTATTTTATGAATTTTGATTGGTCAAATAATTTGATAAATCCTTTTTCTAGGATTTATCTAAATTTTGCAAGAAATCTAAAACTCTATGATTATGAACAGAGGAAGTCACAATATGATACGTCCTTTAGCTAGGATTTTCTATATAAACCCAGCTCAAACTCTCTTGGAGAGGACCTTTTTTCCTATACCTTTTTTTTGGAGGCTTTTCCTTTTTTTCTTACATAGTGTTCAATTAAAAATATTTTCTTATGAAGTATTTGTACTTTGAGGAAGAAGCAATAGGCTTTTGAAAGGAGAACATTAATCATTAAAGAACCATTTAAAAGTAACGGTGATTTATACTAGTTTCAGGAGCAAATCAATACTACATCCATACCATCATCTCCTCTTCTACTTTCCTCTATTTTTTATTTGACTATTTTGGTTCTATTTAATTTTAAATTCATTTAATTTTTATTGTTATTTTGTTTATTCACTAATCATTGTTTATTTTTATGTTTGTGTTGGTGATTATAGAGAGAGTTACATAATGGGTTCACTTAAAGAACAAAATCCATAAAGATCCATGAAATGCCATGGATTGAATCTTATAGTTGAATATAGTTTTTAGGTTTTTTTTAAATTATTTTTTGTTATTATTTTGTTGGTTATTGTATTTTGTATTTTTTATTTAGTTTTTTTTGGGTTGTACTATTTTTTGTTTTCTTATTATTTTTGCAGTAGATCATTGTAATAGCCCCAATAGTGGGAATAATGAAATCCTGTATGTATGGTTGTGTGTTTATTTTAATTAATTGGGTAGTAAGATTAGACTTTTAATTAGGTGATTAATCAAAATTAATGGCTATAGAGATAATTAGGGTTTTGAATTAAAATTAAATTAGATTTAAGTGGATAGAATTAGGGTTGCTTGTTAATTATTTTATTTATTTGTTATTTAAGATCACTTTAACTAAATTAAGTTTTTTTTATAAATAAATTTAATTGATTGTTTGATCTTTTATTTGATTGTTTTGAAGTTATATTATTATTTTTGGGCTTGTTTATTTTTTTTATGTGTTTTGGGCCCTAGGCCTATGTTAGGCTCTAATCTCTTTAATTATTTTTAGGTCTAAGTAATTCTTTTTAGTCCATCTTTTAATTAGTCCATTTCATTTAATTAGGTATAGATTTTAATTAATTAAAATTCATTTTAGGCCCATAATTAATTAGAAATTAGGTTAGTAATAACTTAGGCTCATTTAGTTAATTAGATATAGGCCTACTTAGGTTAATTAAAATTAATTTAGACTTAACCTGTTAAATTAAGCCCATTTTTCATAACTTGTAGATTTAAGATCGCCTTAGAATTAGAAATTGTAGAACTAGGCCCACTAATTTAAATACTTCATAATTTGTAGATTTAGACCCATCTTTTAAAATTAAAATAAGGAGTCCTAGGTTTACTTAATTAAAATTAAATAGGAATTAAGCCCATTAGTCTTTAAACTCACTTGTAAATTAAAACATGTAGATTTAGCCCATTTAATTAAAATCAATGTAGATTAGACTAACTTAGGGATTGTGAACTTAAATGAATGCATTGTTTACATGTATTTTTCATGACTAGTTTGCTTGGAGTTAATTGTTTAAATAAAGGTTTATATGAAATTGCATGTAAATAAAGGATAGGATAATAATTAATAAAGTAATTCTAAATGAACACTAGACTGAAAGAAGTTAGTATTTCGTATCCAGAATCTCCTAGTTATAGTGTTGGCTTTCTTTTAAAGTATTGAGTACCACCATTTTTTGATTTGCCCCAGTTTTTACCCTAGGTGGCAACTCCTCATCTCCACACCATGTCTTTATGCAGTGGTTAGTGTGTTCTCTTTAAACTCCGTCACCTACTGTGGAGACTCTAATAGGGATAAGAGATACTGATCCTACTTGTGTTCTTTATAATTATTTTATTAATTCTTATTTTATTCTTGCATTCATTTTTCATGTCCATATTAACTGATGGCATTGGTTTATGGTTCCATGATTCCACTAGCTTCATATGATTATAGATTAGTTATCCATCACTCTTAGTCTTAACTCGGTTTAAGAGAGATTTCTAGGCTCATCTAACTAGAGTCTATAACCCAAGTCCTAAAGGAGGGTAGTCTTCTCTTGAGTTTACAAAGGATATCAGGCCCTCTGACCTTGGCCAGTGACTCAAGTCTTAAAGGAGGGCATCTTGCTAAGGGAACCTTGACCTTTTTCATTGGACTCAGCTCACATAGTGGCTTAGTAACTTCCCTTAGGATTACCCAAATTACTTATGTTTGTTGCCATGAGGTATTTTTATCTATAAAGGCCCAAGTGCATACTTTAAAAGCCCATTTGGGTTAATAAAGATTGGGCTAATCTTTTATACCTAAAAATATTGTTTCTATGTTTTACTACTTTAAGAGATTTTGCATGCGCATCGGGTTTTAATATCATCTATTGATATTAAGGCCAAGACCAAAAATCCTAGGGAAAAAGATTTGCCATTGAATACATGAGTGGGAGGAATAAGGTTGGAAGGATGTATGTATACTTGACTTGACTTGCTATTTGCTACTTATTGCATAGCACGTGCATCATGCATCATACTAACACTTTTTTTTCAACCATCATAGATTCATCTAGGTTTTCCTATGTTTGGATTTGAAAAGGTGGTAGACTAGCAAGAATGAATTCAAGCCCATAATCAATTGCAAAAGAGATCCTTAGTAGACTGGAAAGGAGTCTTATTAATCCACTCTACCTAGAAGCTGCACAAACTCTAACTAAACCAGCGAAAGAAATGGAATAATAAAAGGGAGGAAATTGGACCCTAGAGGATGTCAAAAGGCCATTAATGGATGATATGAGAGCAATGATGCAAGATAAACTAAGACAAGCTCTGGCTGGATTAATGCCACTACCTACTGCTACACCTCCCATTGTGGCCAATCCACCTATTGTGCATGAACCACCTGCTAATAATGATAATGATGGGGGGCAACCTTTAAGTGCTACCAGGAATGTACCTATTATAGAAATGAAATTGGAGGATGTTGAGAACTACATGGTTGAAAAATGAAGAAGGGAATCCCTTGAGAAAGTTTAAGAGATGGAATCTAAGAAAATGAAAGCACTGACTCAGAAGATGTCCAAAATGGAAGAATTGATGAGAGGATAGGGCATCGAATATTCATTTGACTTTAATGATGTGATGTAGTTTGACAAAGATAAACTACCTAATAAATTCAAGATTCCATAGCTATAAAAGTTTATGGTACTAGGGACCCAAGGATCCACCTTAGTCAATATACAACTACTATAAGCACTACCAAGGCTCCTTTGTCTATAGTTACCAAGTTGTTTGTACTATCCTTAGAGGGTATGGCTATTAATTAGTATCATAGGTTGGAGAAGTCTATTCGAGCGAACTGGAGAGAATTGTGTTCTGCCTTTATAAAATAGTACGATTATAATTCCATGGTTGAAGTGTCTATTAGGGATTTAGAATTAACCAAGCAGAAGCCTAATTAATCATTTTCAAATTTTCTGACTAGATTCATGAATAAGAAAGGATTAATGAAAAAAAAAAGCTAGCTAAAAAGGATCAAGTTAGGATGATTGTTCGAAATGTGTCACCTAATTTGGTTGAGAGGTTACAGATGATGAACCCTAAGAAATTTATAAACCTTTATGATGATGGGTTGTAAGCTGAGGAGATTAAAAATAAGAAAAAGAAGATTGCTAGAAACACCAAGGCAAGGAACTACCCAACTAGGGGCACACAATAAGGAAATGCTAGTTGGGTTATAGGAGTCCATGCTATTCAACAACCTAGGAGATTCTCGAATTTTAACCAACCCTTATCTAAAGTCCTAGACTGTTTGATCCAAAAAGGCCTCCTTAGACCCTTAACCCCCTCTAAACCATTAAACCCAAATCTCTCTAGCTTTAACCCAAATAGTTACTGCAAATTTCACAAAGTTGATTCCATTAACTCTTGGATGTGCCTTAAACATGAAATTTAAAACCTCATAGATTCTAAAAAAATCACAAACCTTGAGAAATCATATCCAAACCCAAAGACCAAAAATAACCCTTTCCCAAATTACCGAAACATGCTAACCCCCAACGACCATGATGATCAACTCAGGAGTAAGTGAGGAAAAAGTGTTAAACTTCTTTGAGGACCTAGACCTTAAAACCAATGAGAGATCTCCAAATGCCCCTAAAGAGGGGAAAATAGTAAAAGACTTGTTAGGACAACCTTTAGGCAAGTTCAACTATAAGGTGTTTTATTCCAAACCAGCTTCTTTTGATATACCCATTGAGTCAATTAAGCCTACACAATGGGGTGATGAATTTGATGATAAGAAGATGCTAGATAATAAAGAAAAATGCATGGTTGAGGTGTGGAAAGATAGAAAGAAGGATCAAACTATTAGGGTTATCGACATCTGGTACAATTCTAATAAAAAAGATACTGGAGGCTACAATGTATAGGTTGACAATCTAAAAGTCAGTCATGTTACTAAAAGTGGTAAGGGTTATAAACTGATAGAGAAAACTATAGAAAGAGAAGAAGTTGCTAAAAGAGAAGACTCAGATGAACATGGTGATGACTTGATTCTTGAAAAACTTAAAAAGGCAAAAGAAAATGTGAGCATTTGGGAGCTCTTAATGCATTCAAGTAGCCATAAGAAGGCTCTGGTTAAGGCTCTAGCTAAGATGAACATTGAAACTACTACAACCCCTGAGGCAATGGTGGCCAAGGTTACTGAGAAAAAACATGGTGTTATTACTTTCTCTGGCAAGGAATTACCTGTGGAAAGGAGGAATCATAATAAAGCCTCATTTATTTTAGAAAAGTAAGGAGGAAAAGGACCAATTATGTGATAGTGGATAATAGGTCTACAATTAATGTTTGCCTGCTACAGATCCTGCCTAATCTAGGAATGAAGGTAGAGGATTTAACAAAATTAGACCTCGTAATCAGAGCTTATGATGATAGCACAAGGAATGTAGAGGGAACATTTATAGCTCTTGTAAAGACCAGACCTATAGAGGCAATAGTGGAATTCATTATGCTAGATATCCCTATTACCTATGCCTTGTTGTTGGGTAGGCCTTGGTATCATATTTTAGGAGGAGTGCCTTCAACTATGCACCAAAAAGGTAAAATTCCTACTTGATGGTGAAGTTGTGACTTTAGATGCTAGTATGAATAAGATGGTGTCCGCAGTTAAAGATAGTCAAAAGTAGGTAGTTACCCCTCTTAGTTTCCAAATAGCCATGATCTCTGACAGAATTAAGATAGATCCAAGGGTTATAAGCATGATTAAGAAGATGAATTATCAGCCCAAACAAGGACTGGGAAAGAATTAGCAGGGAAGCCTAGAATTCCCAGATTTCAAAAGCCAAGATAATACAAGAGGATTGGGCTATATAGGAGTTGGATTTGGCAGTAAAAGAGCTAGAAGAAGGTTTTTCAATGAGAATAACCTCCTAAAGAATGTAGGACCACTAAAGGATAGCTTTGTCAAAGAAAGGAAAGAGAAGCTCTACCTGGGTGAAAAGCAACCTATCCAAGTAGCTGGCGTGAGTATTCTTGGGTTTAAGATCTTTAAGAAATAGATAGTTGAGATTCTGGTGCAAGAAAAAAAAGACAAGGTGATAAAGAAAGTCATTGAGAAGATAGGGATTGAGGCCATTAAAGAGCTACTTTATTTGCCACCTAACAAAGAACCACCACAAGATTTAGCTAGCATTATTAATAATAGTTTTAGTGATTTTTTTAATGAAGAAACTGATGTAATAATGCCCGATTTGTTTGAGGATGAAAACTCTATTTTTCCTGTGGTTAATTATATGAACTCTGGTTTGGCTTATTTATGTGATGTTGATCCTGATGGTTTTGTGCATTTTAATAATGATTGTTCATGCATTTTTTATATTAATTCAATTCAATTAGATTAAACATGGGCATAAATGAACAACTAAAATACATTTCTATATTACATGAACTCCTAAAGAGGGGGAAAATTTTGAGAGAATACTAATAAAAAGAAAGGTAGTATTTCCTTCGTACTATAAGGATATGCCAGGTTTAGATAGGGAAATTATAGAATATCACATTCCAATATATCCAAAAGCTAAGCTTGTCAAGCAAAAACTTCATAGGTTAAGACCAAAGTAGATAGAAAAGATAAAAGAAGAAATTGCTAAGCAAATCCAAACTAATTTTCTAGAAGTGGTAGAGTACCCTCAATGGTTGGCAAACATAGTACCAGTTCCCAAAAAAGATGGAAAGTTCAGATGTGTGTAGATTTTAGAGATCTAAACAAAGCATACCTAAAGGATAACTTTCCTTTACCCCATATTGATGTGATTATTGATAGCACAACATCTAGTGCAATGTACTCTTTCATGGATGGGTTCTCAGGTTATAATAAGATAATAATAGCAGTTATGGACAAGATCAAAACTGCTTTTATCACGGAATTAGGAACATATTGCTATAAAGTGATGCACTTCAGATTAAAGAATGCAAGAGCAACCTATCAAAGAGCATCCATTGCTCTGTTTCATGATATGATGCATAAAGAAGTATAAGTGTACATTTATGATGTGATGGTTAAGTTAGAAATGAGAGTAGGAAATTTTGAGGCTTTAGATAAGTTTCTGGCCATAATAGAAAGATACAACCTAAGGCTTAATATGAAGAAATGTATCTTTAGGGTCACCTCTAGAAAGTTGTTAGGACCATAGTCAGCAATAAAGGAATAAAAGTTGATCCAGACAAGATCAAAGCCATTCAAGAGATGCCAACACCAAGAACGGAGAAAAAAGTATGAGGGTTTATTAGGAAACTACAGTACATTAGCAAGTTTATTGTAAAACTTATCACCAATCTACCTATGTTGAGATCACCAAGACAAGGTAAATCCTTAATCTTATATTTGGCTTTAGAGGAAAAGGCAATAAGGGCAATGCTAGCATAAAAAGGACTAGAAGGGGTAGAGTATGCAGTGTATTATCTTAGTAAAAAGTTCTTGCCATATGAAGAGAAATATGATCTTGTGGAGAAGACATGTTTGATTATGATATGAGCTATAAGGAAGCTAAGGCATTATTTCCAGTCTTATAAAGTACAAGCTATTTCAAAGATAGATCCTTTAAAGTACTTATTTCAGGCACTAGCTTTAACTGGAAAGATGTCTTAATGGTTGGTACTTCTGACTGAGTTTGACATAGAGTACATCACTACCAAGGTCAATAAAGGACGAGCAGTAGCAAAATTCCTGGCAAATAATGCAGTTGAAGGGAATGAGTAGTGGAATTTAGAGTTTCCAGATGAGAACTTAGTAGTAATAAAATAGCGTGAATGGAAGCTTTATTTTGATGGAGCTGTGAATAATAGGGGAGCAGGGCTAAGAGTGATTCTAGTCATGCCAAGAGGAGAAACCATCCCCATGGCTAAGAAATTAGACTTTAAAGTTACAAACAACATGGTTGAGTATGAGGCATGTATCTATGGGGGTAGAAGCAACACTAGCAATTAGAACTAAAGACCTACTAGTTTATGGAGATTCTCTGTTAGTAGTTAGTCAGGCTAACAAGGAGTGGGAAGTGAAAGAAAAGAGGTTGAAACCTTACATTTACTATTTGAAGACATTAATGAGAAACTTCACTAAATGTCTCTTTATACATTTACCAAGAGAAGAGAATCAAATAGCAGATGCCTTGGCAACACTTTCTTCAATATGAGATAAACCAACGGGGTCGATGATGAAGCCTTTAGTAATAATGAAAATGAAAGCTCCATATTATGGTGAAGAACAAGTTATGGGTATTCAAATAGGGCCAGAAGATAAGTCAAGGTTTTATGACATCTAGAGATTCATTAAGGAAAGGAAGTACCCAGATGAAGTGACTTCAAAAGAACAATATGCTCTTCTTGTTCTTACACGCCATTATGTAAGTCATAATGGGCTGTTATATAGAAGAATGCCGAATGGAATGAAGTAGAGATGTCTTAAGAAGGATGAAGCAGAATAAGTGATGAGAGAGATTCATGCAAAGGTTTATGGATCTCACATGAATGGGAAGATGCTGGTAAAGAAAATAATTCAACAAAGGTACTATTGGATGAGCATGGAAAAAGATTATATCCAAATAGTAAGACAATGTCATTAGTGCCAGATACATGGGAATCTCAATCATCTTCCCCCTATAATGTTAAACAGTTTAACATCTCCATGGCCCTTTGCAGCATTGGGGATAGATATAATAGAGGAGATAAGACCAACTGCCTCAAACAGGCATAAATATATAGTGGTGGCAATTGACTATTTCTCTAGATGGATAGAAGCAAATTCCTTTAGCACTTTGAAGGCTAAGCAAACGGCAAAGTTCATTGAGAAGAATCTCATTTGCAGATATGGGATCCCACATCATGTTATGATGGACAACAATGTTCATTTTTAGGCAGAGACAGCTGCGTTGTTGCAAAGATATAAGATTAAGCATTATAAATCTTCACCTTATCTACCTCAGGCTAATGGTGCATTTGAAGCAGCTAATAAAAATATAAAGAGAATCCTCTCTAAGATGGTGAAAATGCATAAAGATTGGTATAAGTATCTCCCTTTTGCCTTGTGGGGATATAGAACCATGACACGAACTACCACAAGATAGACACCGTTCTCATTAGTATATGGTTGTGAAGCAGTTTTGCCTATAAAGATAAAAATCAAATCCTTGAAGGTTATTATAGTAGCAAAGATCCTTGAGAATGAATGGATACAAAAGAGACATGACCACCTCGTATCTTTAGATAAGAAAAGGATGGACGTTTTATTTCACACTCAATTTTGCTATAGAAGAATAGTAAGAGCCTTTAACAAGAAGGCTAAACCTGGAAAGATAAAGGCTGGAGATATGGTGCTAAAGTATTTAAGGGCAATGGTGTTTGATCTAAGAGGAAAATTAAGACCAAATTGGGAAGGACCATATTTAGTCAAGACGAGTCTACCCAAAGGAGCTGCAAAGATATCAGATCTAGAAGGGAATAAGTTTACTGAGCCAATCAACCTATATCGCCTCAAGAAATACTACCTTTAAAAAAAAGGGGGTCCACTGACTAGAAAACATAAAAACACTAGTCATGCAAAAATTACGACATTCCCACTGATCAACAAACTCACAAAGGGCCAATCAGGTAGAAATTAGGGAAATAAAAGTGAGAGAAAAATGTTCAGTTAGAAAATCCAAAAGGACTAGCTGATAATAGGAGTTATGTCATATGATGTAATAAATGTACTCATTTTAACCCTAATTAATGAATCAAATTGAAATGGAATTTTTTTTTTTTTGGATATTGCATATTTTATCTTTATTATAAAGAATAAAGACTTAAATGAAAAATAAAACATGAGAGTCTAAAAAACCATACTTATGAGATCACTATTTTAATTATGTTTTTGTTTCTTCTTTTGCGATTCTAGCAATACTAGAGTCCTTTTGTACTTAGCAAATCCTGGTGGTTCTATAGATTGCATGATAACCCAAGTCTTGTAGTTGTCATCAGTAGTCATATCAGCATTCAAATGCATGTTCCGCTCTAGTGCTCTACGAGACCACAAGTTCTTCACTTTATCCATAAAATCTTGTCTCAAAGGGAAGCCTTCAAAGTTAGATATAACAGTCACAATGACTTATAAGCGACCATACTTATGACAATGGTGTGAAGGGGAAAAGAAGGTCGAAAAGCGCAACCTAGGAATAAGAACATAGTGGTCATACAAGTTAATGGTTACAAACTTCAACCTCCACTAAGGACAGACTCATGTAATCTCAATATCAGTAATGCCTTTCATCCAATCAATCCATTGATCTATAGTGCACTTTTCCTTCATCTTCAATGGGCGAGACTGTAGATGATGAGGTTGACAAGTCAAAACACTGGTGGGAGCATTAAGCAGACTCAATTTCTCCTATAACCAAATCTTTAAAAAAATTCTAAGTTGAAAACCTAAAAGGGCAAAAAGGGTTACATACCTGAAGGAGAAGTAAACTGCTTGAGAATCAATTTTGAATCTTGAAATTATCTAATACAATAATAGTTTCATCAAGTATGACAAGCATAAGATTAGCTTCAGCTTTCATTTGTTCTAAGATACTAACAATTCTTATGTCAGCATCTCCATGAGAAGTCACTAGCAAAAATTGGGCATATAAGCAAAAAGAGACAATTCTAATCCGGACAGCATTTTTCTTATCCTTAGCCCCATAAGAAGTAATAAGAGAAGAAAGATTAATAGTCTCAAGGTTATGTGTGTACATATAGATATCACCTGGGGGCATATCAAAGAATGCCATTAGTCTACCGAGAAACTGCATCACAAGATCAGGGAGAGCAATCACAGTAGTTGAGTCCAAAGAACAGCCAAGAATAGTAGGAAACTCTTCGATTAATGGACATAACTTTTGTCCATTGAATCTAAATATGTAGTCCTTGACATCCTAGAAAGTGGTAGTAGCATGAAGAAAATTGTGGTCTATTTTTAGATGTTAAAAGGATTTCAAGGATTTAACATGAAAGGGTAGCAACCTGCTCCAATCGCCTCTATTAAGGCTTTTGAAAAATTTCTTCATCAAATTAAGGTTAGTTTATGTCATGATGAAAACAAATAAATGAGAGGGATGGGAAACAACCCTTTTGCAAACCTCTTTTATATAGGCGCAAAGACTAATATGGATAAGATTAGGATTTTCTTCACTCAATGTTTTCGAATCAAAATCAAATTAGTATTTAGAATGGAAAAGGTTAAAGAATCATAGCTTAATTTCCAATCAAAAATTCAAAATTCCGATCAGAAATCCAGAATTTTGATCGAAATTCTAAAAATATGATCAAAAATCTATAATACTAATCAAATTTCCAAGATTTCTGACCAAAAAAAATTAGGGTTTGATCCAAAATGAAAAGTTCATAATCCATTCATAAGAGGCGAAATAGTTCAAGATGAAACATAAAAAGTACAGTCATGTAAGCACAAGTCCTAAAAATAAGAAGATTAGTCATCCTGAGCTCCAATGTTTGGCTAAAGACTCCACCCCCTAGCTTAATCTGGGGCATAGAATTCCCAGCACCAGGATCGTCGAAGTAGAGACCAACAAGCTATAAATGAAGCCTCTCATTCTCATGTGCCAGATTCCTAGTATAATTGTATTGCATCAAGAATAGTTAGAATCATGCATAACATGCATACATTTGCATACTAACCCTCCAAGTATCTATGATCTGTATAGTAAATAATCTTTAGGAAGAGACAAGTCCATACAAATACTTTACCTGTGTCTGAGGGACCTGTAAATAAAGTATACTAATTTAGCAACAAGTGTTATTTTGTACAAGGTTGGAAATACAAATTGCACTTACATGTGAAGTATCGGGAGGAGAGAAGCTAAGAATCTGAGCTACATCAAAATACATGTGCTACTTAATGGGAGTCTGTATCGCAGGAGCCTAATAGTACATGGACCTATCAAGTGGTAGAATATTACCCAAAATGGTACTTGAGGAAGTATCACCTTGTGCAACTCCACTATGTTGAGTATGCTCAGTCCTCTCAATGTCACCCTCAGTCTATTCCTCTATAGCATCATTAGTAGCTTCTTTAACCTATACAGAAAAGAAAATATCATCTACAATGATAAAAGAGATGAATTAAAATGGTGATAGTGATGGAAGAGATGAAGTAAAATGGTGAATGAAAGCACACCTCAGCTGGGTCTTTAGGAACATGCTCTAGGAGATTCTCCTGAATATACTCATAATAATGACGAGAACGCTCGAACAGAGCCAAAGCATCATGTCCCTTAAGAGCTACTCTAAGCTCAAGACCAATCAAACTATAGCTCGACAACATCTAAAAAGAAATAGAAGAAGGAACACGCCTCCTGGAAAGTCCCATATGCTAATGATACACACGCTCACTAAGACACCACATCTAGCAACTGTAACCAAGAAGCAAAATTCTCATTGTCTGAAGCCTCACAACTATAGTTATGAAATTGTATCACTAAATGTCTTCAGCACTAACCAGCCAATCTAACATGAGCTGCAAATTCATTTGGATAAATTTTATTTAACTTTACAATTGATGAAATATTAAAAAATTAAATTTATCGTACCAGGTCCCACTCTAAAGAGTTCAGCTGATCTCGATAAGTTTACAAACCATACTTGATGCTAGCTAGATGACGAGAACCCCATCTCTGCATCAAAGGAAGACTCCTATCAAGACTAATAGCACTGAAGCCTCGGATCACCCTGATCTACATGCCAGATCTGAAAGAGGAGAAATAGTTAAAATGAAAAGAAAAGGTAGTAAAAAAGGAAAGTTAAAAGGGGAAGAAGACATGTAAAAGACATACATGCAAGACATGCCAGAAGCCACACATCGTCACAACACCTCTATAGACAATATCTAATATATAATAAAGATAAGCAAAAGTTATAGATCCCTAATTGAAAGTCGCAACTCTAGCAAGGTCTTAAAGGGGACCAATAAGAGCAATGTTGACCTCATGACCAGTCTCGCAGAAGAGGGTAGTGCCTAGCAATATCAATAAGAAACATCTCGCCTTTTAAAGGATCTAATGAGGTGTGGTGGTAGGTAATCTCCTAAAACCCTGAATAAGAGAAGAAAGGAGCACGTTCTTTCGATTTTTCCATGTCAGAACGAACCCGAGCAAGTCACAAACATAATAACTCCTAGCATCCTCTAGAAGAGTACAATAGTGGATATCAAAAGGAATTGGGGCACCCCCAAGGGTAATCCCAGTGATAGCAAAAAATCTTGTAAAGGAAATAGTCAGCTCACCCACTCATGTATGAAAGGTGCAAGTGATATCCATCCACCTCTAGATAAGAGCAAAAAGTGAATAGTGGTATGACCTACCTCGAGCAGTCGGTAGAGCAGCAATGAAGCGTCAAAAGCCAGATGCCTATATGTGTTGTACTACCTCTCCAGGTAAATCATGAAATAATTCTCGAGCCAAGTGAAAGCAACCTGAGAACTTCAATGGTTTCTGAATAAAATTTAGAAAATGAAAAGATTAACTTCTTTTAAAATCTTGATTTTTTTCTACAATTTTTTATTTTTATTTTTATTTTTATGTAAAAAAATGATCAGAAGACTGGATTTCTGATCAGAAATCTAAAATTCCTATCGATTCTAGATTTTTTATCAAAAATCCAAAATTCCAATCAGATTTCTAGATTCTCAATCGGAAATCTAAAATTCTGATCCAGAATTCAGATTTTCGATCAGAAATTTAGAAGTCTGATTGGAATTTTGTTGGTCCTCTATGACATGCTAACTCTAATTTTACAAAATTTTGTTTTTAAGTTGACAGTTTCATGCAATTTTATATAGCAGATATTCTATAATTGAATGCATGAATACATTAGTTTACGTTTTAACGAGAATATATTCTTTTGCAGAATCAAAGACAGAAGAAGAAAATTTACCTTATCTTCAGCCTGGGAACATCTATAAAGGTACAAGCAAGTCAAAAGGAGTACATCTTCCCCTTCATTGAGTCCCATATTGTTTTAAGGAAAATGTAGCTATGAAATGACTGGATCTTATTGTCTAGAGCTACTTCCAAGTAGTCTGCATTGTGGGTGAGCCATAGGATCAAATGAATTTCAAATTAGAGATCAGATGAAAGAATAATTGAATAAAGAAGATTTAAAAATCAAGAGAAAGGAAAAGAAAAACAAAGGAAAGGGATAGGAAAATGAGAGAAATGAATTAGCAAGAGGAAGAAAAAGGTTTATATTAAAATGGAAAATGTCCATTTTAGTCCCTCAACTTTATTTGCATTTAAGTCTAACATTTTTCTTACAATTTAGTCCTAAATTGCAATGCTATATGATTTAATAGTTCATTGAATTACTAAATTGTCAGTATAAAAGAAATTAACATTACACATCCGAGTGTAGTGTATTCTTAAATCAGCACTATACAACCGAGTATAGTCAACATTATACAACCAAGTATAATGTATCTTTTTAATCAGCACTATACATCATAGTATAGTTAACATTATATGATTGAGCATAATGTATCTTTTCAATTAACACTATACAATTGAATATAGTCAACATTATACCATTGAGTATAATGTATCTTTTCAATCAGCACTATACGTCAAAGTATAGTCAACATTATACCACCAAGTATAATGTATCTTTTCAATCAGCACTATATGTCTAAGTATAGTCAACATTATACCACCGAGTATAATGTATCTTTTTAATCAACACTATACAACCGAGTACAGTCAATAATATATGACCGAGTATAATGTATCTTTTCAATCAGCACTATACGTTTAAGTATATTTAACATTATACGACCAAGTATAATGTATCTTTTCAATCAGCATTATATGTTCAAGTATAGTCAACATTACACGATCAAGTATAATGTCTTTTTTCAATCAACACTATACAACCAAGTATAATCAAAATTATACCATCGAGTATAACGTATCTTTTTCAATCAACACTATATGTCTGAGTATAGTCAACATTATACAATCGAGTATAATGTATCTTTTCAATCAGCACTATACAACCGAGTATAGTCAACAACCGAGTATAGTGTATCTTTTCAGCACTATACATCCGAGTATAGTCAACATTATACGACCGAGTATAGTCAACATTATATGACCGAGTATAATGTATCTTTTTAGTCAGCACTATATGTCCAAGTATAGTCAATATTATATGACCAAGTATAATGTATCTTTTCACTCAATACTATACGCTCGAGTGTAGTCAACATTATACATCCGAGTATAATGTATCTTTTCAATACTATATGTCTAAGTATAGTCAATATTATAAGTCCAAGTATAATGTAACTTTTTCAAATCAATGTTATACATCCGAGTATAGTGTATTCTCAGATGTTTCAGTATTCTACCTAGTGTTGCATAGCAACAAAAGCATTCATTGTGAACTGACAATCACTTATGGGCAAAAGCCATAAGGAGCACAGGTAAGTATCTAAACTTTTGTTCCTAACAAATTATGTGCTTATTTGCTTTACTACAATTTGTCAAGCAAACAGCGATAAAGGGGGGCAACTATAAGCACCCAATTTTGGGATGATGAAGTGTGGATGTGACAGAGGACTCCAATGATGAAAATATTATAAATATATCTTCAACACTTGAAGTTTAAAACCTTAAAAGCCTAAATGCGTTTTCAAAAGAATTTAATTAGTTTTTTAAGCACTTAATTGTAATTTTTTCTTTAAGGACCTAATTGAAAAGTTTAAATTCTTTCAAGGGTCTTTTTTATAATTAAAAATAAAAAAGAGGATCGAAATTTTGAAATTCCGATCGGAATTACATAAAACATAATTTCAATCAGAACTATATAATTCAGGTTGGAATTAAATGTTTTTTGTCTGTTTTTTATTTTACAGTAAATAAAAAAATTTATGAATTTTGATTAGTCAAATGATTTAATAAATCCCTTTTCTAGGATTTATCTAAATTTTTCAAGAAATCAAAGTCCTTTTAAAATCAAAACTCTATCACTGTGAAGAGAGGGATTCACATTATGATATGTCTTTTAGCTAGGGTTTTCTATATGAACCCAGTTTAAACTCTCCTGGAGAGCACTTTTTTTGGAGGCTGTTCCTTTTCTTCTTATGCAATGATCAATTAAAAATATTTTCTTATGAAGTATTTGTACTTTGAGGAAGAAGTAGTAGACTTTTAAAAGGAGAACATCAAACATTAAAGACCCATTTAAAAGTAATGGTGATTTATACTAGTCTGAGGAGCAAATCAATATTGCATCCATACTATCATCTCCTCTCATACTTTCTTCTATTATTTATTTGACTATTTTTGTTCTTTTTAATTTTAACTTTATTTAATTTTTATTGTTATTTTGTTTATTCACTAATCATTATTTATTTTTGTGTTTGTGTTGGTGATTGTGGAGAGAGTTACATGATGAGTTCACTTAAAGAATAAAATCCATAAAGATCCATGGAATGCCATGGATCAAATCTTATAGTTGAATATAGCTTCTAGGTTTTTTTAAAATTATTTTTGTTATTATTTTATTAGTTTTTTTATTTTGTATTTTTTATTTATTTTTTTGGGGTTGTACTATATTTTATTTTCTTGTTATTTTTGCAGTAGATCAATGTAATAGCCTTTATAGTGAGAATAATGAAATCCTACGTGTATGGTTGTGTGTTTATTTTAATTAATTAGGTAGTAAGATTAGGGTTTTAATTGAGCGATTAATTAAAATTAATGGCTATAGAGATAATTAGGATTTTGAATTAAAATTGAATTAGATTTAAGTGGATAAAATTAGGGTTGCTTGTTAATTATTTTATTTATTTGTTATTTAAGATCACTTCAACTAAATTAGGTTTTTTAAAAAAATAAATTTAATTGATTGTTTGATCTTTTTATTTGATTGTTTTGGTATTTTTTTTATTGTTTTTGGGCTTGTTTATTTATTTTTATGTGTTTTGGGCCCCAAGCCCATATTAAGCTCTAACCCCTTTAATTAATTTTAGGTCTAAGTAATTTTTTTTGTCCATATTTTAATTAGCCCATTTCATTTAATTAGGTATAGATTTTAGTTAATTAAAATGCATTTTAGGCCCATAATTAATTAGAAATTAGGTTAGTAATAACTTATGCCTATTTAGTTAATTATATATAAGCCCACTTAGGTTAATTAAAATTAATTTAGACTTAGCCCATTAAATTAAGCCCCTTTTTCATAACTTGTATATTTAAGATCGCCTTAGAATTAAAACTTGTAGAACTAGGCTTACTAATTTAAATACTTCATAATTTGTAGATTTAGACCCATCTTTTAGAATTAAAATAAGTAGACATAGGTTCATTTAATTAAAATTAAATAGGAATTAAGCTCATTAGTCTTTAGGCTCACTTGTAAATTAAAACATGTAGATTTAGCCCATTTAATTAAAATCACTGTAGATTATACTAACTTAGGGATTGTGAACTTAAATGAATGCCTTGTTTACATCTATTTTTCATGACTAGTTTGCCTAGAGTTAATTGTTTAAATAAGGGTTTATATGAAATTGCATGTAAATAGAGGATAAGATAGTAATTCATAAAGTAATTCTAAATGAACATGAGATTGAAAAAAGTTAGTATGCTGTATCCAAAATCTCCTAGTTGTGGTGCTGGTTTTCTTTTAGAGAATCGAGTACCACCATTTTTCGATTTGCCCCAGTTATTACCCTAGGTGGCGACTCCTCATATCCACGCCATGTCTTTGTGACAGTGGTTAGTGTGTTCTCTAGAGCCCTAAGCTCAAACAGTTTCGCGGTTATTAAAATCATGGACAAGTATTAAACCCTGCCGTCTATAATCAGAAATATGCATGTTGTGTATACATGATATACAGTTGCATTTTATTATTTTAAAATAAGGAAGAAGGAAAATAAGTGCTCAAGGAAAAACACCAACACACCTAATTTACACACATTATCAAAACAAAATATGAAACCTTAAAAATGATAACCTCCACCCTTATTTCTCCCACACGCATGTTCATTAGTGTATTTCTCATCCTAGGATTTTTTGTTTGGGTTTTAATTATCAATGGTGGATAACAAAATCAATGAATGCAAGATAATCCTTAAAATGATTCAAACAAGTAATGGATCCTTCAAATAAAACTCAAATCTATCTTTACTGGGCCAAGGTTCCTAGCATCATAAGTTTACTTTGTCAAGGCCCATTTGAAATGGGTTATGAATAGGCATGAAAGGCCTATCTTTGACATAGTTTGTTTATAATAGGCTTGGATTGGGCATGAAGGCCCATTTTTCCTTGTTAATGGGCTTAGAATTTATTTCTAGGATCCATTAAATACACATACATTTGGGAGAATTCTTAAAGAAAATTGCTAGGCCATTACATGGGCTTGAGTCTTAGGAATTTAGGCTTCGGTTCCCACAATGATATATGTCCATATACATCTCCCCACTCAAGGGTCAAACAACGCAGATTGGTATATGTCGTGAGTGATAATAATCAAATACTCCATCACCAGGTTTGAGTGAAATGTAGGTAGCAAAATAATGACTATCATCGACTTTATTAGGGACTTAAATCAAAATGATACATTGGAATTCAAAAGGGGGGAGGGATTAAGGATTACAACATTTGTACACAAATAAAAAGTGTAATAAACCAAAAATATACTAAAAATATACCAAGAATAAACAGAGACTAAACTAGTTCTTAGACCCCAAAAAAACCTCTTAAGAACTAATTAATGGATAAAACCTTTAACAATTTAAAGAGACCAGTCTCAAGGATCCTGCAATCACTAAAATATCAGTTCCAAAATATGTAAAATTTCTCAAAAGAAAGCATTTAAAACAATTTACAAAACAAGTTCATGCAAATGGAGGTTAAGGACTTAATAAATTAACTTAAAAGACATGGTACAAATAGTCTTACAAAAATGGATAAAGTTTAAGAACCTAAACATGCTTGGAAATTAAAATCATGCTTCATATTACAAAAGTCTCAAGCCAAAGGCATAGGTCACCCTGTCTGAGTGGCAATCGCCTCTGTAAAAGAGGCGTCACCTTATCAACAAGTAACCCGACTCTCAAAATGATTAAACTTCTATTCTAAGAAAATGACATGCAAGTAAACAATAAAAAAAACCTTGCTATTTTACAACTACACCCAGCATCCTAGATGATCATATCAAAAACATGGTACAATAGGTAGTATAAACTCAAAATATACACTAAATGAACTAATAAACTAAGTCATATTCAAGTATAACATCAAAATGCTAAAGAGATTAATAGGATTTACTTAAGTATGAGCTATTGACAAAGTTTTTGGCCATCAGAGATTGCTTTAAATGTTGAACTCTACTTGGATGTGTGTTATGCTTGAAGGCAAGCTTCTTTCACTTTCTTCTTCTTAAGGAAATGGACTGTTTGAGCTTGAACTTCTCCTCTTCTTCTCAAGAATGCCCCTTTCTTTTTCTTTAGAGCCTCTCCCCCTTTTTCTTAGCTCTTTTTGCTAAGTCTTGCTACTGGTTAGTTTTCTTTCAATGTTGGTACCCTCTCTCTTTCTTCTCTCTATTTTTTTCATTTTATCTCAACCTTCACCTATGCCCCAAGGTTCTTAGACCATAATGAGCCTCAATAGCCTTTTTTTTTCCTCCTAAAAATCTCTTCCTCACACAAAAACTAGGTTTGGAGGATATAGGGCCTACCCCAATTGACCACTATTGCTGCAACTGCATTAAATGTAGCTGCAAATGGCTTGTCATAGAGGCGGTGCCACTGCAATGAGGCAATCACCTCATTGGCTATTGTCATAGAGGCGATCACCTCTTTGCATAAATGTAGCACCTCTTTAGCCTTGCCCTACATTGGGCTAAGGAAAATTTAGGTCAGTTTAGAAGATTTAGGCTTAATTTAGATGATTTGGACTCAGTTTGGATAATTTCAGGCTCTCAAGTCCATTTCCAATCAAAGATTCTGCCTTCGTACTTGTACCCAAGCTTTGCATTCTCATCATTGGGCTTTAGTGTCGGCTGATCAAACCAAGAACCCATGGTCTGCCCCTGATTTATAGGCCAATCGGACCAAGTGCCTACAATATGATTATTATGCATGTAAAACATACATTAATTATATTTGATATATTTATTACACAAGGACTGACCATCAATTGAGATCAAATGATCTTAAAATTGTTGTTCTTTTGTCTATCACTACAAATAAGGAAAATGTATTTACTAAAGATACTACTTTAAGCACCCATCAGTCTAGACAATTGGACACTTTGATTATCTCACTTAGCATCAACATGCATAAATTGTTAAAAGACATTAGAGATATTACCAAGAAACACTAATGCAAATAAGCACTCATTCATGCTCAGATAATAAATGATGGCCCGTCAAGTCATTTTATAATACTGAGATTTCAAGCACGTAAGCCTTGAGTCATAACACCGATTATGTAAGCCTCGAGCATTAAAACTCCAGTAACTAAAACTAGTCCTTAGGTCATTTATTATAATACTGAGGTTTCAAGCATGTAAGTCTCAGGTCATATCACCAAGCATCTAAGCCTCGAGCATCTAAGTCCAATGATTGAAGCTGGCACCCTTAGCTCACTTTGATAGTACTGAGGTTCCAAGCATGTAAGCATTGGATCATAGGACTGAG
This sequence comes from Mallotus nudiflorus, assembly GCA_947683625.1. Classification (NCBI taxonomy): domain Eukaryota; kingdom Viridiplantae; phylum Streptophyta; class Magnoliopsida; order Malpighiales; family Euphorbiaceae; genus Mallotus; species Mallotus nudiflorus. The sequence goes on from CANTUR010000317.1 coordinate 341,254, forward strand.
CATCTAAGCCTCGAGAATTTAAGTCTAGTGACTAAAGATGGCACCCTTAGGTTGCTTCAATAGTACTAAGGTTTCAAGCATGTAAGCCTCGAGTCATGGTACTGAGCATCTAAGTCTATTGACTAAAGCTAGCACCCTCAGGTTGCTTCGATAGTACTGAGGTTTTGAGCATGTAAGCCTCGAGTCATGGTACTGAGCATCTAAGCCTCGAGCATCTAAGTCTAGTGATTGAAGCTGACACCCTTAGGTCACGTTGATAGTACTGAGGTTGACGCTCGGGTTACGCTTTTAATGCATCGAGATTATTTGGCACTTGGGCTTCGCTTTTAATGCACTGAGCATCAAAACTCCAGCGACGGTTGATTCCGCCACTTTATGTTGGTGGGTTAATCCCTTGGGTCGTTTCTATAACACCGAGCCTTTTTATTGTAGGTTCTCCACACTCAAGTCCAACTGGCACTGTAATGATATTCTAATATGGTGATTTTAAGACTTGATACAGAGTGTCGTCTTTTCCTTTGAGACTAAGGCTAGCCACTCAGCTCACCATTCCATATCATATGCAATTCCTCAAACAGTCTCTCTCTCTAGGCAGAAGAATGACGTTTCCATCACCTTACAAACCCGAATACATTGGACATAAATATCCAAACATACTTTCAGTGGGGACTCCTGATACCCCATATTAGTATTATATTCTAATGAGGGTTATTTTTTCCCCAAAGAGGAGGATTACTTGAATAAAAAAAAAATTTAATAATAAGGAAGTCTATTTTAATTGAGAAGATTGCCCTACAGAGGAAATCTCCTTTTTTCCTAAACAAGACAATCCTACAAAACTAAATAATTATATTCCTAAGAGGTTTAAACAATGTTTTCTCCTATAAATACATTTTATGACATCTCATGTCATTCATTCTTATATTCCTTTATTTAATCATCTCCATATTCTCATCACTCAACATCATCAAGATATCATTCCACCATTCTATCACTTTATTATATAAGTAATCATCATTTATTTCTATTCTATTCTACTTATTCGTCTTATTATATTTTTCTACTAACTTAAATTTCAAAATGTTTATGGGAGAAATTTTACTCTTTACCCTTTCTACTTGTCAAACCAAGTTTCACAACTAAAAAATATCAATTTAAAATTATCGATAATGTTTTTTTCCTGCAGGAGAATTAATGCTCGCATTAGGGCGAAAGAACTTGCTGAAGTGGCAGTTGAAAGAGGCGAACTACGAGCTTCATCATCACTGTGCCACAATTATTGCCGATGCCTATTACCAATGACCATTAATTAATGTATTGATGTTACATGCCACTACGTGCTATATATACATTCCTTTGCAAATAATTAAGACAAAATTCTATTTGGAGCAATTTCAAAAATGTTTCAACGTTAAAAAATATTTATTTTTTGCATTTTAATTTTTTTGAAATTTAATTATTTTTAAAATTTAAAACTTAAATTATATACTGATAAACTATTAGTGTAAGGACTTAAAGAGATTAAATACTCCTTTTCACTTCTCAACTTTACCTTTTGATATTGTATCTCTTAACTTATAAATTTACTTATTGTATATTTCAACTTTTAATTTGTGTCTAAATCACTCATAATTTAGAGTATTAGAGAGCATATATAAAATATACGTTGATGTATCAAATATCATACAAATATAGTGCTCCTTTTTGTCCTTAAATTTTACCATTTTGATCTATTGTATCTTTTAACTTTTAAAAAATGATCTATTATACATCTTAATTTCTATTTTAGACCTATATAACCCATGGTACTGTAGTGATTAGAGCATCTGAATTTATTTAATTTCAATCATTTATCTATACTAGCAGTGTATGTATTTAATAAAAATTTTAAATGTTAAATAATGAGTGATACAGATATAAAATAAAAATTGAAATATGTAATAAATAAATTTAAAAGTTAAAAAATATAATAAATTAAAAGATAAAATTTAAAGGTAAAAAACAACATTCTACCGGTTTAAATATATATAACTTGTAAACAATTTTAAAATTTTTTAATAAGTTAAGTAAAAGTGAGACTCTGTTCACATCATCAGTATCAATATCAATCTTTATCCTTATAATAAAGCTTTGGTGGATAGGCAATCCTTCTTGGGGATAATGTACCACCCCTGCTTTCAATGTACGGACAAAAAAGGAAAAGGATAAAGAATTAAAGATTAATGTCACATGGCTGGTTGCAATATTTTATATATATTTTATTTATTTTTTATAATTATAATAATAATTAATTAATTATAAATATTTAAATTATAATACAATAAATTCATTTAAAATTTTTAGATTTTATTATTTTAATTAATTTTTAAAAAAATATAAATTTCAAAATAATTTTACAAAGTTTGGAAGGAGAACGAAAATTACAAAAAACATTTAGCGTATAACAAGCCACAATGTCGCAAAACTCTACACTTACTGGTGATTTATCTTTGGTTGAAAAGTAATGCGCAAATCTTTTGGCACCAATATATAATTTTTAATTTACAATATTATATTTTTCTTAATTTTAATAATTGAAGTAGCAAAGAATTTAAATTTTTAAATGCAATTTTGAGTTTAAATTTCATATAAAAAATAAATATTGTAAAATTTTTGTTCTTTTTATAAAATTTAATTAATTTGATTTGGATTAATTGAGAATTCATAAAAATAAAATCACCACACATATATATATATATATAAACGGAAGGAAACAACAAAATTCATCTTATAATTTAAAAGAAAAAATCTTAATCAAGTTAATTAAGTTTTAAAAAAAAAAGATTAATTGTTCTTTCTCATTAACATAAATTTAATTTGCGATACCAAAGAACCTCAAAGTCAGTAAAGTTATAATTAAACTCAAATTCAATTTGCTGTACCTAACTATACTTAAGCTCATTTCATTATAATGAAGGTTATAAATTAGATGCAATTCATCGAGTTAAAGTTCTACATTATCAAAAAAAAAAAGTCAAAATTTATTTTTAAGTATTTTGATATAATACTAAATATTTTACTCATTCATGTAATTTTTTCTTTTTTTTTTTGACACCAAACAAACAAGATATCACTAAGCTCTTACCGTCTTACCTGATAAAGCTCATTAGTAAGTGGTAACCTATGATTTAGGCTGATTATTCAGACACTTAAATGATGAAGATCAAAATGGGGTTTTATTAAAAAAAAAAAAAACGAAAGCCCTTAAAGAGCTTTAAGGCCATTATACAATATACAAGAAAAAGCTTCCATTTCATGCCTTGGCAAGGCCAGATCAATCTCAACTCCATCCCCATCTCTGCTCTCACTCGAAGAAACAGCTTCAGTCCTATCTATGGAAGTTACCTCCAGCTTCTTCGGCTAGACCAAACTTGATGGATCCTGCCACTGAAAGCCGTTGCACACCCTCTATGAGATTTCATGCTTCAGTACTATCTATGGAAGTTACCTCCACTTGAAATCTCATTGCTAATGAGGTTACTGATAGCATTCGAAATGGCATTAGGATCAAGAAGTAATTGACCGCCATGCTGTAAATGAGAGATGAAATTTCTTCTCTAACGATTTGAAGCCTGCAAATGAAAAAATCTTGTGTTCCTGTCACCAAGATAATACCATTGAACCCGAGACTTTTGTCTCCAAGAGGATTCAATTGGGTCAGTAACATGCAAACGTTGCTGAGTAAGATCAACCACACAAGTTTCTTCAGCTGCAGAGAGTTGGCGCTGCTCACGAATAAGATCAAAAGTATCCAGCTGTGTCTGAACACGGGACAAAGTAGTATTTAAATTCCCAAAGACATCATGATTCCAACACCTGAGCGAGTGACGCAGGCATTTGATTTTTTTTTTAAAGTATATATACACTTAAAAATCTTAAATTTTAATTAAATAATTATGATAAAATTAAAACTAAAACTAATTTGATAAAATTAAAAATAAATTTAATCACAAAAATAATTTCATTAGTTATAATAGGTTATCTATTTTAGTATTTTTTTAAATTTTCATATTTTTATATTTTTAAAATTTTTAAAGTATATATTAAAATTATATGTTGTAATTTTTAAAATTTTTTTAAATATCTAAAAATATTTTATTAATAATAAATTATTGAATTTCATACTTATTTTTATTAGTTCTTTTATTAAAATTATTTTTATAATTTTAATAAATTTTTAATTAAAATTATTGAAATATTTTGTGTTAGGATTTATTTTATAAGTTAAAAAAAGTTAGAGTTTTATATGTAATTACTCAAATTCAATCTATATCTATAGATCCCATATGTCAGAAAATAGGCTCTACTGACGGATACATACCAATTGTCCATTAAAGAATTTTTAATAAAGAGTTACTTTGTAAACTTTTAAAATATTATAGATAAAATTAATAGTAAAATTACATAATTATATCATTTGCAAGTGAAGAATAAAATTCAGAAAAAAAAAAAAGAAAAAATTTAAGAAAAACATTTTTCCATGATATTCAAAGAAAGGTTACATCTCTTATATATACATATAGGAATTATAATCATAACATGATTAAGAATAGAATAATATCTTAAATATAATAAAGACTTTATTTTTAATTGTATATAAATATTTACTTCCTAATATATACAATGAAAATATTTACTTTCTCAACACTCCCCCTCAAATTGGTGAATGTATGTCAATCATTCCCAACTTATCAAGTGAGTTGTAGAACATTTTTTCGGATACAGCCTTTATGAGGATGTCAACTAGTTGAGCCTAAGAAGAAATAAATGGAAGATCAATTGTTCCTTAGTTCAGATGATCTTTTATGAAATGTTTGTCAACCTCCACATATTTAGTCCAATCATATTGAACCGGATTGTTTGCAATTGTTATGGCTGCCGTGTTATCACAATGTAATAACATAGGCTTTGGATGTTTTAATCCCAGATCCTGAACAATTCACCTTACCCAAAACAACTCACATATTTCATGAGTCATTCCTCTAAACTCAACTTCAGCACTTGACCTTGCTACAACTTTATGTTTCTTATTTCTCCAAGTGACTAAATTCTTATCAAGTGAGTTGTAGAACATTTTTCCGGATACAGCCTTTGTGAGGATGTCAACTAGTTGAGCCTAAGAAGAAATAAATGGAAGATCAATTGTTCCTTAGTTCAGATAATCTTTTATGAAATGTTTGTCAACCTCCACATATTTAGTCCAATCATATTGAACCGGATTGTTTGCAATTGTTATGGTTGCCGTGTTATCACAATGTAATAACATAGGCTTTGGATGTTTTAATCCCAGATCATGAACAATTCACCTTACCTAAAACAACTCACATATTCCATGAGTCATTCCTCTAAACTTAGCTTCAGCACTTGACCTTGCTACAACTTTATGTTTCATATTTCTCTAAGTGACTAAATTCTTTCCAACAAACGTAAAGTACCCGGATGTTGATTTTCGATTAGTCTGATCTCCAACCCAATCAGCATCAATATAGCCAGTAATTTCATAATTCTTATTCCTCCCAAAGAATAACTCTTTGCCCATAAAAGACTTTAGATATCTTAATACTCGGTATACTGCATCCATATGTTCTTTACTCGGAGAATGCATGAACTGACTTATAATACTTACTGCATAAGCAATGTCTGGCCGAGTATGAGATAGGTAAATCAACCTTCCCACCAACCTTTAATACCAATCTTTATCATTTGGAACTTAATCTCCTAGGACTGAAAGTCCATGGTTGACTTCAATTGGAGTCTCGGTTGGCCTACAATCAAGCATGTCTGTCTCTATCAATAGGTCTATTACATACTTTCGTTGGCAAAGGAAAATTTCTTTAGCTGATCTTGCAACTTCAATTCCTAAAAAATACTTCAAGTTACCCAAATCCTTAAGTTCAAACTCGGATGCTAACTGTCTTTGCAAGATTGTTGTCTCACTCGAATTATTTCCAATGACCACTATATCATCAACATATATAATCAGCGTGGTGACTTTACCTAATTTCTATTTGATGAATAGTGTGTGATCAGCATCACTTTGCTTATATCCGAGCTTTCTCATGAAAGTTGAGAGTCATCCAAACCATGCTCGAGACGATTGCTTAAGTCCATACAATGCCCTTTTTAGTTTGCATACTCAGTCAGTACATTTAGTTTTGAGTGGTAGATCTATATACACTTTCTTCATCTATGATTCTATTCAAAAATGCATTCTTCACATCAAATTGTCGTAACGGCCAGTCTAGGTTGGCAGCAAAGGAAATAAGAACTCGGATGTGTTCATTTTTGCTACTGGTATAAATGTATCTTCATAGTCAATTCCATACTTCTAAGTGTACCCCTTTGCTACTAACTGAGCTTTATACCAATTTATGCTTCCATCTGAATTAAGTTTGACAGTGAATATCCACCTACACCCCACCATTTTTTTTCCTTCAAGAAGAGGAACAAGATCCCATGTCCAGTTCTTTTACAATGCCTCCATTTCATCATTCATGACTTTCTTCCAGTCTGGATTATCTAAGGCTTCCTGCACATTACTTGGAATAGATACAATAGATAATTGATTTACAGTAAGTGCATGTGAGTTAGACAAACAGTTGATTGATATGAAGTTGCTGATAAGGTACTTAGCTTTGGTATGAAGGTTCGAATCATATTATTTTTTCAGAACCCCTCTATTGATTCTAGAAGGATAACGACACTCAGTATTTGGAGTTACTAAAGGAGACGAGTTTACCTTATTGTGCACATTTGCATCTAGAGTTTCTTCAACTTTTGGTGTGCATTGGAAAGATGTACTATCTTGATTACTTAGATTTTCTTCAATTATCTATGCAAGTGAAATGTTTGGAACATTTAGGAGACTTAGACTCAGAACACTCAGATTGTTATCTTCAACATTCAGACTACTCGAAATGCTATCTTCAAATTCAAAGACATTCAAATTTTTCCCCCCCTGAAAAGAGCACTCGGAGTGGGAGAAAAAAAGAGAATTTTCATGAAATCAAACATCCTAAATGACATACATCTTCTTTGCATTCGGATCATAACACCGATATCCCTTTTGTAGATCCATATAGTCAATAAAGATACATTAAATAACTTAAGGATCTAATTTTCCAAGTGTCTAATGAAAATATGCCAAGCATCCAAAGACTCAGGGCTCGAGATTATTGAGGGGTGGAGATATGTCAAGTTCCTGAAGTTTTTGAAGTGGCATTTTGAAATCGAGTACTCTTGATGGCGTCCAGTTTATAAGGTACACAGCGGATCGAACAACCTCTCTTTAGTATTCTCGAGGAACATTCATGTCAAATAATGATGCTTGGACAACTTCTAATAACTGTCAGTTCTTTCGTTAGGCTATACCATTCTGTTAAGGAGTGCTGGCACAGGATGTTTAGTGGCAAATGCCCTGCTCATGGTAGAAATCATATAGAATTGAGTTAACATACTCCCTATCATTGTCAGACTGTAAGATTCAGATTTTACTCTGATATTGCGTAGCCACCATTTTGCATAGGTCCGAAACTTGGAGCACATATCTCCTTTGTTTGAAAGTAGTGATACCTAAGTCATCCAAGTACATTTATCAATAAACGTTACAAAATATCGAGCACCATATGGAGTAGGAATTCAAGCAATTCCCCATACATCAGAATTAATGGTCATAAATGGAATTGAATTTTTATTATGACTCAGTACATAAGAGATTCGGTGGCCTTTTGCCAATTCACAAATATCACACGTGAATTCCGAGTCTGTGGTATTCAAAAATAATTTCAATTTTATTTGTCTAAGATAATGAAAAGAAAGATGACTAAGACAACGATGCCATAAGATTACTTGGTCTTTAGTCGAGTAACTTCCACTAGCCCTATTGACTTGACTTGACTTCTGACTTGAATCACCATGCAACTCAAGATAGTATAACTTTCCACATTTAACACCAGAGCCAATAGTCTGGTATATTGCAATGTCCTGAAATACACAATAATTAGGCCAAAATTTGACAGTGCAATTCTAGGTTTCAGTGATTTAGCCAATAAATGGTATATTACAAGAAAGAGATAAATTAACAAGAATAGTATCTAGATTAAGAGAGTTAGAGTTAGATACTGATCCTTTATGAGTGACTGGTATTATGCTTCCATTAGCTGTCAGAATATTTTATTGGATTAATGGGCGGATGGATGTAAGATGGTGAGTGGAGTTTGTCATATGATCAATAGTACCCATATCAATAATCCATGTATTATTTCAAGTAAGATTTATCATACTTGATATTGCATCAAGATCACCACTTGGTTTAGTACCACTAAAGGTGGCAATTGCAACCTTTCTGAGCTTCTTACAAGGCTTTTTATTGAAATTCCACCATTCTGGATATCCCACAATCTCATAACACTGTTCCTTGGAGTGTCCAACTTTACCACAATGAGTACAGGTGTATGTGATAGACTTACTCGATATTTTCCCTTTGAACTGGGAATAAGTCTGAGTGGCTATAAGTACAAAATGGTCCGACAATATTTTTGGCTCTTCCATTGTATGTCACTAGTTATGATCCCTTTGTACATATGCATAACTAGACTCAAGATCAAGAGGTGGATCCTTATAGAGTATTTCACTCCGAGCATTATTAAATTCTGAATTAAGCCTGGCTAGGAAAATATGTGTTCGAAGCCGAGTAATATGTTTATGGAGTAATACTACTCCATTAACATCCTCCCCTTATGCACACATCCAGACATCGATTTCCTGAAATATTCCAATCAGTTCATTATAGCATGCAGGTAATGGCTCACCACTCTTACATGATGTGAATGATTTCCGATTCAATTCAAATAACTGAGTTTCTTCAGATCCATCATAGAAGGTTTTTGAGACAACATCCTATATTTCCTTTGCTATTAGAAGATGGATGAATCTCTGTATCAATGTTGGACTCATAGAGTCAATTAGCCAACTTTTGACTCGATTATTATCAAGGAGCCAAGTCTCCAACACTTTATCTTCTATTGGTGGCTTTGGCATAGTGCCATTAAGAAAGCCAGATTTATTTCTAGCTCAAGTTCACATCTCCATGATCTGTAACTATAGAGTATAGTTTGTATCATCAAAAATAATTCATGTGGGAAATGAAGAATTATCTTGAAGAGTTTGAATAAAATTAGGTGTTCCATGGGATATGATGGATGTTTTTTCGATGTTCATGATTTTTGAAGATTCAAAAGATTCAAAGGAAGAAAAAAAAATACGATTTCAAGAATTTAATAAAAAAATTCGATTTCAATTGATATGTTATAATACCATGAAGAATAAAATTTAAAGAAAAAGAGAGAAAATTCAAAAGAAATATTTTTCTATAATATTCAAAAAAGAATTACACCCCTTAAATATACATATAGGAATCTTAATTACAACATAATTAAGAATAGAATAACATTCTAAATTGAATAAAAACTTTATTTCTAATTATATATAAATATTTACTTCCTAATATATACAATAAAAATATTTACTTTTTAAAACATAAGTACTAAAATCGACTTTAAATTAATTCAATGTACTCATATCTGTCTTCTCGAAGGTCTCAGTCTTATTCACGGGATATTAAATCCTAACTCAGATACATCTTTTCTCATATCTCGATCTTACTCGTGGGATATTAAATCCTAACTACTGATTTTGTTAATTGCTAATTAAACGAGATCTTTCTTTTTAGTGTTTGCTTGGTGGGGGCTTGGGAGCCAAGAGGGTTTTATTGTACTTCAAAAGGTTAGGTTTTTTATATTAATTTTCCCATAATTAAAATAGTGATATATATATATATATATATATATATATATATATATATATATATATATATATATATATATATATATATACTGATCAAATTTAGCTTTTTGTTAATTATTTGGTGGAGTTAGGCTATATATTGTTATTTTCAGCAGGAGAATTAATGCTCACATTTCTTTTAGTATGGTTCAAGAACCTGCCGTAGTGGCAGTTCAAAGATGCGAAACGTGAGAGCTCCGTCAACATTGTGACGCAATTATTACTGATCCCTACTGTCCAGCCATTTCAAAGACCATAAATTAAAATCCACCCAAAAAAAAAAAAAAAAGACCATAAATTAACCTGTGGTGGGAAAGACCATAAATTAACCTGTGGTGGGTAGGCAATCCTGCTCTTTTTTTTTATATATCACATGATATATGATATTTATGCATATACTTTTAAGGATATTTTAATTAATTTTATACAATTTTAGATTATAGTTTATTTAATTATTAGAAATTTTATTTACATTTCATAGGATTTTATTAAAATCACATCTTAGATTAACTTTGTATATTTTGAAAGTTATCTTTTGTTAATTAAGCATGCTTGAGTGTCTAATTAGAACTTTGTTTGCAATTTGAATAGTTGAATTCCAGCATCCCTGAGCACATGTCCATGTTTTAGGCCATGCTAATCAGCACACCTGCGAGTATGGCCATGTTGTAGGCTGTGCCGCTGAAAAAAATCATCCACAAGCACAGACATGCTCTGATTCATGGGATTGACACGCCTCTTCAACACAATCATGCTCGCTCTTGTTCTCACTTCTCGTAGTCCACATAGCTTCAGGTATAGTCACGCCTCAGGTCATACCAACATAGAAAATAACTTTCCTCTTTCATTATGGATTACAAAATTAGAGGATTATAGAATTGGAAGTTATGAGGCAAGAGATGAATATAAAAGGAAGAGATGCTAAAGCCTATAAAAAAAAATCATTCATTTGGAAATTTTTTAAGCAAGAGAAGAGAAAGGAGATTCAAGCATACCAAGTTTAATAAGAATTATTTTCATGGTTGGATTATCTTTGATTTTGAATATTTCTATATGTGTAATTAAATTATTTAAGGTTTGGATTCGCATAGATAGACTATTGCTCATTTGAATTTTTATTTTAATTCAATAAGTTAATATTCAATCAATTTTTATAGGTTGTTTTTATTTGTTTTTGTATTTGATTTTAGACCTGATTGAATACATATATGTGGATAGATTAGAAACAATAAAAGTGTCATAATCTATTAGCTCATAAACCTGTAAAATTTAAGAATTTCGATTATGAAATGAATTCTTTAGAGAATATTAAATTGCTAACGAGTTTAATGAGTCTTAATTAATTTATTAGATCATGAAAATAGACGGTAATCAGTATTGGCATGCTCGAATGATCTCGAAAGAAATTTTAGGTAATTTGAGTAATTTACCCTTAGCTATATTAATAAATTAAATTGAGATTAATTCTTTTAATTCAAGTAGTGACTAGTGAAGTGAATACAAATTCTGATGTTTAATTATTGAATTTTTAAAGAAATATATAGATTTAAAATTTATTTTTGTTAATCAATATATTTTTTTAATTCAATTAATTTGTTTTGTTAGGTTATGGAAATAAAATTAAGCTAATACTTTATATCAATATCCTCATAAGAACAACACTCAATACTCTAACTTTACTATTTATCACGAAACATGCACTTACAAAAATTGCCTAACATCACTTAAATTGACTTTTCCACATTTATCTTCGATTGAAAAGCAATGCCCAAACCTTTTGGCACCAATTGTAGAAAGGTCAAAGGTGTGAGGATATAATTTTCAATTTAAAATATTAGATTTTTTCCAATACCATTTAATTATTTGAAGTGTTAAATTAAAATCAAATAAAATTATTTCTAATGATTCAAATTGTAAAGAATTTAAATTTTTTTAAATAAAATTTGGAGTTTGAATTTTATATAAAAAAATAAATATTACAAAATTTTTATAATTAAAATCAAATTTAATTTGCTTTACCTAACTATAATTAAGCTCATTATGATGAAGGTTATAAGTTAGATGCAATTCATTGAGTTAAAAGTTCTACATTATCCAAAAAAGACATTCAATGAACCCTAACCTAGTAGGTTAGGGAGAAAATTCTAGGGTGGTCAAAATTAAAGTTTAATTTTTGATGCACCATAGGTAAAAAGATATTCACTCTATATATATAATAATAATAATATAGATAAATAATATAATAGTTAATATAATTGATATATATATATGTAGTGTGATATCAAGTAATTATATGATGTTTTTGGTTGATATAATACTAAATATTTTACTCATTCATGTAATTATACTAAAATTTCTCCCAAATAAGATATCACTATGCTATTACCAGATGAAGCTTAGTGGTAAGTAGCTAGTAGCCTATGATGCAGGCAGATTGCTCGGGCACTTACATGATGAAGATCAACACGGGGTTTATTGTAAAAAAAAAAAAAAAAAAAAACCGAAAGCCCTTAAAGATCTTTAAGGCCATTATAGAATATGCAAGAAAAAGCTTCCATTTCGTGCCTTGGCAAGACTAGACCAATCTCAACTCCATCCCCATCTCTGCTCTCACTCAAAGCAATCGCTCCAGTCCTATCTATGGAAGTTACCTCCACCTTCTCGGGCTTGCCCCACCCGAAATCACACCCGTAAAGACCAAACTTGATGGATCCTGCCACAGAAAGCCCTTGCACATCCTCTGAAGTAACGTTCTTGAATTTTAATAGAATGTTGTCAATTCCTTCAAGAACTCCATCGTCCAATCCTTTTACCATACTACTTATCCTCTCACCTATAATAGACAGTCCATTTTCCTCCATAAATTCTCTTGCTTCTGTAATGAAGTCGCGACCAGAGAGACAATTGCCAAAGTAGTTAACGGGAAGTGGAGGGTCTAGACGAATCCTGCAATCTGCAGCAAATACGAACCAAACCTTTCTATTTTCATCCCCTCCTCTTGCTCTCACCATGCAAACTGATACATAAGCACAAGTGACCACAAATGTAGACAAATAAACTGCGCTGCTCGTTTCCGACATCACCTTTTTTCTGATCTTGTTTATATCTTCACGATTTAATTGGTATATGCATCGGACCTGGTCAATAGCTACGCTCACAGCAGGCAAAACCTTTAGACTTCGAGGATTTTTCTTTGATTCTGGCTCTGTCAGTTCTGCCCATTGGCTTAAGAACACTGATTCAAGATTTGATGGATCTTTGATAACATTTCTATCATAAAAAGGAGCATCTTGATCAGGCGGTAAATTTGAAGAATCATGTTTGCATATATAAGACCAGGCTTTCATAAACATGGTTATGCTTCTACCATCAAGAACTGCATGATTACTGGCATAGCCGATGGTGAAGCCTTTACTTGGAAACAGAGTGATCTGCAGAGCAAGTACAGATGATGCAGTTTCAGATATAGGCAACTCGGGTACATAAGGACGCGACTCAGCAGCATCGATCATTTCATTACTTGACAAACGATCAAAGTCTGCGTCGGATTCAGCGACGGTGAGCAGAATACCATCGTTCGGAGAGTAGAGGATGATGGGCTTAGGAGAGTCCGGCGGCCAAGAGAGGCAACCGACGAGGGGGAGGAAGTGGAGGAGAGCAAGAGAAAGGGAGTGTTTGAGTTTGGGTAATATTGTTGATTTAAGGGTGTCTGCAGGGACAGTTGAAGGCGAAAGTTGGTAATAAAAGAGGCGTTCAACTGGTGAAAATTTTAACCACAACACGTCAAGAAATGTGAGGGGAAGAGACAATTGTTTGGCTGGTTCAGTTAGATCGGAGGCTGGTCGAACTTCACAGACCTCAAGAATTTTTGTTGAGTTTGATGATGCCAATGCCATGAAACCAAGAATTACAGTGAAAAAGGGAAAGAGAAATACAGAGAAGAGAGAGAGAGGAGGAGAGACAGGTTTATGGCTATGGGGATAAGTGGTCAGAAAAAGAAAGAAGGAATTTGTTTTGAAATCTTACAATTCCGAAAACATTCTAAAGCCAATGAAATGGAGAGTCCTCCACCTCAAGGAACTTCGAAAGTAAATTGTGATCCATCTTTTAACCCCGACACTCACCAATGCAAAATTGCTTTTGTCTATTGCTTTTGTCTGCAAGGATTTTAGGGAACAAGTCATGTATATTAACACTATCTCTGGCCGCAATGATTCAGCTTTACAAGTTGAGTTGCTCGCTATTTACCAAAGTCTAAGACATGTGACTCATTTCTCTACTCAAAGCTTCATTATTGAATTAGATAGCCAATTTGCTATTAAAGTTTGCTCTTTAAATTTGGATCGTATTCCTTTAAAAGCTAGTAGATGATATAAAAAAAATAACATATTTAATATTTTCAATATATTTATAAAATTTATTTCAATATCCGCAAACAAAATTATGAATTGATTATCTAAAAGTAAAAATTCAGTCTTTATGTTAGGTTAAGATTTTAATATCCATCTACAGCTTCAAGCTATATTATACTATGATCAAGCTTTGTAATCTTTTATTTTAATACATTTTATTGTTAAAAAAAAAAAAGAACTTTCTTTTCTCTATTTAAAGATATCAATGAAAAGGAAAGTTTGAACTCTCATATTGGTATACGAATCTATTAATAAAATGAAATAAATAAAAACTCTCATATTACATTATAAGTCCCCATTAATAAAATTAAATTAAATTAAAAAATAAAGGAGACTCTCAAAATGACTGAAAATACATTAATAAATAATTATTTAATTATTTCAATATATATATATAATTCATATAATTTATAATTAATCATTCATAAATTTAAGACAGCTTAGAATTTAATTAAAATTAATAGAAAATATACAAATAATATTTTTATTAAATTTATAAAAAAAATTATAAAATTATAATTTTATATAATAGAACAATAAATATATATCTCAGAATGGATGTAATACTTGGTCAAAAAAAAAAAAGAATGGTTGTAATACCTTCAATACATAGAGAAAAAATCAAAACTAGAAGGTAAAAATTATTTTTAAAACCTTGAATTATAACGGTTTTTCTGTTGAATTCTTATTATTTTATTGTATTGTCTATACTATTATTTATATATACATTGAACTCTTATATTATTATTTATGTATATATTGAACCTCTATATTATCATTTATGTAATACATTGAATTCTTAAAACTTTTATAAAAAATTTATAAATTTATCAAATTAAAACTCAATGTATTCATAGATAATAATATATTGACTCAATACAATATAATAAAATAATAATGACTCAATAAAAAAAACAGCTATTATTTGAAGGTTTAAAAATGAATTTTGCTAATCTGAAAATTATATATATATATATATCAAAAGAGGAAACCATGGAGGATTAGACACGTGGCAGTGTCCCATCCCTATTAAAGGGGTGAAGAGTGGTACTGCAGGGAGACGAGGGAAAGCAGCGTGAAGTGATCAGATTTTGATGGCAAATATCCTTTAGGTCCCTGAACGTTTTTTCTTATTCGTTTAACACCCAAATGAACTCCGATCGACTCCAAATTTAAACTATAACTTCTTCTCACCCTCTTATACCTTCTCATAGCTTTTATTTTGTTAGAAACTGTCCATAATTGTGCAGATTCAGTCAAGAACAGTCGGTCTTCTTCTGTAATTTTCTAATGTTTTGGCGGGTTTTATACAACAGGGTTGCTCCATTGTGTTTATCTCGTTACCAGGAGTTTATAGACATTGATCACGCATCCAATCTACACCCATAGAATATTTGGTGAATATTTTTAGAAAATTCTGGATCGGAAGTCATTGCAGTTGGGTAGCCAAGGAGACATCGGCCAGTTTGCTCTACCTATGAGTTAATTTTACAAAATGTTTGTTGAATATATATATTATGTGATAAAGATAATAACAAAGTTGAACATATATATTTAGTTATGCTTATTAATATTACCCACAAGCATATTTATTTCTTTTATTATTGTTAAGGATTTTGAAAATGTGGCATAAATATTATTATGGATTTTTTGGGTTGCATTATTTTATAAGCCACATGAGACATTGTAATAACCCTAGTTTTTAAATTAATTTATTTTAAAATGAGATATGCATTATTAATAAATTCAAAAGTTATATTTAATTATTTTGTGGTTAATATTTATTATTTTATGTTTAATTATAATTTTCTACGTAAATATTTATTTCGAAACTTATTATTTTAGAAATTAATTTACGTTATATTTACTACTTTGAAAAGAATTATTTTAATAATATTATTTAAGTACTAATGTTATTTTATTGATTGACTTAAATTTGAGTATTTTTTTATTATTTAAATGATATTGTTTATTTTTATCATTAATATTATTATTATTATTTTTATTAAACTCCATTATTTGCATGGTTATTTTATGTGTTATTAAGTATATATATACACATATAATTAGGGTTTAATTATTATTTTATGTGTGTACATTATTCATTATTGTGTGTTATATATGTGTGTGTGTGTATATATATATATATATATGTATGTATGTATATAATATGCATGTGTGTGGTGGAGAATTAATAGTACAAAGTTATAATATTATGTTTTAATATAAAGTATGATAATATATGTATATTATATACATTATAAATAAAACAAACACATATCACCATCCTCATCTTCTTTTCCCCGCGCCTATCTCGATCCACAACCTTTACTGTGCCTCTTTTCGTACTTTGCCAGACTGCCAATCACCACCGTCGTCTCCTCCATCTTCTTGCCGCCTTCCGCCATCTTCATCACCTTCCCCGGCGCCAACAATGCAGAGAACGGAAGGAAGCCAAAACTTCCATAGAATTCGGCCACCATTTTACGTGTTTCTAGTGTCTTTCTCTTCCTTTTACACCGGTGAGCACCAATCCAAGGTTAGTTTAAGCTTTAATCTCCATTTGATTGAGTTTTGGTTGATTTTTAGTTTTTGAGTTCTAGGTTCTGAATGTTTTTTAGCTTGATTTAGCTTGAATTTTGCAAACTCCCTTTACAAATGTGATTCCTAGTAGCTTAATCTATCTCTATGAATTTTTGTGCGATTTTTGGAATTTATTTTGATTTTTACGAATTTTTGAATATTTTATTATTATTTTATTAATTTTCTTAAATTAATTTATTAAATTATAAAATTGGTTGATTTAGTGATATTATGTATTGTTATTAATTTTAGTGTTGAGAAATTAATTTTTGAGAATATTATATAATTTTTATGAATTTTTATATTTTATGTCAAAATTGAAAAATTAGGTTAGAGTTGGATTTTTTATGGAATATTGGTTTAAATATGTGTTTTAGTTAATATTAATAACATATATGTTGATAAAATAATTTTTATGTATTTATATAATTTTTATAGAATTTATGAGTAATAATAGCATATTATGTATATTTTTGTATTATAGGGGTAAATACGTAATTTTATCCTAATTATAGCTAAATAATACATTTTAGTTGGTTTTAATATTATTTAAGGTATTAAAATGATTTTTACAAATTATTTAGTATTTTTAACTAATTAATACTAATTTTTGAAAATTATTTTCAAATAATATATATATATATATATATATATATATATATATATATTTGGATAATAGTTTTATCTATTATTTTTAAGATTAAATGAATTTTTAGTTATTTTTATTATATACTTGGGCAATTTAAATAATTATTTTTAATTTATGCTATTTGATTTCGAATACTTGAAAAATGAGTTTTATTAATATTATTTACTTATATTTGGAATTTTATTATTTATTTTGGAAATAAATATCTTTGATGTTTTTATTATCTAAATAAATTGAATTGTGGTATTTTATGAGTTTTGGTAAATTATTAGTATTTATTATTATTTTATTGATTTTGATTATGTTGGTTATCGGTTGGGCATATGAATGTAGTTCAAGGGACTACCCCAAGAAGTTGAGCCTTGTGATTATTTAAAGTATGTTTGTATGCATGATCGGTTCTACTTTTAGTAGAGAGATGCTCGTTTTACAGAGGAGACTTTGCCAAATTTTCAGTAGAATTCTAATAAAATGTGATATCGGGTCGGTCCTAAGTTTTAAATTTTTGTCGAGTCATGTTCTAAATTGAGTCGTTTTCTAGAAATTCTGGAAATATAAAATTAGGGAATTATTTTTATAATAATAATATTATTATTTTTTCCTTAACTGCTCCATGAGTTAGGCCTATCGGACCAGTCCAGTCGAGATAGGGTAGAGGAGCACACATGACTTATGAGTTATTATTATATATATACATTGTATGTAGAAAATATATTGTGAGCATCCATATTTTGAATAAATATGAATTTCATTATGCTTTAATTCATTAACTGTTATTATTTTAATTATTTCAAATATATATATTTTCATATATATTTACATGTGATTATTAAATTGTGAAAATGGATGTTGTTCATATTTTATTGTGAATTTCATTATTTTAAATTATGAAAAAACATTTTGGAGGATAGTTGTAGAATATGCTACCTAGTGGGTTACGCTAAGGTTGTTGTGTAACAGTACGCTAGATATTAGGCTTTGAACTTTGATTGATTTCGGATATGAAAATAATAATTATGGTGAATAATGGATAAAGGGGTGTGACTGCAGATCTTCGGTTGACCTGTAGGGTACTCAGGGCCAATTAACATCGGTAGTGGGATTATGGATCCTCAGTTGATCGTTTATGTACTCGGGACCAATCCATTGTCAAAAGGTTAGATAAACAATATTTTTGGAGTTATGGAAAGCCTGTTGGCTAGTGAATTGCAATGATTGAGGTTGCGAAAAAATTTAGGGATTCTGCTCTATTCCTTCACCCAAAATTTTTCTACATTTATTGTTATAATAAAAATAGATTTCTAGCATCTGTATGAAATGTATGTATATATTAAATAAATATAAATATATTATTATTCTGATGTTTGAGTGTCTATGTCTTTAGGTTGCATGTATATATATAATAATAATTCACTCAGTAAGGTATAACCCTTCTCAATATTTTTTTAGGACCCTCTACTTTAGAACTCTATATTAGATCTCTTTGTCAGACTTTTTTCTCCCCGGCTGACTTATGTAAATATTAAACTACTACTTTTCGTGTGTTTTAGTAAACTCTATAATAGTAGTACTTCTTATTGTAGTACCTGATATTGTATTAGACAGTGATTATGTATTTGAAGAGCTGTATCAATATATTTTTATTATGTTATGATATGAGGATTTCTTTATATTATTCAAAGTTTTTAATTCTGAGGTATTTTTGTGGTATGTTTTGTCTGTGTTTTTATTTTAAGGCTTGCTGCGGGTTTCGGATTTGTGTGAATTCCTGTTCCTTAGTGCCGGTCATGATTCCTGAGTTTAGGTCGTGACACTTCACCTCCTTTTATTTTTCCTCCACATTCTATCTCTTCTTTTTTTAATCTATAATATTCTTGGATCAAAACCATAAATTATGCACATAAACATGCATCATCAAAGCTCTGAACCAGATAAAATGGATGTATCAAATTTCAGGTTAGCAATTATATCTAACATACAATGCACTTTTAAGCCTTAATTATTAGCTTTATTTCTGTAAATTTTCTTTCTCTGAACAAAAACATTACATCTTTGAACTCGCAAATAAAAATTGTCCAATTTTTCACATCTTCTCCATGATTCAATAGAAATGTAAATAAATGAACCTAACATAAATCTCCAAAAAAAAAAATAATAAGGTTGAAGTGTCACGACCCAAACTGGGAGTCATGACCGGCGCTAGGGAACGGGAATTCTTTCGAATCTGGAACCTGTAGCAAGCCTTCAAAAAATAAAATCATGAAATAAATAATTAAAAAGTATGACAGAATTAAAATTTTTCAAATCAATATAATATAAATACTCCAAATCCTTCTCAATGAATATATCTTCGTATAATAATCAAATACAAATTTTTCAGAGTATACAATATCAAAACAATAGAATACTCTTTCGATACAATAACACTACTACTGCAGTTTCTAGAATACAAATCAGAGTTCAAAATATACATTTGTATAAAATAGCCGGGACTGAAGAACACCGATGAGGAACTCTACAACTAAAGTCTAATGATATGGGATCTTGAAAAAAATAATTGAGGGGGGGTCAGACCTCACTGAGGGAATTATTATATTATATATACATGCAAACTAAACCATAACAATCAGGCATTCTTATACATATATGTATATACACACATGTCAATCTCTCTCTTTTTCTCTTCCCACTGGAC